>JBBPCZ010000001.1:1372593-1398170 GCA_037974445.1 Brycinus macrolepidotus
TCATTTATGCAGGGCCCTGCAGCCCCAAAGCCTGACATGACTGGTCCCCAGGACAAATAAGTTTGAGAAACGCTGCGCTATAACATGTCAGCTAAAGGAGGATGGCTTTCCCCTTTGAGTCTTTCCTGCTGAGGTTTCTTCCTCCTGCTTTATGAAGTTTTTCCTTGCCTCTGTTGCCTTTGGCATGATCAGTAGGGGCTCGGACCTGGATTCAATAAAGCAGCTTTGAGTCAACGTCAATTGCTATAGAAATAAAACTGACTTGACTTGACTTGACTTGACTTGGCATGCCACCATAGCTTGCTGTTCTGCAGTGAAAGTCGGTGTATCCATTTCTACAGCCGTCTGTGATTTAAGTCCTTATTATTAATATCAGGTACTGTCCTTGAATTGTCAGCAGCTGCCCATAGCACCAACTAGTGGACATTGTTGCTGTCGTACCATAATGTTTTATCTCTGAAATTCATAGGAGAAGGAAAACTCTTATTCTAGGTCATTTCTATTGGTCTGTTCATCACAAAACATTCACACTTGAACAAAAGCCTAAGGTTTTGGTGCGAAATGACAAAAAAACGGGACAGGCTTTTGTGCTGTGCAAACCCTTTCAACTACCCTCAGATGTTTTCGTCTGGCACAGAAGGACAGAAGTGTTTCACTGACACCACATTTGTCTGGCTCGTGTCTCGTCATGTTCCCCAGGCACCAAACACAAGACCATGCTGGAGGCACGCAATGGCAACGGCTCCATCAAATCATTCCCCAGGCCAGGAGTGAAGAGCAAGCTGACGACGCCCACCGGCTCAACTACAGGCCTCCAGAACAAAACGTTCCACTGTGAGATATGCGACGTGCACGTGAACTCTGAGACACAGCTCAAACAGGTCAGAAGCTACAGAGCAAAAAAGGCACCCACCACTTGCAAGCCAAAGACTGTATGCAGCAATAGAAAAAGAAGTGAAAAAGCCAAAGATCGCTGTGTTTGTACTTAGTGCTGTGTGAAGAATATGAGATTATTTGTGAACACACTGCAAAAGATTAGCCCCCCGTATTTATCCGGTCTTAGGACGGTCCAGTAACTCTATGTGGTATCCCTCTGTGTCTTACTCTCCAGCATATCAGCAGCCGGCGCCACAAAGATAGAGCAGCAGGAAAACCCGCCAAGCCCAAGTACAGCCCCTATTCCAAGACCCAAAAAGGATCGACCAAACAGCAAACGGTGGGTTCCAGGCTCAGCATCACTGGGGACAATGCCCCACCACTCAATCACCAAGCCCACAATAATTGCACATTTGTAGAGTGACAAATGGCAAAAAAAGAGGTGAAAATATTGCAAATATTGAGAAGTACATTCAATAACCACAATAAGTATTGCACACAATAATCTGTGCAATAACCTGCTGCTCCCCAAACGTGCAATTTTTTATTGCGTGCTAAATCATTATCATTACGTGCAATAACTATTATTATGTGCAATAATCTTATTGTGTGCAATTATCACTACTTACATGTCACTTATGTCACTACTTGTGTCACTACTTCTCCAATAGACTTATCTTGTGCAATATCACTTCTTATATAACTATTATGTGAAATAACAGGCTTAGTATCGAGCGCAGCAGTAATTTTATTTATTTATCTATAGTGTTTCTATACAGCTCACTTACTGACCACATCAATTTGTTTTCAGAGTATTTTCTGGAGAAGTTTATTTTACTTTATATTATATTTTGTCTCTGTGTGTCTGTGCAGCTGCTGCATTAGCAATATCCTCTGGGATCAATAAAGTTTTCTGATTCTGATTCTGATTCTGAAGTAATAAATATTGTACAAGGTGTAGCAATGCCTGCCCAGTTTAAAAAGGGCACTTTGATTAACAGGAGGGTTTAGATGCCTCACTTTGTGTTGGCTGCACTTTAGGAATGTGTTGTATGCTATGGGAGGATAATTGTGCAGACAGGCTTCCCAAACTGGGAAATCTTTGGCTATTTGCTGTAAATGTCTCTGCTGTTGATTCTTTGAATGTGTGCATCCTTTAGACAGAGCTACTGTAGATTTTTTGGGTCCATGTTTTCTATAAACTCTTTAAACTGTATTTTTAGGAACAAATGATGCAAATAGGGTGGTACCTTCCAAGGTACTTTAATAGAAATGCAGCTGTACAGTATATCGTATTGTTGTCTTTGTTTTGTACTGTTTGGATGCCATGATAACCCCCATCCAACACCCCTCTGTGCTTTCTGATTTAGTTCCGGTGCCATGTTTGGTGGGTACCTGTACAACTACCCGCTCCTTTAAATGTTTGCAAGATTCAATTTAGTGCCCCCTTCATTTCGAATTAAACTGCTATTAATGGAATGTGATTAACGAAATGATGAGTTTGAATATCGCACTTCAGAGACAACATTTAGCCTCTGTTGATATGTCCTTTATTACATTTTTGGTCTCTGTCTGCCCAAATTTGCTTAGATAGACCATTGACTTCGTATTAAGTGCTATTATAAAGGCTACTGATGACAATTAGACCTGCTAAATAAAAATGAGCATGAAATATTAATGCTTAAAAGCCAGTGGGTGTTTGTAAATATAAAACAGACCCCTAAGGCCTCCATCCAAACATTCTCTCCAGATGTAGCGTGCTATATTTATCTTTACAATATTTATAAACAAAATAGTCGTTTACAAAATACCTCGGTCAAGCACGTTGATTTTCTGAGTAAAGTTTTCGTTTTCTGTTTTGCCAGTTCAGACAAGTTTCAAGCGATTTTGCAGGGCGAGGGAAACCTATTTTCATGTAACTTGCACTCTAGCCTACTTTTGAAGTCAAGGGATGGTTAGACCAAGGGACTTCAGCCCTTGAGAGCCAGTCTCCTGCATAGCTTGGTGCTCATCTGTTAATGGCCAGGGTTAGTGGGTGTGTTTGAGAAAGGGGAACCTCCAAACTGTGCTGAACTCAAGCATCCCTGCATCAGACTCACTAATAATAATAATAATAATAATAATTTTTATTTATATAGCGCCTTTCCAGAGCTCAAGGACACTTTACAATGCATGTCACTAGACTCCTCTCTCTCTTTCCACAGATGAAACGCCCTCTGGGTAAGGACCTCCACCAACCACTGACGGCTACGATAGTGCCCTCACACCTGGCAGCTGTTGCCGCAGCAGCTGCTGCCGTAGGCCCCGCCTTCCCTCTGCGTGCCAGCCATAGCCCCTCTGTGTTTCAGACTCAGTCCCTCCCCACGGCCCTCCTCCGTCCCGCCCCCGGCCCTATTAGGACCGCGCACGCGCCGGTACTTTTCGCTCCCTACTGACCTCTGACCTGTGACCTCCTGACAAGTCTGAAGCACCGTCTCAGCCTTTGTGGTAACGTGGTCCAGTCATAATGTGGATCATTGCCTTTTTACTCCATCCCCACCCAGTGTCACACAGCGTCCTGTGACATGTGACACTATACCGCAATAATTAAAGAGACAAACCAGGTAACTATGCATTTGTCATCACCATGTGACACACTGACTCTATAAATGTATTTAGGGATATATTGATATGTTGTTTTTTTTCATTTGGATATAGTGTCTTGTTGCTTCTGAGAAAAGGGGATTTTTTGTCTGTGTGAAAACAAAGAGGCTGAAAATAGTCCGGGGTAAAATAAGTTCTACTGCTCTGCTGTTTGCACTTTAAGCCTCTCCTTCTGTGGATGTCTTCAGTGCTTTAGATGGCTAGAACATGTCTTATTTCTTCTTGTATGTGTACTGTCTCCGATTTTATATGTGTGAGTGTGTGGGTGTGTGTGTTGAGGTACTGAGAATGGAAAATGAGAATGAAAGCAAAAGCAAGTGGGTCTTCTCTAAAGTGAAATACTGCTGAAATAGTTTAAAGCAAAGTACAAAAGTACAGCAAAGCATATATATATATATATATATATATATATATATATATATGTGTGTGTGTGTGTGTGTGTGTGAGTGAGTGAGTGAAAAAGTGATGTGTATGTCATTTCAGCATGAATATACTCAGAAATGAACCATGACTATCTGTGACTATTACAGCTAGGTCTTCAGTTCATCATAAATACTAAATAAAACCGTTAATTTCTGTTAACCCCACTGTGGCATTTCCAACATTATGTGACTGCCAGGCTCGCATTTTTGAAGCTTGAAAAAACATTAATTCATATGTATCAGTTTTACAGGGAATCCTTCAGTAAAGAGCTCTGGCTTTGAGCTGCAACTGCTCTTTTCCATTTCTGACAGCTGAAGTCCTAGGTTGGCTGCTGCTCATATTCAATCAGTAACTTCCAGAATTTCCTAATTATGTTTATTTTTAACTGAAGTGTAAGGCCTTCAGTCCAGCACCTATAAGAGCTCACTTGGTTGTCTATAGATACCATGGGTAGACAAAATCCTTTCTAACACTTTTGTTTCCATCTAAACAATGAAATTAGGGGATTATTACAATACATGCAGAGTTCAAATTCTAGAATGATGATTAGATTTAATAAAAAATTAGCTAAAATTAAGTTTTAGGTCCTAGAAATTTATAACGCCTTCTCTGAAGAGCTGAGAAGGCCCTGAGGAAAATCAAGTCAATACATATATATTTATCAATTAAAAAAAACATACGTTACATAAATTACGTACACAATTATTTCCAAATGTAAGCTATATAACTGACGAAACTGTGCTCATGTGTCTTATTCATGTGGAACTGATGTACTGAACGGAGTAAATTCAAGTGCATTACTTTTTCTGTGTGTGTGTGTGTGTGTGGGTGGGTGTGTGTGTTCACCTCCAAGCTCTCCCTGCAAAAATCTACCCGTGTCACAATGATGACGACGCTTGTCTAATCTCATGTTGCAATGTGAAAAAATGATGAACAATTTCAAATAAAGTCTTACTTTGCTAACTTGTTTTGGCCAAAATGAATCCTTTTCCCTCCTTCGCACACACACACACACACACACTCACACTCATGCCATACACGGTTGTTTTGATTACTTCCACGGCCTGTGATGGATTGCTAGAAAATAGCCCCATCCATCTCGCCTCGCTGTTGGAAGCACTTTTCTATTTATTCTGGGGCTGGAAATGTTGCTGTTGAAAAATCAGTCGCCAGTAATTAACCAATCTGTTCGAACTCTCTTCGCCCTGCACCGAGGGGTCCCAGGAGGGCCCGGGACACGTCATGTGGCCTACATCGGCGGTTCAAAACAACACCCATCCTTGTACACTGTCCATTTTCCCTATCTGGGCCTTCGCTGGACGTCTCCAGGTGCTGGACGAACTCAGCTGTTCCCTCTGCGGACCTGCAATTGAACCCGTTGCGTAAAAGCTCCCACCATGACTTATCTGTGGCTGAAAGAGATGAGGGGGAAAAAAATCCCTCTAGAACACACTTCCTGCTCTGCCGTTGTCCAAGGCCAACAGATCCGCGATCCTGGATGCGGATATCGGGAGTCGCTGAATGGTATTGCTAGCGCTGTCCCTCTTCCAGCACTTTATTTCTGCACTAATAGCCGCCAGCATCTGTACGTGGGACGCGCTGGCCTCCACTCACGGTTCCAGAAAGCTGTCAGGGTGCTCACACACACACATACACATACACACACATACACGCACACACATACAAACACATGTTGCTGGTTGTGTTCAAACCCAGTGGAGGAAGCAATGTGGCAGTTAAAGCAAGCCCAGTGGAGCCTCCCTACATCAGGGAAGCTTCCCAGCTTGAAAACAAGCCGTCCCATATTGGTCCCACCATCAGTTTATGTATTGTACTGTGCAAAAGTCTTGAGTCCCCATTCCCTCATATTTTGCTTCCAAAGAGTCAGACTTTCTTGTATTTTTAATGTAGTCTTAATGTCTTTAATGTAAAACAGTTCTCCAAGCTTCCGGAAAAACTTTCAGAGGCTCTCATTTTCAGTCCAGTCCCTGAACCTGACCAGTTTCAGAGGAATGATTTTTGTTTGTTAAGCCATACAGTGAGCTACATATGAATCATTCAAGCATAACAAAACACATCTAAGGCCTGAACCAGTTAAGAAACAGGTGCAGATGATTCCAGATGATCAGGCGGTGATCAGTATACTGGTGGTGCTGAATGCTGAGTGGTTGGAACACCTTTATCTAGGCACCTTGTATCTTTAGGCACTTTGCAGCTTGTCACAATAAAACATTAGTTCCCATTTCTTTTATTTAATCTACTCAATATATCAAAGATAAGACAGTTTGGCAGGTCTAAAATTGTATTTTTGGACCAACAAGGTGATTCAAAGCAAAATGTACAAAAAAGAGGTAGTTTGAGACTTCACTGGTGGAAAAAAAAGGCGTCACTGCCCTTTTTTCCCTACATGTATTCTATATCTGCCTTTTATCCATTTATCTATGGGTATTTACCATATATTTGCCTTTTAATCCCATCTGCATGAAAATTCCTGTTCAAATTGCCATTATGATTATAGTCTGCTAACTCCCAGCCTCCCTGTTTGTAATAAAGTCCATGTTTCGGATCCTAAAGGAATCTTCTCTGTAAAATTAGCGAGCCGGAGAGGAGAAAATGATGACGGCTGGCTAACAAAGCAGAAGAAACGCCGCGAGCAGCCGTTGAAACAGCTGTCAGCATTAGCAGGCTGGTTAAGGCAGAGGTTTGGAGGAATGGTGGCTTTGAGAAGGTCTTGTTTGCTGTCATGGCTGAATTTTTCTAAAACCATAGCACCTTTAAGATCCTCTGCTGGACAGAGTGTCTTTGGCCTGCAGCCCTGAGCGACCTCATTGACCTCATTCTTTGGAGCAGTTACACTTAAAGAGTCCTGAAGAATCTTTCCACATTCCTGAAATGAAATGCTGCAACCTAGAAGAGCTTAACAGCTCTGAATGACATATCAACCACTGACATGTGTAGGTTCAATGCCTTTCACCCTATGAGCTTTGGGATATGGTCCAAACCCCCCCCCCCCAAAAACAACCCTGGTAATGATAAGAGGCTCAAATAGTGGATGGATGGATGGACGGATGGATGGATGAATGGATGGATGGATGGATGGTGTAGGTTCACTGGGGGGTTTGGATGGTAAATAAAATGTACCATATTTGTGCGGTAGACATTGACCCATGGCTCCACTCACCACCACCAACACCCCACCACGCCCCAACACCCCCCACCCCAGGACTCTGGTAAGGACAAGTGACTCAGACACTGGATGGAATGGACAGATGGATGGATGGATGGTGTATGTTCACTGGTGGGTTTGGATGTTTAGATGGTATCTAAATTGGCCATATTTGTGCTGTAGACATTGACCCCTGGTTCTATTCACCACCACTGTAAAGAAATTACATTTGGCTCCAACACCCCTCAAACCCAACCACTCCCAAAAGGATAAGCGGCTCAGATACTGAATGGAATGGATGGATGGATAAATGTTTTAGGTACATTGGTGGCTGTGGATGGTAAATAAAATGTACCGTATTTGTGTGGTAGACATTGACCCCTGATTCCATTCACAGACACTATGAAAAAATTGCATTTGGTGAGCCTTTCGCCCCCCAAAATGCTGGAATAGGCTCCAACTTCCCCCCCATACCACTCTATGACCCTGGTATAGGTAAGTGGCTCAGATTTTGGATGGAATGGGTGGATGGATGGTTTAGGTTTACTGGTGGGTTTGGATGGTTAATAAAATGGCCACATTTGTGCTGTAGACCCCCACTGACCCCTGGTTCCATTCACCACCACTGTAAAGAAATTACATTTGGTGAGCCTTTCAACCTGTAAGTGCTAGGATAGGCTCCAACAGACTACCCCACCAAACTTATGGTAAGGATAAGTAGCTCAAATACTGGATGAAATTGACGGACGGACGGATGGGACAGATGGATGGATGGATGGAAGTTCCACTGGTGGTTTTGGATGGTAAATAAAATTACCATATTTGTGGTGTAGACACTGACCCCTGTTTCCAATAACCACCACCAGAAAGAAATTACATATTTAAGTCTTTCCACTACTTCATATCAATCCCCCTCTATATGACAGTTTTGTCTCTGAATTATGCAGAAATTTTGACAAATTTCCTTTTAACCCCAAAGTCCCATTCGAAATGCAGCAGGCCGTCATATGAAACTTGCACTTTTGACACAATTTCCCTCTCCTTTCGATGAGTCGTGTGTGAGAAGTCATTAATATCATGTTACATTGTGCTCTTGTTATTGCCGGCCATAACAGTGACCTCTAGGGGTTAATGGGACTCGCGTGTCTCCTCGGCGTCTACCCATCATTTCAGATTAGTGTCTTTGATTCCCAGTACGTGTTTCCTCTCCCTCTTTCTCTTCCTCCAAGCACGTTCACTCCACTTGAAACTCTGCCCTTCTCTTCAAGTGCCTCAGGGAGGATGTGAGGAAAACTAATGGATCTAGAGGGCCGCCCAAATCCCCCAAGACGGATGGGCAAATTCAAACGCTTCAGTCGCCCAAGTGCCGCTTTGATTCCCGATCAAGACAAATGCAGCAATTAGCATTCCGGTCCAGGAGGAGTTGGATCTCTTTATTGTAGCAGGTTCCGTACAGTGCCGAGTGCCTCGCAGCGGCCCGCTGCCTCACCATGCATCACGCGAATCCCCCCCGCGGCGCGGCGGCAGGAATTCCATGGATCATGCTGACAGAGTTTTTCATCAGGGGTCTAAGATTTTAATCAGGATCTGAAATATCAGGGCCGCTCCTAACGATGGTCGTTATCCATTAAAGTGCCACACCTGACGCACCCGTAGACAATTATGAGGCCTAATACGCACGCCGAAGTTTACTTTTAGGCGAGAAACCAGCGATGATCTATGCCGTCGACTCGGGCCTGACGGGAATTGACTGCGCGCGGTGGAAGGTAATTAAATATCAGCGTGAAAAAAGATTTCATTACAGGCTGACTCGGAGGTAATGATGCATGCGTTCACCAAACTTGCTTTAAATCAATGGAGCTGTGAAAAGACCACCCATATCAATTTACTCGAGCCTGGGCGAGGATAAAGCTGTGCCCTAGATCTAGACATCCTGACTACTAGATCTTGACCTGTGCATGAGTTGAGGCATCCATTCAGTCAGTGATCTTTGGCCTGTGCAAAAGTTTAGGCACTCTTTCGGTCAGTTTTCTTGACCTGTGTATAAGTTTAGGCACCCTTTCTGTAAATTTCTTGACCTGCACGTAAGTTTAGGCATCCTTTCAGTCAGTCGTCTTTGGTCTGTGCAACAACTGAAATTCTGTCAATTGTTAGTAAGACTGCCTGGCTATTCATCTTGCATGCACAAACACTGTAGTTAACATTAAATTCAGTCATATTTGAATCTTGGGGATGCCAGCAAAGGCCATTCTTCCTTTCTAGAAATAGTTCACAGTTGATTTTGATGTATCCCTTGGAACATTGTCTTGTTGTAATGCCCAACCTCTTTTCTTCTTCAGCTTCTTCACTGACTGTGGGATGTCAACTGGTGACGTTTCAAAGATAACTTTCTTCCCTCTTTTCCCACATTTCCTTTGTCACTGGCTGCCAAAAACATAATAGATCCACACCCATGTGTAAAAGTGGGTAAGCTGCAACTATCAGATGGTTCTATTCTTTTTCTTATACATATTATTAGGTCATTTTCAGTGATGTGGTCATTTTAAAAAGAACTTGTTGCACAACACACTGCTCTAATGAGGGACTTTTTGGCCATGAAACAATAAAAAGAACCGATTCAGAGCAGTATTATGGAAATACTTTTCTGGATACTTTTATACTTTTTCTCACAAAACTGAAGTGTGAAATTAGATTACCTTGATCCAAACTGACATGCAACTCGAAAGCTACTAGTTTGGAACTGTCGTCTGTCGGTGAGGCAGCAGTGTAGCTAATGGCTTTGAGCTTAATCCACATAAATATCTTTTGAGCTCCGACCCCTCAAGGATTCTTCTAATGCCATTTCAGAGTGGCTCGCTTGTTGGGTCTGTAAAGCTAATTTGTGAAGATGCTTGTCATGAAAACAGCTACAGTTCAGACCAAATCAAGTTGAAACATATTGCTGCCTATTATGTGCTAAAGTCACTTTCTGAGCTCCACCTACACTCTATGGACAAAAGCATTGGGACACATCTCTTAATTATTGAATTCAGGCGGCCCCTTACTTACAGTGAAGGGCTTAATCTTAATGCTGCAGCATACCAAGACATTTTGGACAACGCCATGCTTCCAACTTTGTAGACACAGTCTGGGGAAGAACCTTTTCTATTCCAGCATGACTGTGCCCCAGTGCACAAAACAAGCTCCACAAAGACATGGTTGGATGAGTTCGGTGTGGAAGAACTTGACTAGCCCTCACAGAGCCCTGACCTCAACCCCGTCCAACACCTTTAGGATAAACTGGAACGGAGATTGGGAGCCAGGCCTTCTCGTCCAACATCAGTGCCTGACCTCATAAATGCTCTTCAGAACGAATGGGCACAAATTCCCACAGAAACTCCAAAATCTTGTGGAAAGTCTTCCAAGAAGAGTGGAAGCTGTTATTGCAGTAAAAGGGGGACCAGCTCTGTTGCTGTAATGGTCAGGCGTCCCAATACTTTTGTCCATTTAGTGTACCTCATAGCTCCACTGAGTCTCATCTTTTGCTGTAACAGGTTTCCAGCCCCTTTTGACACCAGCAAGTGGCCATGGGGCCACGGTTGGCCAAATATTATTTGAGTACTGGACGACTCTAAGCACAGCTGTAACACTGATATGCTAGTGTGTATGGTGTTGGTATGAGTGTATCAGACACCGTGGTGTTTCTGGCGTTCTTTATACACTTCAGTGTAACTGCCAGGTCCACAATAGTCCAAAAATATCCAGCCAAAATCAACTCTGTGGTCAGAAACTGACCACGGATGAAGGACTAAAGGATCTCCAACATAAATAAGCAACAAAGGGGTCACAGTCTCTAACTGTACACCAGCAAGGCGGAGCTTCATGGAAAGGGCTTCTGATAAAATGGCCACTGATCGTCCATTGGAAACATATAGTATTAAACTAAGGAAAGTGCTCGTATATTCTGCTTAAGCAATTTTATATACACTACTGTGCAAAGTCTTAGCCACCTATGAAAATTATATTTCAAACCCATTTAGCCGAGCAGTATGTGCTTTTAAAAGCTAATATTAGAATATATACAAATAATATTAATACAGTAAATAGTCATTTTTTGTATGTCTACGTGTTTGCTTAATCATTCCCAGTCCTCTCCTCAAAGAAGCCCAGTATTACATTGTAGTTCTCATTAAATATCTCAAATACCTGATTCAGCTTAATCAATACTTCATTAGATTAAATTTAGGAGCTGCGGATGGAGTTTCACAAGGCTGGAGGCATCGAGGTGAAATCTAGAACCGAACCTGTGTTCTTATAACCAGCTCACAAAACGTCAAGTACTTTTTGAAAATCTTGACATTGTTTGACGCTTTCTTGTTTGCATTCTTCTAATGTTAACTTGTGTGTTTGCTGGCAGAAAGTCCTTAAGTGCTCAAATGAATGGTTTTAAACAGTTTGCACAGGTGCCTAAGACTTTTGCACAGTACTGTATGTAGTGATGCAAGTCATAGAATCATGCTGCACATATTTCCATATAAATGTAATTAAGATTAGCTTGAGGGTGGGAGAAACACAAAACAGCTTGTTAAAATGAAGCCTCCCAGGGGCCCCATAAAACTTCAGATAGTTTTCCATGCAAGATGATATTTTGGACTTTTTATGATGTCAGTCATTAATGTTTCACTGCCTGAGAGTCAGTACAAGTTTGCATACCTGATTCAGCCCACTTATTAATTACCTTCTTCTAAATCAAGTGTATTACAGCAGTGGGCTCAAAGTAATATGCACTGTATTGGCGCCTCAGGACGTTGCACTATTAGCTAGGGCCATCCAGAATTTCAACTTCTGTATTATCACAGTGCTCTATGCCAAAAAGATAATAAGACAAAGATATAAGTAACCAGTATATACTGAACGTAACCAGAGGGGGGCCCTCAGGGCCTACTGGGGCCTACCGAGAAGCCTAAAGATTTCTAACAATTAAAAAGAAGTTTTTATTCTGTGGAATCAGTGCTTATTGCATGTAAACTTTGCAAGTAATACGTCAAGTTTTGGCAGGAAACAAAAGTGTTAAATTCTTGAAATGGAATGTTATTTCCTCTCTTGTGCGTCCGTGGAGACAGCCAGGCTACCTTTCCCAATGGTTAGGCCTTAACTGGAAAGAAGGCCTTACAAGATAGATTAACCACCAGGAATCAACTGCAGGAATCAATCAATAATGAACTGACTTCAAATGGATGGGGCCAATTTCATGAAAAAAAAAAAATAGGACAATGGGCCCTCTAGGAGTTGAACTGACTGTGAATGCGAACTGTTGCCTAAACATGTTTTACTGAAGGAGTCACCGTAAAGCTGCGAAATACAAGCTCAGACATATGTAAATATACATGTTAACATCTTTTACATGCTGCAAATAAAACAAATGGGAAGTCTTCAATGTCTGTTTCAGTCTAGAACAGTCCAAAATGTTCATGTGCACCAGCAATAGGTTAGTGCTAACATACTATTTGAAATCCCCTAGAGTGGCTAGCAGTATCGTCCAAAAGTAGCTAACAGTCACAATTTGCCATTGATTTTATTGGCATTGGAATAAAATGCTGATATACTGCTACAATCCCATGGAGGAGAAATTAGTATTAAAAATTAAAATTAGAATTAGAAATTGACCTTAGGGTTTTGAGGCCTAGCTAAGCCTAAGCTGTGTTTAAAATGAACAGAAAATATGTGGTTAGTTGTTCCTTGAAAAAATCCTTATGTTGTTATACAGTGCTGTACAAAAGTTTTTGAACCACCCCTCATTTCTTTACACTTTTCTAGGAAAATAAGACAATAATTAGGTACAGTGAGCAAACACACATGTAAATAAAGTATATGTATATAAAACACAAACAGAATCTGTGTAATTCTAACTAGCTTTAAGGTCAATATTTTGTTTGACCACCGTTCACAGTCTGAACTTTCTTGGGCAAGCATTCTTGTCATTTCTTTAAGTGTCTTCAGGAATAGTTCTCCAGGCTTCTTGAAGGCTATTCCAAAGCTTTTATTTGGATGATGGCTGTCTTTTGTTCTGTTCTCTGCCAAGATGATCCCATACAGCTTCGTTGTCCTGCTGAAAAATGAAGCCGCTGCCAGTCAGACGCTTTCCAGACAGTATTGTGGGGTGGCTCAAGACTTTTGCACAGTACCTTATATTACTAGATAAAAGTAATTGACCCTCCGAGGCACATTAGCATTTGATCTGCATATAAACGACTCATTTAAATGATGAAAATGTGGAAAGTTGGAGAATTGTTGCACTAGAGAAGCCCTGAATATCCCATATGTGGTACAACACCGCCACTGGCCCGCTCTCCGGACCTCTGCCCTGGACGAATGACTCCATCTCCCTTGGTTTTCGCCAACCTGGCTCAGGACTGACAGTAATGAATGCGGCAGCGAAGTTATCATCTTAATGGGTCTGTCAGCGCCGTGTCATCTCAGGATTCCAGGTGACAGGTGGGACAAGTGAAGCGTGCTGGAAACCCGGCAGATCGGGGAAGATAACGGCTGGGCCTGTTGTTTCGGTCATAAACACACACACACACACACACATACACACACACTCACACACACACACACACACACACAGACACACACAAACACACACACAAACACACACACAGAATTAGCATCAACAGAATATGAAGGTGGGTTGTAACTAGGGCCACATGCTATGGGTAAACTACCTCATTGCAGGTGTACTGTCCCATGTTGGGATGCATTGCAATGCTTTGAAAACACATTGATGTGTCGGCACCATAATATTCAACTTATATAATGCTGTCGACTTGTTAACAGTGCATGTATTACTTGGTGTTGGTGCAGCTGTTTAAGTGGGCTATTCGACCAAGTATAGAAAAAATATTGGGACGCCTGACCATTACACCAACAGGGACTTTAATGGCATTGTATTCAATAACATAGACTTTAATATGGAGTTGGTTCCCCCTTTGCAGCTCTAACAGCTTCCACTCTTCTTGGAAGGTTTTCCACAGAGCATCTCTGTGGGAATTTGTGACCATTCATTCTGTAGAGCATTTATGAGGTTAGACACTGATGTTGGACGAGAAAGCCTGTCTTGTTCCAGTTCATCCCAAAGGTGTTGGATGGGGTGGAGGTCAGGGCTCTGTGCAGGCCAGTCAAGTTCTTCCACACCAAACTCATCCTTTATGGGCCTTGCTTTGTGCACTGGGACACAGTTATGCTGGAATGGAAAAGGTTCTTCCCCAAACTGTGTCCACAAAGGTTTTTTTTTTTATATATATATAAAAACTCTTAACTCTAATCTCGGCATTTGTTTGGACAGCAAAGAACGAATTTCATTGCACAGAGAAATGCGCTTTCTACTGTACATATGACAATAAACGTTTTGAATCTTGAAAGTTGGAGGCATGGCGTTGTCCAAAATGTCTTGGTATGCTGAAGCATTCAGACTGCCCTTCACTGGAAGTAAGGGGCCACCTGACTTCAATAATTAAGAGGTGTGTCCAATACTTTTGTCCATATAGTGTATGTACACTTCTAACTGTAACCGACTGGTACTGCCTGGTGGTAATATGGACCAGCTGATGTTAGCTTAGAATTAGCACCTAGCTCTAACAGCCATGATTTGTTACTGATTCACGTAGTGCTAAGATGTTACCGCAATCCCATAGAGAAGCTGGCAGAAATTATGTTTTTAGGCATGGCTGTCAAAATGATGGCCTTGCAAAGTTACGGTTCATCACTAGTTTTGACACAAAAAAATGTTCAAAGGTTTACAGCTTAATAACATCATATTCAACCTCTTTATCAACAAAATGTTAAAATAAGCTCTTGCATAGATTACTGCAACGCCTTTATTTCTGGCCTTAACCCCAAATCCTTTAGTAAACTGCAACCCATCCAAAACTCAGCAGCCCAATATCTCCCTTAAACTAAGAAATCTGCACTTATTATTCCCCTTTGTCCCTTAGACTGGTTGCTTCTTAGGTTAACAGGACTTATTGTCTTGTAAAAAGAAACACAAAAAAATAACATGAGTCATGGGTGTATGTGACTATACTCCTATGAGAGGCCCAGTAAAAGTTTCAGGGGAGCTAGTTTTCCATGGGCCCTCTGCGCCATAGGACCCAGTGGTGATTACCCAATCCAGAATGTGAAGAAGTGGGTACCCACACTAAAATATATGCTACATCGACCCAGTTAAAATGGGTCACGTCCAATTTGCATGAGCATTGATTTTGATCAGGCCGCCTGCGAACCCTCAGAGTAATTTGCACCTCTTGTACAAAAATGTGCTGATTCAGTTTGATGGCTGTCAGACGGTAAAATTTACAGGCCCCTTCTCCAGCGTCCTGCACGGCTCTGCTGGGACTTCAGAACCTCTGCAACAGCTATGAACCGCTGATCATCACATGGTGAAGCTAAGAAAGACCCACTTAATGAAACAGTGCACACAAAAGGTTAAACAGCCTGTCTTTCACACCATCCTTCTTGGAGAACCATCACTTAGGGAGAACCATGTTGGCCCAAAGCTCAGTGCTGCCATCTACTGGACAGCAAGAGGCTGTGCAGTAACAGTGCAGCAGTAACAGCAGAAATAAACTATGACTAATTGATTGATTGATTAGTTGATTAATTTATTTATTTGTCCCTCCCAAATGCCATCATTAGCCTTTCTGGACCAGATCAAAAAATGCTGTTACAATCCCCCCCCCCAAAAAAAAAAAAACACATATGGACACATTTATGAAGCTTATTATCATCATTTCATAATTCCATCCACAATCTACGGTGACAAAAAACAAACAAAAATGCCACACTCCATCTCTGGTCATGCAGCCCCTCCACCTTTGGCCTTTGCTTGAATTTGTCGGGTTCGGCCCGTGCCCAGAGTCGGGTCTCAAGCAGACACGGGTCGCCTGGTGCAGGGCCTTTGTCATAGTTCGTCCTGTCGCTATGGAAACTGTTACTATGGGGAGGCAAGTAAACAGCTGAACGTGGTCCAAGAGGCACTTGAGGATTTGGAGAACGGAATGGAAATGTGGTACGCACGCTCGGAGTGGGCCCGCTGAAGTTTGAAATGATGCTTGTTTTGCTGAAGGATGAACGCCAGTTGTTTGTTTTTGCTGCTGCTGTTCTTGGCTGGGGGTTTAATACTGAAGTGTTTCTAATTAACTCCAGTTAAAGACACCCTCAGTCAGTTCGGAACAACGTGGGGGTGACTCTGTCACTTGATTGGATATGAAGTGGAGGGGAAAAAGAGGAGGCTCGTGAACAAACACATATATGCCGTATGTATGAACACATACACATATATACCATACTGTACAGAATCTTTGCCACCTATAAAACTGTTTAAAGCCATTTTTTCTCAGCATGTGATGAAGTGTGTCTTTCTGCTAGCAAAGTTAAGATTAGAATAAATACAAATAAACATTTTTTGTATTGTTTGTAAAAACAGTGGTTGATATTTTGTGAGCTGGTGAGGAGAACACAGGTTCGGCTCCAGATTTCTCCTCGGTTCCTCCAGCCGTTGTTTGGATTTGTGAAATTCCTTCAGCAGCACCTGATTTAATTTAATGAAGGACCGATTGAGTCAAACCAGGTTTCTGATGGAAACTACAAGTAATACTGGACAATTATGGACATTATCCAATCAGCTGCTTGCAGTTACTGTAATGGCAAACAAGTATTCAGACAAATACATCCACTTCAAATTTACACACATGATGTCTTTTGACATTTTACTTAAAATAAGAGCAAAAAAGTGTGTAAATTTGTATGGATAAACTAACTTATTTTAGTAATGAAACTGATAGGGAAAAACGTATTCGGATGCCACAAATTATTAACAGTTCCACTCTGTTGCCAGTTAAAGCTATGAGACATCTATGGAATAGCTTTTTGAAGCATTCTGGTTAAATTTTGGCTCATTCCTCTTTGCAAACAGTGTTTACTTGCACAAGCTCACAAAACTCTCATTTGTGGACTCTCTATTTCAAAATCAAGAACTTTTTGCCGGATTATACCTTCCCCCTTATTAGAAACCAGTTTGGATTTATTCTGTTTGCATGTTTGGGGTTTT
Source organism: Brycinus macrolepidotus (assembly GCA_037974445.1). Lineage (NCBI taxonomy): Eukaryota > Metazoa > Chordata > Actinopteri > Characiformes > Alestidae > Brycinus > Brycinus macrolepidotus. Next base: position 1,389,789 of record JBBPCZ010000001.1, read on the forward strand.
TATCTTTATGAAACGTCTGTCTTCTCCTTTTTCGTGTCCAGTAAGATTTAATTCTTCTCTAATATCTGCTGCTACATCGCTCCAAGTTTTCTTCACATCTACTCATGTGTGCCCAGTACTGTCTGCAGAGACGCAGCTCAATATCATGATGCTCCCACCTTCGTACTTCACTGTGGGTGTTCTCGGGATCGTTCCTGCAATCCTTCGTTTTCCATGACAAGCCTAAAAACTCAGGATGGCCAGACACTCAAGTGATGGCTGGCTTCTCTTTTACCTTCCTTATAGGTCAGACTAAAATCTTGCATGGCGCACCTGTCTGAGGATGATTAGTTGTGTGTCCTTGAACTTTCCACAGGCTCCATAGCTTTTTCCATTTAATTGTTGTTAAGGATGATGTCCCTGAGAACTTTGACCATGATCACTACTTTATTTTGCAGCATATATACATAGAATCTACTGTAAAACTTTTTACATTTTTGTTTTTAACATGTTTATGCCTATGAATGCTATTTATCCATATTTATACTTACAAATTCAAACGATTTTGGATGTAAAGTTGTATGTGCACTAACAATAACACAAACAAAACTGTTTCAATACTTGTTTCCCTCACTGTAAATGCTGATTGTTGTTATTTACAGGTTTTCTATAATTAGATGCAAAAGAGCAGGGAGTTGAGAACCAGGGCAGCAAAATCAGCGACACACCTCAGAGGTCAGCAGGAGCAAAAGTACATATCACAAACTGTGGTCAGTTTCAGATACAGAGAACATACTGCTGTTGGAAATAAACAAGTAAGAAGAGAGCCTATTGGTCTTACTGCCCATCAACATTTTGCACATCAGAATTTTGAGTGTTTATATTGTATCAAAATGGTCATACAAAATACACACTTGGGACCACTCGTATCCCTCGCTGTGATGACGGCAGGGATGGATGATAGTATTAACAAGTATTACCAATATAGCAACCAATACTTTAAAAAGCATTCTTACATGCATAAAATGATGGTTTCTAGAGTGGAAAAAAACTTATTTCCAGCCTTTGCTACATAAACTGACTACATAAAGTTCCTACACATTTTTGCACTGGTTTACTATTTACTTAATAAAAACATAAAAACCGTCACTGTAAGAACGGTCTTTTTTTTTTATTATTCAGGTGTGCTTTGGAAAAATATCAAATCTTTAAAGCAAAATTCTAGTCCACACAATGTCAGACTAATCTGAAAATTGTCCCAGATATCAATATTAATGAACTCTTAACTTAAAATGGAAATTGCCCGACATAACTTTACATGGTCTAAAACAAAAGACTAAGATTATTAGGTTAACGGCACTATAGTAATAGGTATAACTGGTCATTCACGACAGTCAAAACTTTAACAGAGGCCATAGAACTTTAATAGTGACTGATATTATGAGGCAAATAATGTAGCAGTCAGGCCCCACTTTATACCAAAGACGACACTTCGACGAACATGACGGCTGTGCAGCTAAATATACCCAAAGGATTAGGAAACACTTGTTTAACTCTAACAAATACTTTTGCAGCTGTTCAAGAGAAGGCAAGGAATCACCAAACCTTTGATGGGCAGCGTACACCAATAATTAACAATACAGACAACAAAGTACAGCAGTCTTCAAATCAGGACTGTTGGAGCAGGGAAACTATATACCTGCATTCTTTGCCTGGATTCGGACACCCTTTTCCAAGTGCTATCTGTTTGGTTTGAATAGTTGAATAAAACAACAGCAGTTATCAAAATGAAAGAGCGCAGACGGCTCCTCCACAGGGGAGGACACATCAGTCTCAACAAACCGCATGGCTTAGTGCAGGGGTTGTGGGGACACGAAGTTGAAGAAGGCACTGATCCCTGTACCCCTAACAATGTCTCTAAACGTCGTCCTTCCAGCTGCTTGTCCTGGCATCCTGTGGTGTGTGGGATGTTCTGGAAGATTGAGTAGTGAAAGGTACAATACAGAAGCATCAGATGATCGGATAACAGAAAGTACAAGGATACCAGATGATCATTCAGGGCCATGATGGGCTCGGTACCGAGAGATGATTTAATAACGGCATCATCCCATCCCAAAGGGGGCACTCTAGTGCGATGGAATGGGGAAGTTCTTGAAGAATTCAGAACATTCTAGTGAAGCCACAGCTATGCCAAGAGGGCCTCAGGCCACAGCAACTGTGATATCTCAAACGAGCGCCAACGTATGGCAAACCATCTCGGTCAGAAGCTTGTGAAGACGGCTATGGCTGCTGGCTCCAAGGTGAATATCTGGTCATAGTTGTGCTGGAGCTTTCCTGGGCAAAACCCTGGACAGAACTTTGATTGGGTGCATTCTGTATTCCAAATTTTCAATAGTGTATGGTAATTGACCAGCATGATTTGAATCAAACGTCCACACCATCAAACCACATACAATTCACCCCCTTTATTGGAAATATGAACTAGTACCTGGACATTAAAAAACCAAACCAGTCCTTCAGTGTTAACACTGGTACATCGCTGCTTCCATATTGGTTCTCAAATGACTGCTAAGCAACTTCCCTCAGCTAACAGTGGCAATAATCAACTCCACTGTGGTCCATTTCAGTTTGATCCAACCGTGGAGACACCAGGGAGTCCAGATCTCATTGTAACTAATTAAAAACACAACCAAAATTTGTGCAATTAGATAGAATCTCAGAAAATAATAAACAATAAAAAAAAAAAACTTTAGCATTTTGAAATAAGTACAAGACAGACCACCAGGTAAATTTCAAGTTGATTTGTTAATAACATTACATACATTAAAAAATGACAACCATCAAACATTATTTGACCAATTTGTGAAAAGAAAAGCTTTTTTGTTTTTAAAGGAACTGTACAATAAAGAAGAGTGCATACATACTGTCCGTCATGGAAGCAGTTGAGATGGATGTATTGTGATATATTGGGTTACTCTGAATAAAAGAACATTCTTAGCTTCCTCATCTCCTGCACGATTGGGCCACTAAGGTAGTCAACAACTGGGATATTTTCAAATAGTCAATCTACTTGTAGTCCTCTTAGCTGCGAAGCCTTCACTGTGTGACAATACTGCTTCCGGCAGCCTATCATGGCTTTTCCAGACATTATTAAGGAAAAGGCAGGCGATCAAACCTTTCACGCATCTGAGAGAACAGAGGAGTCTTTACCCTACTTCTCATTGCACAGACAAAGCTGCTCTGGTAGATGTGGAACACAAAGACAGAAACTCAGTGAGTCATCAACAGTAGTCCATTCAGCAGGTAACAGTTTGGTGAGAAATATCAAATTCACCCAATTTTGCCCTGAAAATGTAGTTGATCAACCAAACATTTTTGGTTTGCTTCTTTAGTTTTGCAATGTAATTACAAGACTAAAAAGCCAACCACTGTGCAAACCGCATGCCTAAATTGTCACAGACTATCCTCAAACCATGTTGAGTCGTTAAGAAATCTCAAATAGGGTCCTCTCTGAACTATGTCAGGGTTCCTGACTTAATTGTAGCTTTACTAAACCCAACAAACGTGGCCTTGATTGACCTTTTGACCGACAACGTTCAGTAACACTTTACCGAAGAGCAGTGTTCATAAGGCTTCATGACACCTACATAACTCATGACAAACACAAACCTACATAAACATTTATATATACATTATTCCAACAAGCATCAGTTATAACACTTGCTAAGGTGCAATGCATCAAAAACAGATTTTATGTCAGTGAAGCTTGTTGGAATAAGCTGTTATAAATGATGATATAGGTTTTTATATCCAACTGGGAGGGGGGCACACCAATGAGAAGGTCGTCCCCAATTGGTCCAAAAGCAGTTTGCGATCCTTAGTCCAGAACCTAACCTGGGCCAGAGCAGGTCAGACGTGTACCAGTTGCCATGGCAACGTAGGCTTGGATCAAACTACATGAGAAAAACAAAAAAAGCAATATTTGCACTCAAACAGGGTTATCTAAGATGAGTTTGCTCATCAACTGAATTTGGGGTACTATTAACTATTCGCCAAACTATTCCTTTAACACTCATTTAAGACAGTTTGAAGGCCTTCGCCCTCGGCTCATTTGTTTCCACTCAATAAACAGCATGATGCTACAAGCCATTCGTCAAATTAGCAACCAAACAATCCCAAAGGACAGCAATGGATTCAGCGAAGCCGCCAGACACAAATATTTTTACTATATGCAAGTGGGGGAGAGAAGCAAGGAGAAAACTGTACTTTTGATAGCAGGCACAAGGAGGAATGCTTAGTTCTGATAAGGATTCCTTGCCTAATTGCTGCTTCATTACTGTGCACAACCACAACACACAGACTTGAACCAGAAGATTGGCCTCATGGAATAAACCTGTCCAGTGTCCATCACTCCTTCATCACCTTTCAGGCCGCTTAGCAGTGAGCTGCGACTGGGCGCTAAGACAAGAAGTTACTCATTTTTGATTGAGGAACCCCACTCAAATACTTGTCGGAATTACCAGCAGGAAATTCTGGAGTCCTGGATGCTTCGCTAGGCCTTCACAATTGACTGCATCTTCCCCACTATGGCACTCAAACAGACCCAAGCTGAATGTACTGCTGGACCAAGCGGCTAACACTAGCATCCGATAGCCGCCAGAAACTAGCATTAATATGACCAGGTTAGCGGGTCAGATTACTAAGCTTCTGTGTCCTTGACCATTCCCTAATACTAAACTATACACACACACACACACTCACACAGACAAAAATCAGGCTCCCACGCTTCCTCTTTTGTTCAATCTAGTTCACTTTCCTGCTGAGTTAAGTTAAAAATGTGTACTTAGGCTTTGTAGTGATACATGCATCCATTATACTGAAGTACGTATATTTTCTTAAAAAATAAAATGTAAAAAAAAAAAAAAAAAGAAAAACCAAACAAAAAAAAATGAAAAAGAAAAGGTATTAGAAACAGATATACAAAGTCTTTAGCAGTTCCAGGGAGCGAGGTTTGGAAGGATGCGCCCCATGTCCAGAAGTGATGCAGAGTTAGTCAGGAGGTGAGGTGTGTGTTGGTGTGCGGGAGGTTAGTTGCTGCAGCAGGGCCCTTTGGCAGGCTGGGCAGTCTCTGCTAGGTCCACTCCCCGATTGCGGCCTGTGGTTGCTCCGGCAGGCTGTGGCTCGTTCTTGGGCAGTTTCTTTGCTGCAGAGCGAAATAAAGCGGTTAAAGAATAATAAACTGCAAAAGCCTTGAGCCACCCCTGATTTCTTTACATTTTGCTTTGAATCACCTTGTTTGTGCAAAAATACAATTTTTTGGCTCTCTTATCTTTGGTATATTGAGTAGATTAAATTAAAGAAATGAAAACACATGAAAACACAAGTGCCTAAAGATGCAAGGTGCCTAGATAAAGGTGTTCCAACCACTCAGCATTCAGCACCACCAGTATACTGATCACTGCCTGATCATCCGGGATCATCCGGAATCATCTGGGCCTATTTCTTCACTGGTTCAAGTCTTAAGTCAGATGTACTTTGTTATGCTTGCATGATCGGGCCCCTTGTGTAAATGTCCTTGACTCATTTCGTGTATTGAATTGAGAGGCTTGTATTCAATGATGCAATACAATATGTAAATATGTACCTCCACTATAATGTAACTAATTACATACCTGCCTCAGATCATGTGGATTTAAGCAGTCCCAAATAGAGATTAGCACGCTAACACTATATGACAGCGGACAGGTATATATATAGACAAAGTATGGGTTTGCAGAGTCCGTCTAACCAAAAAACTTTTTTTTTGATACCCTGGATCACTGGGCATGCAGTCAGTATCCTCTTACTGTGTATTCAGTTCTGATCAGCATCTGAAAGCCACTTACCAATAGCCATAAAAATCTCATTCACATTCATTGAAGTCTTCGCTGACGTTTCCATGAAGAGCAGACTGTTGTCATCTGCGTAAGACTGTGCATCCTGCGAGCGAAAAGACATCAAGTTAACAACCGTGCAACGCAAGCGTGCTGCAGCTATAAACAAAACAATTCCCTCAATTACACTATGCATCCATCAAGCTGGAAACATTATAGACAAACCTGAAAGTCCAGTGCTCTCTTGTTTGCAAGGTCCGCCTTGTTTCCAGCCAAAGCTATTACAATATTGGGACTGGCTTGCCTCTGAAGCTCTTTAACCCAGTTCTTTGCACGTGCAAATGATTCCTGCCAAGGGAAGGAACATATCAGATCACTTTATCTGGACCACTGCTACTTTTCCTTTACTATCTATTATTCATTCTCAGTCAGTGCATGGAGTATGCATGGAGACAAACCCAGTATGGAGACACCTGGTTCAGGCATAATGTTGCATAGTATTCTGTTTGTTCATCTTTATCATGATATTACCCTTTTTAATATTGATATTGCAGAAGGCTGCAATATGTAAATGACCCCTGTGACCAACCACAGTTGTTTACTGTGTGTTACGAGCATCCTGGCCCATCATGGAAGTTTCTAAGTGAGATTTCTGTGGGCATTTTGGCAAATTAAGGCTTTCAAATTTGGCCAAAACAATGCCTGTCAATACTTAACCATATGGTATTATTGATTCACCTTGTGGTTTAATATATCGTAAGGAAAATCCATCAGTTGCCCGGTCATAAGATAAGATAAGATAACCCTTTATTAGTCCCACAAGTGGGAAATTTGCTATGGCAGAAAGTGAACAGTACAAAGGTAAAAACAATAGAATAAAATGTATGTATAAACAGTTACAGTACAGAATGAGATAAATCATGGATAAATGTGCCTCCAAACAAGCTTGCTTCCAGTTACTGAAGATATGGAGATAACATGCAAGGATCTGAAGACCTGAAAATCTGATCCCAATTGCATTAAGTAGCAAAAACAATCCAACCCCCGCCGCCAAAAAAAAGAAGTTGCAATATATTTTGTCAAGATCATGCATCCCTGGTCAGGTGGTGTGTGAGGTGCACAGACTAACTTCATTCGTGATGTCATACACCACTATGGCAGCCTGAGCTCCTCTGTAGTACATGGGTGCCAAACTGTGGTAGCGCTCCTGGCCAGCTGTGTCCCAGATTTCAAACTTCACCGTCGTGTCATCCAAACATACTGTCTGAGTCAGGAAGGCAGCTGAAGAGGAGAGGAAAAAAAGATAAAATCAGCGGTCAGTGTTTAATCCAGAGGGATTCAGCGTTCCACCTAGATAAACATGTCAGGGGTCAAGGCAGTATTACAACATAAAATAATATTCAAAAATATACTAAATATGTTAATATATCGACAATTTTTTCTTTCCAAATTTTCTGCCCACTCAGAAGCTAGGACTCCCCAAATCACAACACCAAGACCACACTGATGGCCAATTCTGTTCCAGAACTGTGCAAAGGTCTTGATCCACCCCTCTGTTTTTAATTTTGTTTTTTACATTTTGCTTTGAATCACCATGTTCATGCAAAAATTTTCTAGCTGTCAAATGGTCTTATCTTTGGCATTTTGAGTACATTTAATGAAAGAAATGGTAACAAATGTTTTACTGTGACAGGCTGCAAAGTGCCTAAAGATACAAGGAGTTCCAACCACTCAGCATTCAGCACCACCAGTATACTGATCACCGCCTGATCATCTGGAATCATCTGCTCCTGTTTCTTCACTGGTTCAGGCCTTAAGTTAGATATGCTTTGTTATGCTTGAGTGATTCATATATAGGTCAGTGTGTGAATGAATAAATGAATGAATGAATGAATGAATGAATGAATAAATAAATAAATAAATAAACATTTCTCTGAAACTGGTCAGGTTCAGGGACTGGACTGAAAATGAGAGTCTTTGAAAGTCCTTCAGGAAGCCAGGAGAACTGTTTTACAAGACTACATTAAAAATATAAGAAGGTTTGGATCTGAGGGTTCTGTATGTCAGCTAGCGTACACCCACACTGGCCAAATTATTTAAAAAAAAAAAAGTTATAGGAATGTAAAACACTGAACCAAATATCATTTTAAAGATGACGAATTATATATTATTTCTATGATAATTATTTGAGAAAAAAAAAAAGGTTTAGTTTGTTTATTGGTCCAGCAAAATGCACACATCTGAGTAATATACAGTATATCTAGGGCAGTTTCCATTTGCGCCAGAGGCAACAAAGCCTTAATGCCTTTTCACACTGAGTCAGATATTTACTTTGAAAATTGACACAGTTGACACAGAGAGCCTCAAACTTCAAGCTGATGCAGAGCCTTGAGCTCCACCACACACTTTCTTTTTACTTTGAGACACAATTAATAAAAGATTATATATTATATATTAATCGCATGTTTGCCATAGTTAACTCGCGATTAATCGCACCTTTAAGTCTGTCCTAAACATACTGTTTTTAATA
>JBBPCZ010000001.1:1398270-1415271 GCA_037974445.1 Brycinus macrolepidotus
TCTAATTAATTAGATTAATTTTTTTAATCGAGTCCCACCCCTATTAATTACATATAATAAAAAGGTTAATGTTCATTCAAGCTAAAGCTATACTGAGTATTTTCATCACACTAGACCAGTCAGAATACATTTTGTGGCATTTGCCCTTTTCATTCTAAATGTCGTTTTTGGTCATGAATGGGTTAAGTTGTTGTTCTCAGTTACTGATGTCCTGTGGTCTTGTTTTGTTCTTTAGAAAAAATGTTCTTGGAGGATTTGGCACAAAGCAAAACCTGACACTGATGAAAATCTTGGAAACTTTTGCACATCAAGGGTCAGGTTGAAAATGGAAAACGGAATTCCATGGATTGGAATTTATGTTGAAATGGGTTCTGAACACTGTCTTCTTCAGCCTCTTCTCGAGCATGTACTAAAAGGTGCACTTGCAAAGGTGTCAAACCATGGCTTGTGGTTTTCAACCGTACTCACAAATTTCTCCCCAATTGTAAAGTGTTTCTTATACAGTGGGCCTCTACTGTTCTCCGTGCCCAGTTTGGGTTTTGAATGTGGTGAATATAGAAAAGTCTAGATGCAAAAACTGGGTTTTTGGAGCTGAGTACTTAGCTTGGCTGGACTTTCCCAAACTCAGTAGCTGTAATAACCACACCCAAATTCAGATCCACAAGGCTATTACCAAGCCTTAAACTCGAAAAGACTAGCCTGAGACTACACCCCACCAAGCCAATACCGAAGACAAAACCAAGAAGATTACATATATGCCTGCAAAGCAGTGAAGATCATACTTCGTATTTTATGTAATCTGAAGACCCAGTTCATGACATTGACCGTTTTTCCCCACTCTGTGCTATGAGAGGTAAGCTGTCAGATTTTGCTGAGGTTAAAAAACTGCAGAGTCTGAGATCAAGTGTTATGGGCACTGTTGTGGAAAGTTAAAGTCATGTGATCTTCTTCACCTCACAATGTGGTCATGGGCTCAAAAGTTTTGGAACATCAGTCTACGAGTGTTGCTTCCAAAATAGGTCGAAGATTGTTCTACTACAAATGGAAAAGTCACAAGCTCAGATGTAGAATTCACAGAGGAGGAAATGTCAGCTCATTACTGACCATATTTACATATGCATCATTTTCCGAATGATGACTCTTGTTTTAGTCACGATTGGGCTCTGAATAGACTTGTTTTTGGTCTCTGAGATGAATAAACCCTTTCTGTTTCTGTCCATGTGGTTAGCCCAAATTTTCTGGCTTGAATACCACCACCTGTAATCTAAGAATAAACATGTTCATACTTTCCAGAGTTATTTTAACTGCTTCATTTTTCTTTTTACTGAAAAGTATGTTTTGTTGTTAAAAAATCTTATGGCAGAAAGTGCCATAAATACTCGTTTCCACTCACTATCAACTCTAGTGGACACAACTAACTTGTTGGTTCACCTTCCAGATGTAAAGTTATTGAAGATGATTCATCTAATGTTGTATAGTTTGTGTTGATCATCCTCTAATCTTTCATCAGTGGTCAGTTTCTGACCACAGGACACCATTGGCTGCATATTTTTGGTTAGGGGACTGTTCTCAGTCTAACAGAGACATTAAGGGGTTTGGAAACTCCTACACTGCAACTCACACACACACACACACACACACACGCACATACACACACGCAAACACATTCACACATGAACACTAACATGCCACTACCATGTCAGTGCGTTATTGTTGGGATGAAAATTGTCCTCACTATTGATGAATGAGGGGCTAACAAATGATGCAGGGAAACAAATGGTCTACAATCTGTAACTCCAAACTAGAGCTGATAAAATGGACAAAGAGTGTAGGTGGTCTTAAAAAAGGAGTTTGTTGGTGTGTCGTTTTCAAGAATGCATCATTTATAAATACATATGCAAACTACATCATGCTTTCCATTTTCAGGTCACTGATGTTTCTAGGCAATCGGAAAAGCAGCACAACTAGAACTGACTTGTTTACACAATTTGGGGTTATTCGGAATTCGTCATCATCCCATTCGGGTTTGGAACGTCCATTCACAGGTAAACGCGGCCGCTGTTTTTGACGTCTGATGGCGTCACACGGCTACCCAGCCCTCAAGGCTCCTCGCAATTTCCGCAGCAAGAACTCTTCCCGGTTGCCTGGCAATGATCAGTTGCCTAGAACAAGAAATCTCAAAAGCTCAGATCACAACTGAATAGAGATTTTCAGTTTTCAGCCTCAAAACTGATTCTCTAATGAGACCGCGTCTTGGTGCTAAATTCCCACAGTCCGCCGAAACGTGAGAACATCATGAAATCAATTTACTGTAATTAGGGGAATCCGCTGCCTGTCATATCGAAGTTTTCGCACCACTACAATGACTTTTGCAGTTCGGATATTACTCACTGAACTCACCGTATTGAAAAAAGTGTCTGGTGTTTTTACCCTCTGATGTGGCGGATTGTGTTTCTATACTCCTACAGCTTACCTGAAGTCAGTCACGCCTGTTCTTTCCACTACGACTTCAACAACACACTGTTAGAGGATGTTACTGCTACAGCACCTTCCTGAAAGACCTCGACAGAAATGAAAGGTTGGCTTTCAGTTTCAGGCAATAAAACTACAGGACCGTGCAAATTGATGCACTTGTTTTCACAAAACTGTGTTAGTGGAAATATCTATTTTGGGTCTTAAGTGAACTGCCTTCGTGTTAAACCATGTAGAAAATAGTACGCAGTGTTTTGTCTACCCTTGATTTCCATATTAAAAAGCAATCTGGGGAAGATGCCTTGTGGAACTTGAGTAATGTTCTGGGACAGATTGGTGGTGAAGATCATTGCTATTGATTATAATTTGCTAAATCAGTGCTTGCTAGCATGTAGAACAACCTGAATGAAGGCTTGGTGAAATTACTTTTGGTGGAACCCAAGTGTCCACCCAGCAGCCTAGACTCAAACCTAATCCACTGGAGCATTGGGTCTTCTCTAATTCTCCTGAATGCGTCTGCTTTCATCTTCGCTACACAAGTAATACAGCTGGGACAGGAATAACTCTTGCATAGCTCAAAATAAACATAACGTTTCTTTTTGGTTTCGGAGCTTTGCATAGCTCAGAATTCAGGGGGAATCCCCACAAAAGCAAAGTGTTCCAGCTCCTAATACTAAAAATTTATATTGGACCCAAAAGTTTGAATGCCCCTGGTCAAATTACACATTTTGTTGATTTTCTGAGAAAAAAAAATTAAAAAATTAATTTTTTATTTTTTTTCTGATGAATCTGGTGCACAATTTCTACTGATCTGCTAAATTTTAACTCCTTAGAAAATAACATTTGTGTCATAATTTTGCATGAGGCACAGCTTACATTAAAATCAATAAAACATGTCATTTGACTAAATTTGCCCGAACTTTTGCATACCACTGTATTTTCTTTTTATTAATATTATTATTATTTTTATTATTATTATTGAGGAACTCCTCACTCTGTTTCAACTAATACAGAAGTTCAGGAATCATCGCCCGTCTGTTAGCATGGTGACGTCAAACAACATGATAAATATTCTGTGCAGCTAAAACATTTGTCACTGTTTTGTTGAACCTAAAAATGGAAAAAAAACCAAAAAAAAAAAAAAAACCAACATTCTGGAGGTCTCCTTCTCTAAGGGTTGACAGGGGTGTGTCTTCCACAAGGCCTGTCCATTGCCACCATTAATCATATTTATCCTGTAAAATACAGCACTGCGCAAAAGTCTTAGGCATCTGGGAAAATTGTGTGTAAAGATGTTTATCAGAGCAGCAAGAATGTATTTGTAAAAAAAAAAAAAAAAAAAAAAGCAAACATAATAAATACAGATAAATTAACGATACAATGTGATTTGATATGTGTTGGTTCCACCATTTCCAGACATCTCCTTGAGGAAGGCCAGTATTAACACTTGCTGCCCAATATCCAGTTAATGTAATCTAATCAGTTCTTCATTAAATTAAATCAGGTGCTGTGGATGGAACTGGGAACAAATTCATGTCTGAGAAATCAGTTACTAAATCTGAGTCCTAAATAAATAAATATATATATATATATATATATTTGATAGAGAACATCCTTGATTTTCTTCGTATCAGCACGAATCTTCTTCATCATCCAGAAAATAATGTCAAAATGTATTACTCTGTTTAATTCAGTCTAGATGTTATCTATATTACGGCCAATGATTTTTATCAGTTGCAGTTACTGAACCTAATGATGTTAAAACTGGTTAGTAATATAGTTCCATTGCTCACACCTCCTTGACTCTGATTTAAATGCTAAGAAGCCTGTTTGATCATAAATATGTTCCTGCCGTTTATCTTAAAGCACTCGTTTATAAGAACTGCGTGATGACAGGAAGAATCTAACCTTACCTGAAGCTTCGCCACATTTCTCTTTGCGGTTCCTGTTGCCACCCCTTTTCTCCTCCCCCTCCCTGAGTTTCTAGGGGTATTTCCTACCAGACTTTAAAAGTTCAGGGAGCCCTGTGGTCGAAACATCTCGATGATCTGCTCACAAGTGATATTTAGGTCTTTCATATTGTAAGCAAAAAGCCTCCAGCCCTTCTGGATTTGGCAACACACCTCAATTATTTGGTTATTTGACTATATGTTCTGTTTTTTTTTCAAAAAATGGACAAATGTATATATGTATACAGACACACACACACAGACACACACAAACTTATATATGTCTAAAGTATAAGAATGTATACAAATTTATAGTGTCAGGGGTATGTTTTAGGTTTAGGGCTAGGGAAAATTTCAATTTAATTTGAAATGAATATTAAATTAAATTTAAATGTAGTCGAATGCCAGTAAGAGACTATAAAGCAGCTCTGGAGCATTATCAAAATATAGTGTTAGTAGGAAATCTCTTTAAAAGAAGTCTTGAACAAGTGTATTTGAGAGTAAGTAAGAATCGCAGGTAGTTCTGACTAAAAGTCCTTTATTTCTGTGCTTCTGAAAAGCTGCTAAACATTACAGATAAGCTCACCAAACTCAGGCCTGCTGTTTGAACCGATAGTGCGGTTGAAGCCAGTGTTGGGTGCCAGCGCCGCCGGTGACACACTCTGCCACCGAGCCGAGGACTTTGAGCTAGCCTGCCGAGGCATAGCGGAGCAGCCGAATAATGGCATCCTGTATTGGTATGGCAGTGTCCAGTGTTGGCATGCAGGAGCTTGGCCTGCGGTGGCTCGGCCTGTGGCGCTCCCCGAGTGGCTCCCTTCGTTCAAGCCGCCGCACGGTGCTGCGCAGCGATACGCCGAGGAGACGGTGGCCATCGCTTATCGACGCCAATCCAGATGAACCCAAAGACACGCTCCTCCAACGTTGCTGGGCAAGCGCCGGCTGTCTTTTTGAGCTGTGACAGACCTAAGGCGAACGGTGGATCACTGCCAAGCTCGCTCACAATTTGCCATGTTTCGCAGGGCTTGGGGGGCTGGGGGGGGGGCCTAGGGGCTTACTGGCCTGTAGAGACAGTACAAACCCCCCACCGCATCCTCCTGGGCTCCTCGGCCAACCCCGAGCGCCTGGCACCAGCCCGTTGCCTCCAATGGCTCCCAGAGCGGTGGCTGGGTATGATATATCTTCAACAAGGGGCTATTTTGCGTCACGGTGCATTCTGAGAGGGATGAAAGGAATGTGTTTGCTGGAGGTGCGCTCCGGGTTGACGGAGACGGGGGCCAGCTCTGCAGCCTTCACATTTCTCACATGAATGGCAAGTGGTGAAATTCAAAAACGGTGACTGTGAGATGAAGAAGCTGAATTCTGTCATTCTTTCATTGATGTTAACTTCACATTACCAATGTATTCCACGTCATTGCTGTTGCAAAGCCTTCGAAATAGCAGAAGGAGAAGCAGGAGAACCTTCTTAACTTCTGAACACTTGAATGGTGATGAATAGAGTTCTTTGAGGTAATGCCACTCATGGATTCCCAAAAAACCTTTCAGTGGATGGTTCTCTAAAATGGAATCCAGTTGAAACCACTCAGTTGAAATGTTCTTGAGACCCAGTGGTCATTGTTGACCCTCCACACAGTTCAAATATTTGTTCCAACCCAACTAATGACACAGTGGGATAGAGCAAAAGTGTGGACCATTAAGGGCTCTTTGAGAACTAGTTTGCTCTTTAGGCAATCAAAAATGGTTCTCCTGAGGTATCTATATAATGTAAGTTCACATCTTTTACAGAGAACACACGACTGCACATTTTAATGCACAGTTCATGTTTATTTAATAATTTTAACATATTGAAAAAACATAAAATGCTGATTGGGAGATTATGTTGCTTTGGGACTAGAGACTAGCCAGGTAGTCAAGTCAAGTCAAGTAGGTGTTTATTGTCATTTCAATCATACACACAGTACACAGGGCAATTAAACAGTGTTCCTCTAGGATCATTGTGTAACACAAAGAACAAAGACAGAAACATCACAAAGAACAAAAACAGAACACCACAAGACTATACAAGTGCGGGCAAGAGAGAGAGCAAGAAACCACAAGAGCAACAGTGCAGTAATTAACAGGACAACATACAGTGCACTCAACAGGAGCAGTAACAGCACTAGTGTGCAGTAAATGCAAAGGAATGCAAAGACTGAGGTAGACAGCTATAAATAATAGTGCAAAAACCACAAGTAGCAGGAAGAGGATTAGAAAAAATGTACTGTTTACAGTGGCAGTTGGGGAATAGGTTTTCTTTGTTTGTGGCAGAACAGTTTAGTATGTGTATGTAGAGTGGCTGGGAGAAAGGAAGCAGATCTAAGTTTAGATCCATTGGCTAGTTGGGTATAGCTGCTATTATTTTTAACTTGGTTCTAAGGGTAGTCCATCAGTATCGATGTCTACATGCTCTAGAACCATGTAGGCCTTGGACTGCCTTTTAGCACACAAACACAACTCGCTGCACAGAAACAATTAGCCAGTCAGTATGGCTGGCAGCAAAGAGATGTGATAAGAGTCAAAAACAAAGTTCCCTAGTTTCCACAAATTAATATGCATGTGCATTTCTTTGGAGTAATCAGATAATTCAAGATCTAAATTGGCTTTTTGAAACTGTTTAATTTAGGTAATGCACATGCAAAGCTAATTCTGATAGCACTTGCTCTTTAGGGTAGATCACTACTGGGAGAATCAGGAAATTTATATCAAATATCTATAATGTGTCTTTGAAACTGAAGATCTGAGCCTTTCTCATACTCATTGTACTTCTTAGCTCAAGTATTAGCAAATTTTCATGTTAGCATATGCCCCTGACTCAATTTTGCCACTTCGACTGTACACTGTAAACAGTAACTTGACTTGAAAGTTGGGAAATCTTTGTACTAAAACTAACAAATTAAGTTATGTCAACAAATTGAAATTCTTTTAGTAAATGTTAAAGTGCTCAGAAATTAATAAGGTTACAAGTAAGCTTACAACCCTTTTTTTACCATTTATCACACTTTTTTTTACTTTTTTTTTACCATTTGCAGTGTAGAAAATGTAACAAATATGATTTTGAATTACGCATTATAAGCTCCCTTAAAAAGTAAATAAATAAATAAATAAGTGAACTTTAAGAGTAAATGCAATAGAAGAACCACTTTTGGCTCCCAAAAAGACCAAAAAATAAATCCTCAAAGAATTATTTTTGCAAACAATATGACTGCAACTGACCAGAATATGAAGTTTGACCTCCATGCAGTGTAAACTTTCTAGAGATTTTCTCATGAGCTGTACATCTCTGCCCAGAACCGTCCCGGGACATTTATTTTTAAGAGAGTAATGATGAAAGAAATTTGTGCTTTTTTTAATCCACTCATGATGCTTTCCCCCATTCCCCGGCTCCTCACGCCCTAACGCTTTTGATTAATACACTGAGGAAATGTTTGTGAAAGAGATTTATGCCTCGATTCATCTGTAAAATAATCAAATCATTACCGGCTAATGACAGCAGGATGACTGATGATAAGGCTGCCCTGCGAGTCTTTGCGACTGCGGGGGCCCAGAGCCGCAGAGGGCGTGGGTCCGCACCTGTCAAAGTGGTAACAGCGTAACGGCTGCTGGCGGTTCAGCCGCGTGCACAAACACTGCGCTTAATGAAGTCGTCCAAGGCGGTGGCAATTACTGACTCCTGTCACGGCCTCCCGGGGAAATGAGGCGGAGCAGGGGCTTTCTCCAGCAGAGGGAAGGGATTCCCCACTGCTTCCAGTGGAGTGTTGCTGAAAGGTTGTCAAACACAACTTGGAATTTCGGAGGATTTGTAGTTTGGAAAGAAGGATTGGGTAAAAGTCATGAGAACAAGAGAATGTGAACTAAGCTCTGGGAATTCCTTCTATAGTTGGATGTAGGCTTTTTGTTACAGGAGACCGCTGCTGTAAAGTTCCCTGTCCATTAGCACATTACATTACATTCATTTGGTAGACACTTTTATCCAAAAAGACTTACAATCTGAGGAAAAACTCAAGTTTCAGGACAGTGGGAGAACCAGATGAGAGTCCTAAGTGCTAAATTTTGTAGGTAGAGAGTAGTGCAAGAAGATGTATGAGAAAGATAGACGAGAAAGTATGATTTAGGATAGATCATCAGGAGAGCTCTCTGAATACATGAGTCATCTGGAGGTTCTTGAAGATAAAGAGGGATTCTGCTGCTCTTGGCAGCTCATTCCATTGTCAGTGTACTGTTTAAACTTCATTTAAACTTCACTCTTCTTGCAACGTTAAGGTGGTTCCCCCATCACTGTGACTCCAGCCATCACGGCCATCTGTTAGCTGATGTAACAGAATTGAAGGTCAGTGTTCTCCTCCAAGTGCGATGAGCTGGCCAATGACATTGCATTAGGAAAGATGTGGTGGAGCTACACGTGACTCAGAGAAAGCCTTTGCTCACCTTCACCCATCCAGCATTGGTGGTATTGCTTGATAAGAGGGTGGAACTGAAGATGACTAACTTGGGCATAAAATTAGGAAAAATCCAAAATTGTCATACACTAAGGTTTTTCTCTTTTCCCATTTCAGATTGTTTCCCTTTCCCCACTTCAGATTGGTTTGTTATAAATGCAACAGTGTGCTATACTTGTTCATTTTTAGCCAGTTTCTTGGTGAATGTCACAGATTTAATGGTTTAGAAAGAAGGAGGGTGAAGTTCTCGTATTAAAGAGCATAATTGAAATCCATCATTGAAACTTGTTACAGGAGGCTGGTGATGAGTTGAGCTACACCTGCACGGTTTTCAGTTATTTGAGAATTCATGAAAATTCTGAGGAGCAAAATGCTGAGTAGTACAGTACTGATTTCAGACTTCAGCTACTGCTCATTGTTTGGCTCATTTTTGGCAACTACAATACAACTGATGTGAAGTTATTTTGTTTTGAGAGAGAGGATCTGAAGTGTGGATCGAGAAAAGGACCTTTGAGGTATAAGGGGTTAATATGTATCCTGTTCATCCCATTTTATTTCCCATATTTTTGAGAAGTAGGTCAATGTCCGCAGGAACATCCTGCAACCCAAAAGGCATACTACTGTAATCACATTCCTGTGCTGTAGAAGGATGTGAGTTCAAAGCCTCTCCTCTTGACCTCACAAACTAACCATGAACTATTTTACCCTCCAGATGTTCTGCAAGACAGAATGTAGTATGTTCTGGAGAGTCTCTCCAGATGTCAGTGTGACCTAACAATACAGACGTCCCATTTTCCCTTGAGTTGGAAACTTTTTCTTTTTTTTTGTTTTGGACAAATGTTAATTATCGAGTCACGTCTTAAATGTGGCGCTGAAGTGTTTTGATGGTCTTAATGAAGCTAGTTTCCTCTCTATCCTGCTCCTCCGCTCCCACCCCCTCCTCCCCAAACCCACACCAACACAGGTGTGCCCTGATGCTGACAGATGTTGCCATGGTTACATCCGGCAGCCCTATGTAATTATGCAGAACAGCTGAACTTGGTTCCTCAACAAAGGGTAAATATACCGTGTACTCATCAGTCCTCTGTTAAAGTATTTCTGATTTACAGATGGAGAGAGAGAGAGAGAGAAAGGCAGAGAGAGAGAGAGAGAGAGAGAGAGAGAGAGAGAGCAGAACTATCAGTTTGTCCGTTCCTGCAGCTCCGGCGCTCGCACATGGCAATCTTCTCGCTCACCCGCGATGAGAGCCCAACGATGGAATTCTAGGAATTAACGTGCGGTTTTTGGGACGCTTTCATTAGACGTGACTAACCTTCATCTTGAATTGCCTGGGATCTGCTCGGATCAGGTCATAAATCTGCAATAAACTGCATGAAAAGAGTGGAAAAAGATGCAGGAAAATCCCTGTGGAAAAAGAAAGAAAGAAAAGAAAGAAAGTTTGCATCTGAGTGAGGGCTATAAATTAGTACAGCAATTTGAGTCTCATGCTAATTGAGAAAAAAATACTCAAATTACATGACTAAGAGGCTTACGGCGAAGGTGGTGAGACATTTTGATATGTGGCAAGTAGTTTATAATGAGACATATTATTAGCCCATAGCGTAACCTTTTTTTTTTCACACAGGGTGTTGCTGGGCCCCTTTCAGTCGGAACGGCTAATAGTGCCTGGCCAGGCGAGTCCTCTCATGGAGGAATCCTTATCAGAAAAGCGTTTGCTTGACTTCAGATCTGCCTAATCACATCTGTTTAATTAAGCAAAAGTAATGGACTCTCTGAAAATATGATGTCTTGCTGGGGCTCAAACATTGTGTTAAGATGCATGGCAGGAATTCGGCAGTGAATTGTTTGCTGCGATGCCTGGAGTGAAGCATTTATCTTTTTTTTGCTCCCTTTTTCTGTTCATGTATATACACATAGGCATATATATATATATATGTATATATATATATAATCATCACTGAATGATTCATCACTGATTTTCTTTTTAGTTTCATAATAGTTACAAATTAGTTCAGTACAAAATAGTTCCATACAATTCGTTTCATAATAGTCACAAAATAGTCCAGTATACAAAACATGTTCTGAATAAGCATCTGCCCGGTGGGTTCTATTTGGAGTGTTTAGAATTGATGCAATTTCTGTTTCTTGCAGGAAAATGCATTGAAGATTACTGTCTGGGATAATCGACAATAGAGGTAGAGATCAGGTTGAAAAGCAAAGGAGTATTTCTTTAAGACTGATAAGTTAATAATAAGCCAGGGTTAAATACAGTTTTCTAACAGGCTGAGTTCGACTTGGTGGTGGTGTGAATTCATTCTGAGCTGTGTGGTTCTTACTCCATTGAAAAAAACAACATTTCTGACAGATCTGGAGGCATAACTTGGGTGGCAACTTTCTCTTCTCGCTCGGCTCTAATCAGCTGAAGTGGTTCTCCTCTAGTGCCTAAGGGCTGGAAAAGTGTGTAATTGTGAAGTGCACAATTGGCCCAGACATGATAAATAATTTTTGTGGCGCGCTCCGGTCTGGCTGGTGATGGGAGCTGTGCAGTGGCAGAAATACCAACAGTGCAGGTGGGGCAAACACACCGGGGCCTACAGCACAGGACTGGGGTTGGGGTGGCCTTCTGGTGTCTTTTTTTGGACCCCTTATGTCACTGCAGTTTTTCATCCGTGACTCACAGTTAGCTGCAATAATTTTATCATCTACTTCAATCCTTAGTACTACCTGAGGTCCATGTTCTTACTAAGCAAGTGCCCCCCCAACAAACTCCCCCCACCTCAGCCAGCTCTCGCATATTTCACTGAATAAGCTGAGGTTTCTCAGCTGGTCTTTTTGCTTGTGCGCAGGTGTTCCACAATAAAATTTGACATTCTGTTACTTTGTATTACGAATTGCTCTTGTATTTGCTCCGGTTGCGCCACCTGACTGCAGAGCAGCTAAATATCTCTTCGTCAGTGAGACGATGTTCACCTTGATGCTGGGGTCGCTTGTTTGACTTTGACTTGTTCGACAGAGTGATTACTTTTTGTTGTACAACAGCACAGGCTGTGGTTGCTATGCAGTCATTGCCATACTAGTTATGAATGAATATGGGGGGGACTATAAATACTCGATAAAGATGGTTTAGAAATGTGAGTAATGAAAATAATTGCTTGGCAATGTGATTTGCTGGTATCGCTTTGACATGTGTCAAGTTCGCTCAATAGTTGCGCAAAATGTGAAGATTTGCAAAGAGTCTGTGTTTCTTCATTGTGTGTGTTGTGCTCTTGAGTGTCCTGCACGGCGCTCGCTCAGCTGTGGGATGCAACCCGAGTTTAGTGTGATTTAGTTATGGATCAATTGTCAGATGTATTAAAGTGTAAGTATAAAACTCTAAGTGTAAAGATGGTGACATATTAGTAATCTTGAATCTCCAGTAACTTGCACTGTGGCATCAGCAGCTAGAAGTGTTGGAATATTTGTTGCTAAATGTTTCAAAACACACCGGTGTGACAGTTCGCTTTAGTGGAAAGTAGTCAGCGGTGCAACCGTGTGACGCTACATGCTAAAGGGTTAAAAAGTCTCTCTATACCAAGCTCTGTGGCAGCCATTGTGGAGCACAGTGCCCCATATCTTACCCCTCCCCCTCTGCTGAGACAGCCAATAAGAGCAGCGGTCATTACCGCACAAAATCTGCACCAGGAAAATTAGCTGTGCTTTTGAGTGATGGCCACAAAAGTTTCTACTCTTCAGCAGACATAATTAGCTGGCAAGCCAAGCTGGAATGCCTAGCCAGTCACTGCGGGAACATAAGACTGCGTTCAAACTAGGCCGTAGCATTATGTTCAAAGAACCATCAAAACTGCCCTTTGGCAGTTTTACAAAATGCCAATTTGAGGAGTAAATCCCATCATATGTGCTGCAGTCCTTGATTGGAAACCTCAACTGGAATCCTGAAACTTGAGTCCATTTAACCTAGACTGGAATCAAGTGACTTGAGCACGTTTAACCTCAGTCGGGATCCTGAGGCTCAAGCACATTTAACCAAAAATTATTTGGAATAATACATTTGACCTTGTGTGGAATCAAGTGGCTTAAACACATTTAACCCAATCGGAATCCCATGATTCAAGCACATTTATCCTCGACTAGAATCAAGTGGCTTAAACGTGTTTAACCTTGATCGGAATCCCATGGCATAAGCATGAGTAATCTGAACTGGAATCCTGAGCCTTAAGAACATTTAACCTACCCTGGAACCCAGTGGCTTGAATACGTTTAACTTTGATTGGAACTCTGTGGCTCGAGCTGGTTTTAAAAAAGGAGTTTGTCTGAAAAGTTTGAAAGCTTACTGCTCTGATATAAAAAATCACAGCCTTGTCCTTTTTTTGCTCTTAAAGGTATTTATTATTTAGGGGGAGTCCCTAGTCCTGTGGCCCACATGATCCCAGTTGCGCCACTGGTCCCGTGTCCATGTCGTTTCTGCGCTGTTTCAGCACGTGCTCTTTGACTCTCCGGGTCACTTTATTCCCTCTTCTTCATGCCGGTCGCTAGAGTCTAAGTGACAAAGAGCAGGTTCCTGAGGGAGATGATGATGAATGAGGATTAATGGTGCTTCTGCTGTAGTGCGACGCATGTTTAATGCAGCAGAACACACTTAAAGACCCCTCAATACTACAAACACACCAGTGGGGCGTGGGGGGCTTAGAGCTGGAGAGAGAGCAAGAGCGAGGTGGGGGGGGGGCAGAAAGAAAAAAGAGAAAATGAGAAAGAGAGAGAAAAAGTGAAAGAGTAAGAGGAAGTGAAAAAAATGACAGAGAAAGTAAGAAGGAGAGAGGGAGGAAAGAGAGAGAGAGAAAAAGAGAGAGTGGGGAGAGTGAGGAGAGATTGAGAGAGAGAGAGCAGAGGAAAGCGGAAGAATCAGAGAAAGAAAGAGAGCAAGACAGGGGAGAGAGAAAGAAAAAGGACATAAAGAAAAAAGAGAAGATGGAGAAAGAGAGAGGAGGTGAGAGTAAAAGGGAGTGAAAATGAGACAGAGAAAGAAGGAGAGAGGGGTCAGAGGAAGAGAGAGGGGTCAGAGAGAGAATGTGAAAACAAGAGAAAGAGAGAAAAGTTAAGAGGGAGTGAAAAAAGAGACAGAGAGAACAAGAGGGAGAGAGGGAAGAAAGAGAGAAAGAGAGACAGAGAGAGAGAGAGAGAAAGTAAAGGAATGAGTGAGAGTGAGAGTGAGGCACAGACAGAGAGAAAGAGAAGAGTCAGAGAGAGAGAGAGAGTGAAAACAAGGGAAAGAAAGAGAGAGATAGCCAAAGTGAGAAAGCGCAAGATGGGAGAGAGAGAGAGAGCAAAAAAAGAGAGAGGGAGAAATGAAATGATTATAGACCCCTCCCCCCCACCCACACACACACTTACACACACACACATACACACACACACACAGCAACCTGTGGGCCGTGAATAACTGAGTCTTTACGAGTGTTTTGTGAACGTGAAGGAACAGCGATCATGGAGTAAAATGTAAACCACAATAACAAAATCATAAAAGTCATTCCATAAATAGAGAGGACGCCTGACTCCTTGCCGCCGGGACTTTTTTTTTTAGACAAATTGCCCTCTATTGTAAATAATGCCTGTAATTAAAGCACGTCGTCCCATAGGCTGTTGGTTGTAAACGTTAATTTGGGGGTGTTCTTCTCTTTTTTGTCTATTTCTCTTCGGGCTGCAGGGTAAAACGCAGAGGATGAAAGTTATGCCACAGTGTGACGTGTCTTTTTTTTAAACACCCCCCATGCCTTGTCTCCTCGGCCTTCTTCCGTTTCTTCTTTCATTTATTTATCTGTAGTATTTGCATCCGCTTGTCTTACTGACCACAGCATTTCGAGTATACAGCATAGCGTATTTAGTACAGAGTATTTTCTGGAGAATTTTATTTTGACTCTATATTATATTTTATACTGCATTTTGTCTCTGTGTGCCTGTGCAGTCATAACATTAGTAATTTCCTCCGGGGTCAATAAAGTTTTCTGATTCTGATTCTTTTTCTTCTCAGAATCAGAATCAGAACCATTTATTCATCCCGGAGGAAATTACTAATGTTACGACGGCACAGACACACAGAGACACAGAGACAAGAACAATATAAAATATAGAGTCTAAATAAATCCAACAAAAACTCTGCAGAAAATACTCTACATGAAATACACTGTGCTATATACACAAACGCTGGGCATAAATACTATAGATAAATAACTTACAGTTAAGTGAATTACTAGTAACACAAATAGTGATTAGGAGTCTGTCACTGCACATAATAGAGATCAGTAGTAGATCGGTGATACTGACATCAGTAGTGATATTCACATGGCAGACTTTTGCACATAATAACAAGATATTGCACGTAATGATAATGGTTTAGCACCCAGTAAGAATTTTGCATGATATTGCACATTGTAGACTATTGCACATAATAATAAGATAATAATGCCCACAATGATAACGATTAAACCAATATAATATAGGTCGAAATAAAAGTCAAAATAAAAGTCTTTCTTCTTCTTCTTCTTCTTCTTGGAGGCGTCTTGCTGCTTTCCTTTCAGCGCAGATTTGATCTGCGTCAGGGAAAGTGCAGCACTGTCAACATAATTAAACGTCCTTCCTGTCTCAGACACCCACACGACCACTTCCACACCCACGGCAGCCTGATCTACTACTACAACAACAACAACAACAACACCCAGACGCCGATGCCGGGACTGACGCTGCCCTCACACGCTGAACTGCTCCTCATGGCTATCGTGAGCTTTGGCAAATAAGAACACTTTGCATTTCTCACCCCTGTGCACAAATAACCCTGAAATCCTCTGATTTTTCACATTTCTTGACTGGGAAGTCTTTCGGACGATCTTTCTTTCCTGTTTATTTTTATTACCGTAGTTTAGCCTTTTCTCTTCAAGGTATCTGACATGATTTTATAACTTTATTGTCTTATGGGGCACATTTCACTACATGCTGTACGATATGTGACTGTGCTGTACTATGTATAGCTATGTATGTGACGAATCTTGAATCTTGAATCTAGAGAGTTCCAAATCCGTCAGTCCGTTTACAGTTGTGGTGAATGGAACCAGGGGTCTTCAATATTTCTAACTCAAAAATATTTTATTTACAGGTTAAACCCACCAGTGAAGTTACAAATGTCTTCTGAGTCTTTACAGTGGTGGTAAATGGAACCAGACGTCCACCTCTAAAAGCTGAAAGTTAGTCCATGAAATAGTTATGCATACGCTGCCTAATGACTGAGAGGCTGTTTAAGAGGCTTTTGGCCTAAACCATTTGTTAAAGCCATTTGTGGTGCAGGGATACATTTAGGGCGTCATAAGATAAGATAAGATAACCTTTTATTTGCACTGGGAAATTTGCATTGTTACAGCAGCAAAGTGGACAGAACAAGAGAAGAAAGCAGAAGCAGCGTAACCTATAGAAATAAAAACTATATAACACAACAGTACAATATAAAAAGTAAAGTACAGTGTGTTTTTTTTTTTTTTTGTATAATAGATGTTAAGACCCCCAGTTCCATTCTCCACCACTGTAAAAGAAAAGAGAGTTTGTAAACCGCTTTTAAACCGCTCTGAATGACTTTACATCTTATTGTACAGAATGAACAACCTTGGAAACCCCCTTTAACACTTTTTTTTTTGAGTGATTACTTTTTCATGACTCATAAATAGGAAGGACATCCTGTGGGTGGCTTGGAAGGTGGGCTGAAGGTCAGAGTCCGTGATATCAAAAGAAACTTTGTAAATGTGAATATGATTAGTGGTAATGCCAAGCACGGTGGCTGCAAAACCTGGAAATTACATCTAAAAACCACAATCTGTTCATGTGATTTTGCTCCAATTTGGAATATTCAGGTTTAAGGGTCTCTCTTCATGGAGAACAAGAACGAGGGCCGAGCAAAAAGAGCACAAACCTTCTGTTATCAGTAAGAAGCTTACACTATATGGACAAAAGTATTGGGACACACCTGTTTTTCAGGGTTTGGCCTAGGCCCCTTACTTCCAGTGAAGGGCAATCTTAATGCTTCAGCAGACCAAGACATTCTGGACAACACCATGCTTCCAACTTTGTGG
>JBBPCZ010000001.1:1417868-1431133 GCA_037974445.1 Brycinus macrolepidotus
ATTCAATATTCTAAGTTCATTTAAATTTAAAGAATATTTTATTTTATTAAGTTACAAACATACAAACTACAAAGTATCTACAGTGGACCATCCAAATAAATAGTATATAATATACTAAATCTGAAAATACCTATAAAGTACTTTGTACTATTTTTCATTTTTTCCTGCTCTGTTACCTGTAAAAACCAGTTAGAATGAATGTGGGTCTTATTGTGGACAGAGACACTGAGGCTGGGTGGAAGGACATTTTCTCCTGGGTCTCGCTGCGTTAAAACTGCTGTTTAAATCTTCAGAAAACAGTGGGAAAAATTAAAACAGGAGAAAAGCTTTTTAAAACCATTGACCATATGGTTAAAGTCAGTGCTTTAGAGTTTAGTTTTAAAGCGTATCGTTTTTCCATTTAAACGCGGATTTTGGGTCTGAATGTGAAAAGTTAAAGAAGAGTTCTCCTGTTGGCCCCGCCCCTCTCCTCTTTTCGCCCCGCCTCATTCTCCAGCGTTTTTTTTTTCTTCTTTTACTTCTGCCACCTGTATTCTGATAAAATCTGTATCCAGGACCACATACTATACCATATATATTTATATTTATGCTATAGTATGTTGTTTAGCCATAGAGTTCCTTCTAACTGCCCAGCACTTCATATACACTATATGTGGACAAAAGTATTGGGACCATTACACCAACAGGGACTTTAATGACGTTGCATTCAAATACATAGACTTCAGTATGGATCTGGTCCTCCTTTGGTGCTCTAACAGCTTCCGCTCTTCTTGGAAGGCTTGCCACAAGATTTTGCAGTTTCTGTGGGAATTTGTGCCCATTCATTCTGTGGAGCATTTATGAGGTCAGACACTGATGTTGGACGAGAAGGCCTGGCTCGCAATCTCCGCTCCACTTCATCTCAAAGGTGTTGAATGGGCTGGAGGTCAGGGCTCTGTGTGGGCCAGTCAAGTTCTTCCACACCGAAGTCATCCAACCAGGGGTGGCTCTAGGCTCATGGCAGCCCTGGGCAGAGAAAGAGTCGGTGGCCCCTTCTCCCGCCAATGTCAATATGGTATCTTATGCATGGCGGATGGCAACGTCCGTTGCGGACACTGCATAGCTGCCTCGTGCTCATGACACAAGAGTTTTTGCCGAAATTTGCCACTTCTCTTTCTGTTTTATATTCAATATATATTGGCGTGGCGGCCCATGGGATTTGGCGGCCCTGTGCAGGTGCACAGTTTGCACATGCCTAAGGCCGCCCTTGATCCAACCATGTCTTTATGAACCTTGCTTTGTGCACCGGGCCACAGTCATGCTGGAATAGAAAAGGGCCTTTTCCCCAAACTGTGTCCAAAATCTTGGAAGCGTGGCATTGTCCAGAATGTCTTGGGATGCTAAAGCATTAAGATTGTAAGTATGGGGGCCCTAGCCCAAAACCCTGAAAAACAGGAGTGTCCCAATACTTTTGTCCAAATAGTGAACGTGTTTTAAACTCCCCGCCTACATTCCGCTAGGGCACGCCCCCGCTCGTCTGGGACTGGCTACAGCCGTTTATTATTATAATCAGGTCTGCCCGCTCGCAGTAAGCCCCGGCGCAGGGGGGGCGGGGCTTGGAGGACAAACAAACAAACAAACAAACAACAACAACAGAGTGCTCTGTTTGCATGACGAGAGTGGAAGAACTAAATCAAAGTCGCGTGGGGCGGTTCGTGTTTTATACCTGCCCCCTTCTTCACCCCCCCCCTCTTTTTCTTCATCTGTTACTCCCTCCTTCCCTCCTTCCCTCCCTCCGCGTCCTCCTCCCCCCCCCACTCCTCCTTCAGCTCTATCCTGGACCGCAGGTCCCGCGCTGTCCGCATTTCTCGCGCCGCGGAGCCGCGCGCCTCCGAACTTTTTTTTTAATTTTGTTCGAATTCTAGAACGTATCTGACGCGCCACGCGCGCGTGTCCGTTAGTCTCCTGTAACGCCCCTCTCTCTTTCTATCTTTCGTTTTTTTCTTTTATTTCTCTGTTTTAAGGACTTTTTCTCGCTCTTTTTTTGTACCTGTCAAGAAAGGAAGGAGAGAAGAGAGAGCCGGTCCGCTTTGGATGGGAGAAAAAAAAGGAAAAAAGCGACAGAAAGCCAAACGACAACGAGGTTAGTGCTAAACAAATAAAAAACAATAAAACGATGGTGTTTACTAAAAGAGGAACATTAAACAGAGAGAGAGAGGGACTTGGACAGCATAGGTAGTGTCATATTTACGTTAAATGAAAAATATGTCTATAAAAACAGGCTGCAAGCTGTGGAATCTTGCAAAAAGAACTCGCCTCCAGCATTAAAGCATCATCCCTGCGAGCATCAAGTTTAGGAGTAAAGTGTGCAAGGTAGAGTGAGTCAGAGAGATTATTTAAGCTAAATTGATCCTGGAGGAGACTGTTTGAACAGCTGACATCTTTTTGCAATCTTCCACACCTTGCAGCATTTTTTTATTGATATATTTTTAATTGAATGCAAATATGACACAACCCATGCTGTCTGTGTCCCTTGTCTGAGATCCTTTTACTGGTAATAATATAATACTGAAGATGTTTGCATCACAGACCAGCCAAACATCTTCCACAACTCACTCACTCACTTCTATTAGGCAATTCTGTGACTTAAAAAACCCTCCACGACCTCCTCTAAGCAGCTACTCTACAACCTGATCCAAAAAAAGAAAAAGAAAACAACCTCTCTCAATTATTGAGGAGCCTCCATCTCTCACTGTCACATCCTTCTGCCGCCCCCCTTTCATCAATCGCTTGATAAAGAATAGATAACGACAGACAAAAAAAAAAAGGTGTGCACTTAATTCTTAAACACCTTTTACAGCCTAGACAGTTAAACAATTCATGCTTCGTGCTGTTGGCAAAAGTTGAACTTAGTGAATGCTGAAAAGTGCCGGGTGACTTGACATCAGGGATTTTTTTTTTTTTTGCAATATCTTGGGCTGTCATTGTAAAGGGGGGGGGCAACAATCCCTGCAAGCATCACGTTTAGGAGTAAAGTGTGCAAGTTAGAGTGAGTTAGAGAGATGATTTAAGTTGAACTGATCCTGGAGGCGACTGTTTGTACAGCTGACATCTTTTGCAAGATGCAGATTCCACAACTTGTCGCCTTTTATTGATATATTTTTAATGGAATGTAAATATGACACAACCTATGCTGTCCATGTCTCTCTCTCTCTCTCTCTGTTTGTCTGAGATCCCATGCAAACTTGCATAACTGTTGCAGACAGACAGACAGTAACTGGATAGATTTTGTCACCCGGACCTTATTCTGTCGAAATTAGAGCCTCATCCGGCAGGGTTTTAAAGCCCCCGTCACATATGTAAAACTATACATAGCTTCGCTTCACGACGGATGCTGAAAATGCATGCGTAGAGAAAGCATCGCTCCGGGATATGGCTCCATCCCGCAGTTCTTTTCTTGGAAACGGTAGTGCGGTCTGAGGGATGAGTGGGCACCTTCACTTTTTTTTTTTTTTCAGTGTCTTTACACACTTCAGGTCTCATTTATCAGTCATACCTCTGATGCATGTACTGTACGAGGCAATTGTGCTCCCAGTGCTGCCATTAAGTATTATGCCGTGTTATTTCTGCCCTGGGAAATATGATCGTTTGATGATCTGGCTATAGTTAAGGATTATACCTGTACTGTACTGAATGTATTAGAAAATCTGATAGTAATGACCTATGTACTAGAAAAGGGACTGCTGCTCATAACACAGAGTATAGTTTTGCTCTGGAAACAGTTTATATCTAAATATAATAGCTGAAGCAATATATTCATATATGAAATGAACTCGATATCTTCTGCAGAACCACAAATACAATTCATTTTCTGCACTGGAAACATGCAAATTGTAATTGTAAACATTACAGCAGTGCATACAGGTGTATCCTATTCTGAATGTGTGAGCTGAATTTAAGAAGGTCCTAGTTTGATATAAATAAAAAAAAAAAACACCTTTATTAATGTGGAGCAGTGTGGAGAAAAACAAACAAACAAGTGCACTGTCTTCTGCCTGCCTGCACCGTTTAACCTTTAGCTCATTTCTTCTTTTTTTTTTTTAGCTCAGTGAGCGAGGTGACGATTTCAGGTTGTTGTTCTTCAGGTGATTTTGTTCTCCTCGTGCAGAATTAGCGCGGTTTGTCTGGTCACTATTTCGCAGAACAGAGCCACAGAGCTCTTCCTGTCACTGCCACTGCCAGTTCTTGTAAGTGCTGTTTAAGATCAAAGGCACTATTATGAGCGTTAATTCCCCTCTGTTGCTCTTAGACGGCGTCTCATTTTATTTTTCTTCTGCTCTCTTTTTTTTTTTTTTGTGGTCCCGGTCTACAGTCTTGTTAATGTGAAACCCGGCCCCGTCTCCTTGATCTCAACTCAAACAGGTTAACCCCTCTTATTGGCATGACTTAACCTCATTTTCACACTTGCCACTGTGATCGTTACAGTGATAGCCGGCACTGCATAAAGAGATACGCATCTCCCTGAGTCACCCGTCATGAGGCTAATCAACTGAGGAATGTGTGTTGTAATACAGAAAGGGGAGAATACAGGATTCAGGTTACTCCAACTCTTTTTTTTAATTTTTTTTATTAAGGAGTGGTAGCAGCAGGTACTTCACTTTACGTGTTGCCTTTCACACCACAATCATCGTGACTGTAACAAAATGAAAAAAATATTGTGATAGTTGTGAGAAAATGCCTGAAGAGCTAATGTGGCTCTATTGGTAGGAGCATTATCAATATTATTAAAAATCTAATTCTGATACATTGCCCTCGTGCCGTGTTTAACACTCCCTGTATTTTGAATATGTGTTTACATTTAGGTCACTGTATGAGTCCCTTAAAAAAATGAAAGTGATGTACAGAGTCATTGCCAGTAATTGATTTGAATCAGAGGAATATTCTGATGCACTGTTTTTAAAGTAGAATCAGAATCAGAAAACTTTATTGATCCCAGAGGAAACTGCTTATGTTACGACTGCACAGACACACAGACACACAGAGACAAGAACAATATAAAATACAAAGTCTAAATAAAATCCAATAAAAAATGCAGAAAATACCTTACGTAAAATACACTATACTATATACACACATATACACACATGCTGGGGTATAAATACTATAGATAAATAACTTACAGTTAAGTGAATTACTAGTAACACAAATGGTGTTTAGGGTTGTGTTATTGTGCATAACAGAGATCAGTAGTAGTTCAGTGATATTACCTCAATAAGTAAAGGATAAATATGGCTTATATGAGTATCATTAATATCAAATACAGTTTTACGATGTTATTATTATGTTATTCATTCTGTGACATCGCACTGCGATAGCAATGCATTGAAAACAGCCTTATTTTGTCTGATTTTTTGACAAAGGGATGTTTGTACGTGTGTGTGTGTACATATAGGTCACTATATCAGTGCCCTAAAATGAAAGTAGTGCAAGTCTTGCCAGTAGCTGCAGGAAGCCTAAGTGTATTTAGATGTTCAGAAACAAGCCTGATCCCCCCCCCAACCACCAGACCCCAATCAGGCCACCTCTCAGCATTAGATTCCAGCTTAATTGGCCTCCAATTTGTCAGACAGCACAACTTTACACAGGCAAAGGGTGTAGCTGCGTCATTGAGGGTGGTCGGAGTGGAGCGGCTTGACGCTCTGCAGAAGATTTACACGCACTGGTGACTGAAAAGTGTATAGAGAGACAGAGAGAGAGAGAGAGAGAGAGAGAGAGAGAGAAACAACATATACCCTTGGACCTTCTGAGACCAATTAACCCACCCAGTGTATCAGTGGGTTGGAGGTGAGGGAGAAAAGCACCTCAGAGCATAATCAAACCATCCAATCCTTGATGAATTATTTCCATTCTGTCACACCTGGTTTGTCCCCTTATAAATGACAGGGCTCATCTGCGTTCCACTCGCCTTCTTTCTCCACAGGAGCAGGGAAAACAAAAAGAAGCCCAACTGTGCAGGCTTCAGGGGGCTCTAAAAATTTCCCCCAGCCCAAGGTACATTAACACCAGCGTCCCGGTTGGTCCGTGTGTGTTTTTGGTTTGCCTGTGAAGGCAAGACTGATATCTAGGGTAAAACCATTCATTCGTCTTTACCACCGCCATAATGAACGCTGCAGCGAAATAACAGCTCAGCAAAGAGTGAAATTATACTTGTGGTTTGGAGCCCAGTAAATACCTGTTTAGCTGCCAGCGCATGTATTTATTAGGCTGTCGCCAGTAAGGTGCCTGTCTCATCTTTTTTTTTTCTTTCTTTCTTTCTTTCTTTTTTTTTTAAATATGTGGCTGTTTGGAGATTCCACCTCCTTTGGAAAATCGCTCATGATTCCTAATAGAGAAGAAAGGTAATAACGATTCGCAGGCTTTTTGATGACAAGCCGAGACCAGTTTGAAGAAAAAAAAAAGAAAAGAAAATAATAATAACGAACGGTGTCTTAATAGGCATTGTTTGTGCATTCCTGGGCACGAAGTCAAAAATGTAAAAAGGCTGGCAATTGCAGACATACCACCCTAGACGCTTTTTTTTTAACGTGCAGTTTCAGACTTGGGGTTAATTTTGCCACATTTTCCAACTTTTTTTGGATGAGGCTGCCTCACCTCAGCATGTTTAACCAACTTGACGGCCGCGCACACGCGCCTGAGTGTAAATCTCCATCTCTATGTTTGATTCCTGAAGCGCTGAGGTTCTTTTTTTATCTCCGGCCCCTTTCATATGCAAGACTGTGGAATCATTTGCGGAAAACAAAACTGCAAAAGTGCGTCATGTTGATTTCGCCATGGTTCCACTTGATGAAATATGTGTCAAATCGTAATAGCAATGTTATCATGCTACGCAGTACCATCCCTAATAGAATTTGGATCACGCGCTTAGTGGGACCTTCAACTTCTTGAATTTCGAATAACCTAAATTTAGGCCGACCATATGTTTTTTGATCTCTCGTCATTGTCTCTTATTTCTATGCTTGTCGTTATCCGATCTGTGTAGGTTTTCTCGAATCCTTTGTTCTGGTTGAAGCAACAGAAAGAGAAGAGTGTGCATCTGACGGATGCGCATGCTGCAAAAAGATCAGGTTGTTAATACCCACCCACATATTCCAAAGAAACAATTTAAAAACATATTCTCTCTTTTTTTGCAGCAGCAGATGTGCATACACACACACGCACTTGCGCGCGCACACACACACACACACACACACACAGAGACAGAGAAAGAGATTTAGAGAGAGAGACGCAGATTAGCTCGCAGTGAAGACCATTCAAATCTTTGCCTGTACAGTGTTCTCCAGCCCTGCGGAGGACAAACGCTTTGATCAGCCATGCAAACAAAAAAAAAAGTAGGAAAGAAAAAGAGCAATAAACAGTATTGATTATGCGCTTCCTTCGAAGTAAGGCCTTCGAGTCGGTTCACCTCAAAGTTCACCTGAAGGTTTCAGGGTCCTCACACCTTTACACACACAATCTGACACGTTCACACAGGGCCCCTAGGAGTCCCAGTGCTGGGTGATACGCTTAAAAATGAATTTTTTATATTTTTGAAGCCCTTAGTAATAAACAGCATATCTCAGTGTTCAGTGTTCAGTGATCTCTGAAATGCCATGGAAGCTTTTTTTCCCCCGTAAAAAGAGTCATATTTTGGTTTATATTGTTTACGTTCAGGTTTTTGTATTGCATTGCATGTTCGCTGGGGTTGGTTAATCCAGATATGCCATTTCAGCACCAACAAATCTGAATAAAATCCACATTTTTGCTTCTCACATAGTCATAAGTATGTCGTAAATGTTCAGTACCTTACATCAGCCCTGAGGAAGGCATTCTGTGCAAATTTATTTCCACAAAGTGCAACGAGTGTCTTTCTCTTGCAAGAGCTGCACACCCCCCAACACACACGCAAACACACACACCGTCCTGTCTCTTTTACTCTATTAATGGTTGATATGTTGCAATCCACGAGGCAGAAATTAGAGTTCTAATTATTTGATCATGTGATACTGCCCCTGCACCAGTGACAGAAAAGTCATTTTCAAGGCCTTGAAACTGATGTTAGTTGATTGTTCCCTGACTAATTTGTTTTATAATTTGATAAAAGCGGGAGGAATAAACAAGGGGGACGAGCAGATAAAGAGGCTCTCCCTCTCATCGTGTGCTGAGAGGGAATAATTGGTTTTAAATCATTAATACAGACTCCTGCGGGGGCGGTGGAGAGCAAAGCCCTTTTTTGTGGTTTAAATGCTCTGCTGTTGAACCCTTACTGCTGCGGCCAGACCTTGGGACAGTGCCGTAGCTTTAACTTACTCAATACACACACACACACACACACACACACACACACACACACACACTCACACACAGACTGGCACACGTTTAGACAGTAAAAAGCCACAAGGGGATTTTTTACAGTGCTCATCACAGGCTTAGTCCATGAAGGGAATCCGTCTGAACCGAGTGAGAGAGAGAGAGAGAGAGACACTGAAACCAGGTAGCTGCATCACTCCTGTCCAATTATGCCATTGAATAAAGCAATTAAGAAATAATACTTTTATTTTATTTCTAACCTTATGCAAATTAGGCCTGTGCAGCGTATGAAAATTGCCACTTAATAACTTTGTTATTTTCATCCATAGGAGTGTGTCATATACGTTTAGAAACAAATACCCTAGCACTTTTCAACCTAATTTTCTATCTGCAGCCTAAGTGCAATTACCACAGAGAATAATTTCACTTTGTACTAGTAAAAGACGTGAAAATCTGTTGACAAAAAGGTCATCGGGCTATTCTACTTATTTATTAGCACAGAAAAAATATCATCTGTGGTTGTGTGCTACAGACACACCGGATGGGGGTTAGGCTGAAAAATGCTGGAGTGTTCCTTTAAGGCAAAAGAATGCCTGTCAAACAAAAATACAGAATTTGATATCTGGTGTATTTGGCTCCGTCAGCGTGCAGAAGCCTCGCAGAGAGAAAGCGAAGTGGGCAGTGATGACTCTACCCCATGCTGGTTACATTATCAAACTGCCGAGATTCACTGGGCCCTGATTTATAGCACGAGCTCCAATAATCACGCTAATGCACATTTAACGTTGTGGAACTGGCGAACACGGAGACAAAACAACGCCTACGTGAGTGATCGGGACAGTGCTGGTGAAAGGGGCCTGGATGAGAAACCGTTTCCGTCACTGATTTACTGTACATGCATCTCTGATTCATGTGCATTTCTAGTTAACCTCATACTTCAGGTGACGCACATTGGGGAAGGGTGAAGCGGAGGCCAATACAGAACATTTTACACAACGTAAAATAAACTGATCATGCAAATGTGAAGCATTTTTTTCAGTGCAAATGAGCTTACGCTGACACAAACAGTCATCAGTGATTTTCCATTCTTTTTGGGACCGTTTAGTCGTTCTCCGGTAGGGCCTGTCAACTCATGTCAAGGACAAATTCAAGCAAGGAGTGCAATTTAATGGAAAATGTCAAAACTGTGCTCCAGAATTTCCAGGAAAGTTTAAAAAAATGCTTTATTGACGTCGCTGTCTCGTGCGGCGACTTAAAGGCAAATAGTGAGAGCTCATGCTAGCAGCGATTTTTTTAAATGTTAAAGGCTTACTTTAACACAGGCTGACAGAAGACTAAAGACTTTACTGAATCATCATCGGCTATATTGCAAGGGAGCAAGAAAGAGCATCCACTAATGTAATCTCTGATTTAAGAGACTTACTGTAATACCTAGAGTGATTATTATGTTATTAAAAAAAATCAGTTAAGTGTAGGA
Source organism: Brycinus macrolepidotus (assembly GCA_037974445.1). NCBI lineage: Eukaryota > Metazoa > Chordata > Actinopteri > Characiformes > Alestidae > Brycinus > Brycinus macrolepidotus. The sequence continues at coordinate 1,427,671 of JBBPCZ010000001.1, forward strand.
ATGTAGCAATCTGTCAGAAGCAATTTTGGCTTGTGTGCAAAGATAATGCTACCTTCCTTCAGTGAGCTTGTCTACCTGCTGCATTAACCGAGCCTGTACCGGTACTGATCGTCTGTTGTTGTCGAGAATGAACAGCTTGGAGAAATTGGCTTTTTTTTATGTTTTACATTATTTTGTACGCTCTACCAGATAATTGAGTGTTAAATAATAATCACGTCTGATCAAATCACAGGCGCACTCTGAAGCTCCGTGCCCTTCTGGATGTCAGGGAAGGTGTTGTTGGGGAGTGTGTGTGTGTGTGTGTGTGTGTGTGTTATGAGTGTGTATTATGTGTGTGTGTGTGCCAGAGTTCTTGGCAGTGTCAGCACCTGTTGGCAGAGGCAGGCCCCTCCTGGCAAGGCCGGCTGAAGCTGTGTGATGGTCTTGGACGGGCAATAGTGGATATTAAAGCTTCTGTGGCGCATTTCAACATGGCTGCCGCATCAGCCTACCTCTGCCTGTACATTAGGTGCGGGCGAATAAAGCAGACGGCTTGGCGGAGGGGAAAAACACACACACACACACACACACACACAAAGAGCTGCAGCTCTACAGCTTATGGATGCCGAAACGAACCTCTAAGTGACTGATAAACAAGGGCTGTGCTATGCTAACAGTTTGTACTTAAACAGCTGAGCAGAATGAAAATAACGTCTGTGGGGTTAAAAAATAAATAAATCTTGAGGCAAATACCACATTGGGTGGTGCTAATTATCATTTCTTAAGTCCAACATGTTTGCAGCCGTACGTGTTTTATTCTTTTTTTTTTCAAAGCCCTGTTTTTTTTTAACAGACGTTTTCTGTCTGTTTACAGTATCATCTGGTTGCCCATTTAGGTTCTAGCTCCTGTGCTACTGTCTTGGAGCTATTTTGGCTCCGCCACCCACCACTAGCGTGAGAGCTTGCACCCCCAGAGAGCAAGAAGTAAGCTAAGTGCAGATTTGTCAGCGCCGGAAATACGCTGGATCTCCAGCGCTCGCGTCGGAGCGCTAGCTGGTAAAAAGGTCACCCGCAAGAGACGTAAACTTGGGATGATCTAAACGGTGAACGCTCTTCGGTCGGCCTACGTTCGGGTCAAGAGCTCACCTTCACCGAGCTGTTTTGCATACAGAGCTTTACGCACTCTACGCTACTCCCGGGCGCAGTTGTGTTTTCTGAATTACATTTTCGCAGGTCATCTCGTTACAGGTGCCGCAGAGTGGTTGCATGCTCTTGCAGTGATGGTGGGTTTCCTGTTACACCCGGCCACTTCAGTTTGATCAGTTTTCTACACCTCTAATATCAGTGGCTTTGTTCGCACGACATGTTATAGACTTTGTGGTACTCTTTCACAATCTCTGCTTCTTCTAAAGTGTATTAAAACACAAACACCATTTATAATGTATGTGATTTGAATTAGAACCTTTTGTACAACACACGCCTATTGCATGGAGCGGTAATTAATATACTATACTTTATTATATAGTAAAAAAACACTATACAGTATAAAGTAATAGACACTATATTAAAATGTAATAAACACTAAATTACAGAGTAATAAATACGATATTATATAGTAATAAATGCTATATTATATAGTAATAAACACTATATTACAGTATCACAATAGAGTACCATACACACAATAAATATGTATAAATATATACATATACCCACACAATATAGTAATAATTACTGTTACTATATCCCCAGCCATATAGTAATAAACTCAATAACAGCATATCTCAGACATATTAAACACTCCGCTTTCATGAACATAATTTATAATATATGTAATCTGTAGTGTGTCTATTGCATAGCGTGAACACTACATGACTTTTGTTTACCATATTATACACCTCGAATCACCTTGTTTTTACATTAAATTCAAATTTTGTTTAATTTTGCTCCAGTGAAAGGAGCAGATTAAAAACAGGCGTATAAATGGGCAAATTATACTAACATAATGAACGTGGACCTGCAGTTATTGAATTGTAAAAAAGTTTGTGCTCAGTTAATAAGAGTGATTTGTGTTTTTAGACTCTGTTTAGGGTACATCTTCTCCCTCCTGCATGCTTTATTATGTCTGGGTCGTGTTTGTTATTCCTCTTCTGGGGAAGAAGCTCATTGTTTTGGTGTAGAAATGGGTTGTTTCTCCTCCACCTGCTCTGTCTGCACCGCTCCCCTACTCGGTATCCGTACACGGAAGAGCAACACACACACATAGACAGACACACACACACTCCAGCAGCAGCCATCTCTCCCACTCGGAGGGTCCTGTTAGGCACTCAGTGCAGGAGAGCCCAGCTTTTCTGCACCTTGTTGTGTTTTTTCTTCAGTAAATGCTGTGAATCTCTGAAGCTCAGAGACTGACACCTCACTCTGCTGCTAGAGGCTCTTCTGCAGCACTGACCGGGCACAAACCACCAAAAAATACACACAGCCCTCCACGCGCTCTGAACACAGATATTAATTCACCGTTGTTGTTTCCGAGCTCGAGCTCGAGTACAGAAGGCACCCTCCGCGTGAACAGAGACATAACAGAGAGAGAGAGAGAGAGAGAGAGAGAGACAGCATAAAGAGAGAAAACAGACAAAAATAAAGAGCGTAGAGAGAGGGAGAGAGAGATGAATGGAGATCGGATAAATGTTTTCTAGTCCTTTACCTGCATTCCGTTCTATTTTTTAAAAATAATTTTTCGCGTTTTGCTGTCTCTCGATCTCGTGCTCTGGTCGAGCCGCGCGCGGTCTTACGGTCCTGACGAGCGTTTTTTTTTTGTTTTGTTTTTTTATTCCCACCTCTATGTTGGAAAACTACACAGACGCGTTCGAACGTTCGTTCGTGCGCGAGCGCGACTACGAGTGCGCGCGCAGCCGCTTCACTCTAATCAAGCTGATTAAAAATTCCTACGCGCGCGCACAGCCCCGGAAATCATCCGCACGCGCGAGCCTCCCCCCTCCTCTCTCTCCCTCTCTCTCTGTCTCTCTCTCTCTCCCCCCTTTCTCTCTCTCTCTCTACCACTCTCTCTCCTGCCAGCTTTCTTTTCGTCTTACTTTTTATCTTATTGTTATTAATAACAATAATAATAATTATTTTAATTATTTTGGTCGCTCCCGATGACTCGAAAATCCTTATGAATTTTTAACATTTTTTTCTGAAACAGAGAGAGAGAGAGAAAAAAAGAAAAAAGGCAGTGCGGAGGGGAGGGGAGTGATGAGTCAATACAACTAATAATTTAATGGGGACAGAGAGAGAGAGAGATAGGGGAGGGAGAAAGACAGGGAGAGAGAGGGAGGGAGAGAAAGAGAAGAGAGAGAGAGAATGAGGAGGAGGAGGGGGAGGGAGAAGAGAGAGAGAGAGGGAGGGAGAGAGAGAGGGAGGGAGAGAGAGAGAGAGAGAGAAGCGATCCGGTCGCTCGCGAGCTGAACGAGCCGCATGAGAGGCG
>JBBPCZ010000001.1:1431407-1438907 GCA_037974445.1 Brycinus macrolepidotus
AGAGAGAGAGAGAGGGAGGGAGAGAGAGAGGGAGGGAGAGAGAGAGAGAGAGAGAAGCGGTCCGGTCGCTCGCGAGCTGAACGAGCCGCATGAGAGGCGGAGGGGGAAGCGGCCATGCGGCTCTGACACACACACACACACTCGCACACACACACACACACATGCACATACACATACGCCTTCATTCGCCTTCGTCGACGAGGAGAAGCACATCGCACTTTTAGCAGAGGCTACAGCTCGCTCGCTCTCTCTCTCTCTCTCACACACACACACACAGGCACCGTCGTTCGTTCTGAGGACTGAAAAGCGCATGAAGCCGCTCCGATGACCAAGGGAGGCTCACTTTCAGCCCCGGGAGCAGCAGGAGCTCCAGCAGCAGAGCAGCAGCAGCACTAGCGGCGTTAGTGAAAAAACTACCAGCCGAAAACACTCGGGGCTCGATTCCGGCTCTCCGCCTGTTCTCAGATCAGCACCGCCCGGGACAGAGCACTTTCAGCCTGTTTACACCTAGCACGCTCCTAGATCATGCACACAAACGCCACACACTCGTCCTGCGTCCAGAAGAGAGCAGAGAGAGGCTTCCCGAGGACTGAGGTTTGATCCGACCCTCACTCTCAAACCAGGGGCTGTTAGAACAGCATCAGACGCTAAAGTTTTCCTCCTCCTCCAAGTAAACTCTCAAGACTCAGCTCACCCAGACCTCCCTTTATATGCTTTCCAGTTTCCTCCCGGTGAGTTTTTTCTGTTCTTTTCTTTTTAAAACCTTAGCATGTGCTGTATTTCTTTTAAACCAATGTGTGTACTGTTTTAAATCTTCATCTTTTTTTTTTAAACCTTTGCATGTACTGTATTTCTTTTAAACCATTGCATGTACTGTTTTTTAAACCTTTGCATGTACTGTTTTTTTAAACCTTTGCATGTACTGTTTTTTTTTTTTATAAACCTTTTTTCTTTTTTAAAACCTTTGCATGTACTATATTATTGTTTTTGGTCTGCTTGACTTCTGGTTTGTTCTGTACACTGATAAAAAAGCACTTCTTTCACTTTTTATTTCTTATTTATTAACTGTCAGGTCAGCTGCTGTCTTTTATTACTCTTCACAAACTAAAACTGCACATGTGGTCCCAGCTTTGGCAGCTTTGAATCATGTAAATGAAGCCCCCCCTTATTTTAACCCAGTGTATAGAAAGTACAAGATATATACAGAAATTGAGGCCACACAAAAATCCCAGTCGTGATTAATAGGCTGCTATTGTTGGTCATGTGTTTGTGTGTTTTTTCCCCCTTATATCATGCATGCACCCTTGATTTTGAAATATGACTTTACACCTTAAGATAAATAGATAACCAGTCGATGCAAAGTTTATTTGGGCGTGTGAGTCTGTGATTTTTTTAGTCTTATTTCTTTTAACCCAAACTTAAGAATGAGAGTGCTGTTATGCATGGCTATAATCCCCTGTAGGTTGAAACTTATTCCACATTAACTCAGTGGAATTTACAGCTTTAATATTTTGGATTATAGCGTAACGTTTGCCTTGCAGTGGTAAAAGTTGTTAATAGGCCCCTGCAGAATTGTGTTTTTTTTTTGCTTTTTTCTTTTTTTAAACCGTGACAGCGTTTTTCACTATGAAGAATCACTATTCGCTCCTGAACGTCTCTGGAACGCCACCTGTCCCGTCCCACACTGATTTGTTTTGTTATTTTAAGAAACCCACAAAAAGATGACACATTCGAATAACACCAGTTTTGTGGAACATTAAATGCCAAAGCAAAAAAGAAAAATCTGTGTGTGTGTGAAGCACGCCCCCTCTTTCTTCTCTCTCTCTTTTTTTTTCGCGTTCTCTACAGTGAAGAGGTTCGTGTGTCACTACTCACGCAAAAGTATTTACTGATCCTCGACCCCCTTTTTTCAGCTCCCTTCCCCAGAACAGTGACACTCAGTCCATAAAGTGGTTTTGTGCCCTGAATGTTTTTTGCGCAGTCCTCCTGGCGCTCGGCTGGAAAGGTTTTGCCGTACGGTGCAGTGATCACTGGAGTGGAATCCTCTGCAAATTAATGCGTTTGCACAAAAACTGGCTTGTTTGCTCTCCACATGGGATTCTGCAGTGGGACAGGCATACATAATACATGCTCTAAAAAATGGAGGGGGGGAAACATGGTGATGGTACAAAATATTGTAAATGCCATGTAACATTAGCCTAGATTGGGAAGTTTTTCTCTAGCAAATACGCACACTTGAGCCCTGGATCATTTTTTTTGTCAGCAGTAAAGTTGTAAGCCTCAGCAAGGATTTTGGTTTTGATACAAATGTATTCTTCAGGGCGATGAATGTTCACTAATTTGATCTGTTAATTTTCCTGTTTGTAGTCTACAGACCGATGCATACGGCAGAAATTATAGCCGGTGTCATACATTTTGTTTTGTTGTTCATTAATATACAGCATCTCTTCATATGTATAAGGCACAGAACATTGTCACTCAACACAATGTTCAGTCCCTACCAAAATTAGTGGGAATTTTGTGTGTAAAGTTGGAGTTTTGTGTGTAAAGTGAGCCCCACCCAGTTAACTGAATGCATTTATCACGTGTATGATATATACGCTGGAGATACTTTTAGGATATATGATTTCATTGTATACCTGAATTGTAATTAATGTGTTATACGTGTGTGTATATGAACAAGATACACAGATGTGATCCTATACGTCTCTCACATGTCTTCATAACTCTGCGCCATCACTCAAGACATGTGTGAATGAAGTGTGCCTTTAATGTGCAAGACGTAACTGAAGTACTTGGGATTTTGTGAATATATTGGCCTGAGGCAAGCCCACAAAGCATCTTATCAAGTTTTGGGTCCCGTTTCTGACACGACGTCTCCCTTTCCTTCCCCAGGTGAAAGTGAGCAGTGGAGCTGAGTCACGATGGATCATCTCAGCGACGCCTGCCTGGGGAAGGAGAACTGTGAGCTGGTCAGCAGTCTGAGCGAAGCCAAGGCCCCTCCGGCCAAGATGGCACGACTGGAGCAGAACGGTAGCCCTCAGGGCCGCTCGCGCCTCGGCAGCACCGGGACCAAACTCTGCGGAGGCAGCTTCAAACCCTCCACACACCTGTTTAAAACCTGCCACAAGAGGGGTGAGTGGAACCTGTCTGCTCGGGAAAAGGCGATGTGTGCGGGCATGTGTGTGTGTGTGCTTAACATATATTGGTGTCCACACAGTGAATACAGTCGTGCATTGAATTTACTTGATATATATATATATATACACACACACACATACATCATATACGAAAAGAAGGTAAACTAAAACATGAACTTATGTTCATGTATATTTGAATGATGCAAATTCAATGCATGACTTTTTCCAGTGCTTGTTACTCAACCACTATATATATAAAACGGCACAAATTAATTGAGTGATTATTGTGCTATATAATGAATAATATAAATCAGACCTAACTAGGCTTATTATTTAGTTATTACTCATAAGGCTCATGCACTATGCATTATTCTGTAATAAGGAGAGCTGAAGTTTGGACAGGTCCTCAGAGTTTAAGGGTGAGTCACTGTACATTAATGAATCACACGCATGCTAGTTAGCAACTGTGGTTAGTTTACTGCTTTGTTCAGTGACATACATCAATTTTGCATCATTTTGAGAGTTTTGACAGTTAGTGTCAGTGTTCACAAAGAAAGGTAGAGTGGAGGGGGGGTTGCTAGGAGAAGTGCTAGTGTTAACAAAGAAAGGTGGGGGGGTGTTTGCCAGAAGTCTCTTCATTATTACAGTGTAGTATTACAGCTCTTTTCATTCTGTCGGGACGACACAGGCGTTTTTTTAATACAGACGAGTGGCAGTCATGCCGTTACCGCATGCCTCTTATGAGGGGCTCCGACGGTGGTTTAGCTTTAATAACCGTCTGTAGGTGCAACATTGTGGTCTGCACTGTTTGTTCTGAAGCCTCCCCGCTCGTCCTCTGGTGTCTCAAACGGGTGACAGTGAACTTTTGACGAGTGTTTCCTGAACTTTTGGGGACACTGCAGCAGGCATTGTTTCTACCGAATAATATTTAGCATGGTCTCTTCTCAGCTCGCAGCAAACAAAGCACGTATTGATCCCAAAATGAACCTACACAGCAGTCTTTATTGTTAGATCTTTATCTATTAAAAATGGAAAATCCCCACTTCAGCACATTCCTTGGCATCTGTTTGTGATTACCCTATTTATTGATTAGTTGCCAGAAAACGTTGGCATCCTCAGGAAGGTCATGCCTTGGGTTTTAGAAAGCAAACCTATTATGATGTTCTGCTTTAATATTACTCTTTGCTTCCTCTCTTTCTCTCTCTCTCTCTTTCTCCCTCTCACACACATACACACATATACACACACACACAGTATTAGACCCGTGTATTAAATAAAAATAAATTTAATGAGTCTTCCAAGTTCCTCCAAATTTCGGCAGCGGAGTGTTTCAGCTGGCTGGTATTAAGTGATATTTGCACAGTAAACCCGAACACATGACTGCTTTGGACAGGGATTCTTCGTTTTTCCTAATAGTAGGGAAGTGTTTACACAGATTTGTAAACCTCTGGGCTATATGGCGTGTAGGGAGCTGCTGCAAAGTATTGTGGGAAGGTTACAGAGAGCTGGCAGGAGAACTCCTCTAGTGTGTCATGAGCACCTAAACAGCAAATAAAGCATTTAAAGCCCCTGAAGAGTTCTCCTGCATCCAAGCATGCTTACCGGTTTCACCGTTAGCTGCAATGCGTGGTAGCTCCATTTACATTCATGTTCTATTTTTAATGTGATGTATACAAGAATGCTGTATTACTGAATGCTTTATATTTGTTCTTTGTCTTGTAATATACACTAATTATAACCTATCAATACATGCGACGCAGTATAAAGTGTATATAGTCATATACAAAGGTTTCGGCACCCCCGATCATATTACTAATGCTTCTGCACATTTTAATGCACTATTGCTATTTATTTGGTGATCATAGTAGAAGTAAAAGTAAAAACTAAAAGTTATGGGACATTTTGCGTTATGTTTTATTTTGTTCCAATACGTTAAATTCAAGTGAACAAAAATTGGGCACAAAGACGAACAGAAAACACTATATTTAAGTTTAAAATGTGAAAATCCACAAAACATGTCATTTGACGAGGCGTTTGAATTTTGCATACCTGAGGATTAATAATGAATAAATGTGAATGAATGAATAAATGAGGATGTTCTTGTTCTGTGCTGCGTGTTTCAGGTAATATGCTGCCAGTGTTCTGTGTGGTGGAGCACTATGAGAACCCCATAGAATTTGACAGCAGAGAAGAGCATGCAGAGTTTGTTCTGGTCAGGAAGGACATGCTCTTCAATCAGCTGATTGAGATGGCTCTCCTCTCACTGGGCTACTCACACAGCTCTGCTGCCCAGGCTAAAGGTATGATCCACACAAAAGCACATGCTTTGTACTCAGTGGACATTTTATTTTTTGCTTTTCAGATATCCACTTACGCAACATATTTTCAGTCATATAATATTGCAGATTTGGACTGATGTTTGCAAGGTTGTCAGAAGTGCCTCTAAGTTCACACTACAGAAAGTGTTAAACTCCTATAAAATTTAAAATGATAGTATTAGATATACGTATAAGCAGCAGTTTGAATTGTATTAGATATCCATATATTACATACATACCGCTTTTTCAGTTGTATAGTGACCACATTTATATCCTTTTTGTCGAAGTTGTACCACAAAGTTGCCAATATTAAATAAAACCCTGAGTTTAAAATGAGTGAAATTATTATATTATTAAAGTCCGGACAGGGTCAGCGGAGGTCAGAGCAAGACGGAGCGGCCAGGTGCGCGCCCTCCTCCCCCACACCACACTGTAATCACACTCCTCTCGATAGGGCTGCGGTGTGGAGGTGGCCCCCACTGCCATTAATTGCTCTCTTTATGGAGCCAGGGCTATTTTAGGCACTGTGGCCCACGGCCCGTTATTCCTTACAAGCTGTCCGTCATGAGCTGCTGTGTTTTCTGTCCGTCTGCCTGACGGGCTTTTTCCAGTTTTCTCTGAGCTGTTGTTCGTGACTCACATTCTGACGTGACACAGAGACACATCTGATACCGTACGGCTACGGTTAAGGAGGCGATAGCGAATTTCAGAATCGATACCATCTTGACCAATCTGGAGTAGAAGCTGTGTGGCGTTTTTTAAGGGTGAAATGCAGATGGGTAAGGATTCTGGATGGCTTGATTTAGGCTGTGCGGTATTGATAGAATTTATGTATTTTCCATGTACACTGTTGTATCATGTGTCAGATGATGTTCAAGCTTGTTTTAATGCAGTAATGAAGCTGTGATACAAACCTGACAGCACATTTTCTTCTGTTCTCCTCTTTTTTATCTTTTAAAATGACATGAAGGGATGCTTCAGTGTTAACCAGTCCATTAATGTTAGCCAGGGCTGCACAACATATCGTCTGTTAATTGTTATCACAATATCAGTCTCTGTAATATTGATATCGCAGAATATGCAAATGAGCCTCTATCCAGTCAAAGTGTTTTTGATAGGACAGCCAATTACAGCTCCAGGTGAGTTCCTGGGTGTTCTGATGATCTGAGGTCTTCATGTAATCCATCAAAAGTAAAATTATTTTGGCCAGTCTTTAACCATTAAAGACCATGACTGGCTGAGGTGTGTTTAAACAGGCCGTATTCTACATTTTCCTTGTTCTATTTTGACATTTGTGTGGATTTGTGTACCAAAAGTAGGATTCATAATTCATCATAATTCATTCTTATGTGACCATTTTCAAACCTCCGTTTATCCGTCGGATAAACAGGCTGTTTTTGTTACATTTCCCTTAAAACAAAATGATCTCCTTTCTGATTGGCCTCCCTGTATTAGAGCTCTCTCAGAAGGCAGAACTGGCTGAAACACTCGGTGGTTAAACAGGCGGGACTAAAATGCTATTGGCTGAATAAGGAGATAAATGTATTACTTTTGTGACCTCACAACTATGAGTTGAAAACTGTTTTTTCCAGCTCAGTTTCCATATATGGACTGAATGGAAGGGGGAGTGAATGTGCATATTGAAACTTTCACAATGTTTTCACACTTCAAGCCTTTTTTAAGTCCAGAAAAGTGATATAACCCCTTTGATATATTGAAAGGCATTTGCAATACTGATATTTTGTATGTAGTGCAGCCCTAATGTTAAACAATTCTATCTGGTTAACATTTCCAATACTGTATTTAAACCAGACAGCGGGCACAGGAAACTAATGTACTGGTCTGATAGTCTAACAGTCATAACAGTACTTGTGACAGTAATACCAGTATATCAGAATAGACAGCGTATCGTCTAGCGCCAGCGTTAGTGTATGGTGTGCAGCAGGGCGTTGAAGTGTGTGTCATGTCGTTTCAGGTATGATTCAGGTGGGGAAATGGAACCCTGTCCCTCTTTCTTACGTGACGGACGCCCCCGATGCCAC
>JBBPCZ010000001.1:1441407-1462810 GCA_037974445.1 Brycinus macrolepidotus
TGTGGGTGGGAGGTTGTATAGGGTTACCTGAGGGTCTCCTAAGCTAACATTAAGGTGCTGTTTGGGCCGGAGTACCCCCTGTTTCTCTGATCTTTCTGATAGCTCTCCATATGTGAGTGAGTCTTAATTATAAACTGCACACAGTCAGCACGCTCTTACACATCCATCTACACACACACACACACACACACACACACACACATGCATGCACACAGCTTGCTGTGCTGTAAAGCATCAGATGTGGAGGCCAGGAGACCTTCTGAAGTGAAGGTGGCCTGTAGTGTATGTTTAATTATACAGGCTTTTTGTACTGTGCGTACATTTATATGTATATATGTTCTGTTGCAGTCGTAGCAAAAACTTGTACTTTAGTAATTATTACTATAAGAGAAGCAAAAACGTATTTAATTTCAATGCACTTAAATGTGACAAGATTGTATTTGAAGTTATTTATTTATATTGGTCCATATGTCATTGAATTATCACGAGCAGCTGGCATTATCAAATTTTAAAACTAAATAAAAATGAAAGAAAAAGGGCAGTTTTGATATGACAGCAACAGTATGTATGTGTATATGTATATTTATGGTTGGTTGGAATTCTAGTTTCAGAGATGTGTCTTTGCTCACAGTTGCTGCGTATTTAGCCTGTAATATAATCTAAAATCTATAGCCTGCATTTCTAGGATCTTAATAGATTTGATGGTGTGTGTGTGTGTGTGTGTGTGTGTGTGTGTGTGTGTGTGTGTGTGTATGTGTGGACAGCTGTGTTGTAGAGAGAGATGCTTTTTGGTCAGGTGAGAGACTGCAGGGTTCCCCCACAACCGAGGAGCCAGGGGTGAGGGGCAGAGTTAGGGGCTTTTTTTCAGGGGTCAAAAGCATGATTGACAACTTTTATAGGATTAACTTGTTCTTGATATTCAAGACGGTAATCCTCACACAGAAAGAGGAAGGTTAACAAACGGAGTATGTTGAGAATTACCCCAGAGCGGAGCCGGCCCGGCCGGGGGAGAAAGAAGGTCCTGAAAATAGTGCTTTTGTCCGCGGCCTTGTCGAGCATTTAGGTTTTATTCTCCCCGCAGCCAAAGTCACTCTTTGTTTGTCTGGTCTACAAATGCCCTGAAGAGACTCCTTAGGAAAAAGAGAGAGAGAGAGGGAGAGGGGCAGAGAGAGAACGTATTGAGCGTAGTTATTGTTCCCAGTAGATTAGCGTTCGGCCACACGGAGATGGATTTCCCATGTAATGTTAAAGAGCGCCGTAAATCGTTGACTGTTCGTGTCTATGGTGCTAAACGCGATGACCACTCGTGCTCATGAAGGGTCTTTCAACACGTGTGTGTGTCTGTGTGTGTCCCTGTGATGGTGCGTAACCCCCCGCGTAGCCTCACGGCATGAAGACAAAAGAGCTGAGCTCCCCCAGAGCAGCTGGTTAGCTGCACAGCAGCAGATACACATCCAGTCATTCCAGTGATGTTCTGAGGACCAGTCGCACTGAAGCTGTCACAGGCTTAAGCGGAGGCTCCCAACCTGGTCCTGAAGCACCTCTGTGCTTCTTATTTATGTGCTTTTTCACAGCGCTAATCCAACTAGTCACATAATTAAAGAAAGACTTCATCCAAGTAGTCAGATAATTAAAGAAACACCTTATCCAACTAGTCAGAGTATTAAAGAAACACTTCATCTAACTAGTCAGATAATTAAAGAAACACTTCATTCAACAAATCGCATAATTAAATACCTCATCCAGCTAGTCACATAATTAAAGAAACACTTCATCCAACTAGTCAAAGTATTAAAGAAACACCTCATCCAACTAGTCAGATAATTACACACCTCATCCAGCTAGTCACATAATTAAAGAAACACTTCATCCAGCTAGTCAGATAATTAAACACCTCATCCAGCTAGTCACATAATTAAAGAAACACTTCATCCAGCTAGTCAGATAATTAAACACCTCATCCAACCAGAGTATTAAAGAAACACTTCATCCAACTTGTAAGAGTATTAAAGAAACACTTCATCCAACTAGTCACATAAGTAAAGAAACACCTAATTTAACTAGTCAAAGTATTAAAGAAACACCTCATCCAACTAGTCAGATAATTAAAGAAACACTTGGTTCAGCTAGTCAGAGTATTAAAGAAACACTTCATCCAACTTGTAAGAGTATTAAAGAAACACTTCATCCAACTAGTCACATAAGTAAAGAAACACCTAATTTAACTAGTCAAAGTATTAAAGAAACACTTCATCCGACTAGTCATATAATTGTGCAGAGACGTTACACTTAATCTTTATTTGCCACATCTATGTCATATCCTCGATTACTAAAGAGAATAATTTCTAGAAAAGAGCAAAAAAGCCCTTTGAAAATTGAAATAATGAACGTACATTATACAGATACATCAAAACTGTATGTTTATTGTTTCAGAGATGAGACTAGTTTTTCAGAGGGAAGATTTTAAAAGTTTCATTTCCAGTTCAGCGTGCTGAGCAGAGTTTCCACAGGCTTCATTTGATGGCCATGGAAAACCCTTAAAAAAAAGAAAACTCTTTTTACTGTGTTGATCCAGTGTCCGAAAGCTGGATAGCACTTCATAAGAATTGCTTTGGCAATGCATTCTTTCAGTCTGTCTCATCCAAACACCTGTACTGCTAGAGTGTTTTTGCAAGTACAGGGGAAAGTGTTGACAGTGTTAATGGACTTTAGAATTTACAATTCAGATGCAGCAGATAGAGGTGAGGTTGACACGTCTTTCCTGAGTGGGGTGTGTTAGAGCAGGAAAATAGTACAAAAGTGGATGGCAGGGGTTCTTCAGGACCACTGGGATTAAGTAGTGTGGCCACACTGGACCCCCCCCCCCCCTTCCCCGCCACACACACACACACACACACACACACACACACACATGTATGCCTGGTGGTGTTGGAAAGAAGCTGTAATTAAGATTTGCTGAGGGTGGAATAACCCAGGCCTCCCACACAATGGAGTAGGCTTATATTAGTAGTACAGAGAGAAAGAGGACGAGAGAGATTGTGAGAGAGTTGGAGAGAGAGAGAGAGAGAGATGGTGAGTTACATAGTGTGAGTGAGAGAGGGATGGTGAATGAGAGAGTGAGAGTTACATAGGAAGAGGGGGAGCTGAGCGAGAGATTGAGAAAGGGACACTAAGAATGAGAGAGAGAGAGAGAGAGAGAGAGAGAGAGAGAGGGTGTCAGAAAGTGGCAGCGCTGGACGTTTTTGTGCGCTGCTCCCATGACGGAAAGCTGAGCAGATCGCTGTGATAGTGCTGTAGCGAGACTTCCTGGGCACCGTGATAAGGCCTGCAGATGTTTATCATTTAAAGGAGCCCAGCCTCATCCCACTTTACCTGTTGATAGTGGCTCCTGGCCCGCCCAAGTTTGTACCCGCGTCTCTCTTTCTCGGTGGGCGTCTCTCCGGGAGGCTGGGCGGCGCTGCCTGCGAGACGGGTGATTAATGAACAATATTTATCCCAACATCTGTGTCAAAAGAGGCTTCTGCCAGGCTTCGCGTTCAGAGAGATGGATGCCTTTACAGCGGCCGACACAACAGGCACACCGCTGTCACCCCAATGAAGGATGCCACACATTTTTACTGTAATGATTCATACACCTTTTTTAATCAGTTTTTGTATAAATCTTCATTTTGGCCTTCTCCCCTTCAGTCTCATGTCTTATCAGCGTGCAGCGCAGATGACGTCGAAGCCTGAATCTTGTTCATCTGGTGCGGGAATCTGGGCGTTCATCATTTTTTGGAGATGAATGATAAGGATATCTGATGGCTTTAAGAAACAGATTGTCCTCCTGCACGTACGAGTGACAGACAGGCCACTATGCAAGGCCCTTTAGAGTTTTATTATTATCATTATTTTAATTATTGTTTAACATATTTACCCAGCTTTAAGACACAGATTGTCCTCCTGCGCATACGGATGGCAGACAGGCCACTATTTAAAGCCATTAGAGCAATATTATTAATATTTTATTGTTTTATTTGCATTTTTATCCAACTTTAAGAGACATTGTCGTCCTGCACATACAGGTGGCAGACAGGCCACTATGTAAGGCCATTAGAGCAGTATTATTATTATTGCTATTATTATTATTATTAATTTTTTTTTTTGCATTTTGCATTTTTGTCCAACATTAAGAAACAGATTATCCTACTGCACATACGGGTGGCAGACAGGCCACTTTGTAAGACCATTAGAGCAGTATTACTATTATTTTTGTTATTATTATTATTATTATTTATGTATTTATTTTTGCATTTTTACCCTTACTTACCCAATTTCCAGCTCCACCTAACTAGGTCTACCCCACTCTGTTCCACAAGGCTACCAACACTGGGTCATTGGGTGAGGGTTTGCACATGCCTCCTCCCGCCCAGGGATGACTGTGCCATCACCGGGAATCGGACTGATTTCCTGACATTTGGCCCAACGCTTACTCACTCAAGAGCTCCCAGAGTGGGTTTTTTTGCTAGTGGTGGATGTTTAGAATGGACCTTTATTCACACCTCTGGTGAATTGTTCATATAGTGGTCAGTCTGGGTTATAATTTTATGACCAAATCAAGCTAGCCTTTGTGTTTCATACCACTGTGAGCAGAAAGTCCTCTCTTTCTTTTTGCCCACACTTTTCCCCGCGCTCTTCATTTCTCCAGCTGCACACGCTCTCGCAATAAAGGTTAATTGTCCCTCTCAAGCATACACAGGCTTGGCCTTTGCTGAGCTGTTAACCCACTGTCTCCTGCTCTGTGTGAAACCTATCACCCAGTGCACTGTACCAGACAACACCATGCCTCCAGAATATGGACATTCTTATTTGATTCTTGGTTTGTTTTAGTATGTAAGTGTATGTGTGTGTTTTAGAAAAGCCTGTGCTCTATATATTATCATTATAGGAAGAAGAAATGCTAGTAACTG
The DNA here is from genome assembly GCA_037974445.1 of Brycinus macrolepidotus. Taxonomy (NCBI): domain Eukaryota; kingdom Metazoa; phylum Chordata; class Actinopteri; order Characiformes; family Alestidae; genus Brycinus; species Brycinus macrolepidotus. The sequence continues at coordinate 1,446,357 of JBBPCZ010000001.1, forward strand.
ATTTGTAGTAATCGATTCTTCATGACATGTTCACACAGCGTAAATTGAAGGTCGCTTTTTTAGCGTAAATGACGGCGGCAACAATGTAAAGGCCAAGATATGATCGCGAATTCCAAAGCCAAAACCTCCCAGTTAGAAAAGATTGGGGTTGAATCTGCAGCTTTTCTAGCTTATTGTCCGCAAGCCCTCATATTATAGAAATGATGAAGCTGGCATACCTGTAATTTTAAAACAGATGTTTTCATCTCTTGAATATTTATAACGAGCCAAACAGTTATCGTGCGTGTGAAGGGTGTGTGTATGTGTGTGTGTGCATGTGTTTTACTTAGCCTCGGGCCATTAAAGTGTTAAGTGTTGGGCTTAATGAAATGGAATTCAGGCCTGTTTGTGGGGAATGCGTCAAAAACGAAAAGCAACAGGGATGAATGCTGAATAGAAGGAAGAGCAGGGCAGGAATTTTCACTCTATGTGGCCCCTCTTCAGACTCTACCGGCTTTTGCACCAGATTGTGACTGCGACTCGCAGTAGTATAGGGAAGAAATCCCCAAAGCATCATCTGTTTAGCTATCTGGATAGTAAATCTTCCTGTATACAAGGCTGGTGTGTTTTTTTAATCTCTCTCTGAAGCTCATCTTACGTGGCAGACTGTCTCTCAAACTCTGGGCCATTTGGTATAAAGGGACGTGTGCTGTTTTGGTTCTCAGAATAAGTTCTCTTTTGTTGAGAAGGCCAATTTGTGCACGAATTTGTGTCATCTGCACCAAAATGTACCACACATTACTTGAATTCAGTGTTACTGCATGTGACATAAAAAACTAATATTGAGGCGATTTCTTGGCAAAAGCAGAAACTCAACACAATTTTGTGCTGTTGTCTCTCTCTCTCCTCTTTCACTCTCTCCCCTCCAGAGCATGATATCCTCCATTGTGAACAGTACTTACTATGCAAATGTGTCTGCGGCGAAGTGTCAGGAATTTGGACGTTGGTATAAACATTTCAAGAAGACAAAAGATATGATGGGTAAGCAAAATGAGGACAGCATTGTGTTACCCCATTGTTTGTCCCATTACACCTGCTGTTGTAGACTGTGTATTGTAATGGTGTTTTTTTTTTTTTCCCGTAAACATTTATATTTTTACATCATCGTTAATGACTGGAACAATGAGTTCAACTTAAACTTGTTTTGGCCCGTGATTTTTTACTTGGTGTTTTATTACTTTTATTTTGTTCCTACAATTTACTTGTTGTCTCTTTGGATGAGAAAATGATTTTTCTGTAAGAAAAAAAAATATATATATAACAGACCCTTGTGTTCGTTATATATGTTTGTTAGCTTTGTTTACTCAGGGCCAGACTCTTTATCCTACTTTAATTATACCACTTATCCACTTCTTTTACTTGTTTCGCCTGAACTTGCTGCCAAATCCTGACTCTAGACTGCATGTGACTGGGTGAACGCAATGTAAAGATTTTAACAGCTAACTAATGGCAAATCTAACCTCTCTGAGATGGTCTTGGGCTTAATTTTCCCTAAAAAAATCATCAGGAATTAATCTTTCTAATGATATCTTCTTTAGCAGAGGTACCCATTTTCGGCGGTAATTGCAGATATTAGAGGTAAACAGCTTGTGCAAGAAATTACGCAAAATAATAAGCAGTGCAGCCTACAATTAGGCCACGTTTCTGCATATAAATATCAGGTGACTGTCCAGAGCTGCAGCAGATAACTGTTCATTTATAATAAAATATAACAGCACTGCATTTTTAGTTTTGATTAGATAGAAAACTTAGATGAAAATTAGGCAACTAAAATTTTTCTACTTATTACAAGCTACTGTCTTTTGCAGCAGACTGCATAGACACAAACTTTATTAATAAAAATGATTCCTTATGTTTTGTTGTTTTACTAAGGGAAAATAAGTTAAGGAATAAGTTTTTAGTGCATTATTTTTATGTATTAGTTGGGTTTAACATATTGAAATGAAATTAAACATTCAATTATGTTTAAAAAATAGTTTTAAAAATGTTTTAAAAATAGCTAAAAAATAGTTTGTATTGTATAAATTACTACTTACTGCGTAAATAGTTGCTCAAATCTAATTTGTATATGTATTTATAGAAAGTACTAAAAACAATCTGTTCGATTCAGGGAGAAATTTGCGGTTACACTATGATTTCCTGTTTTGCTAAAGAATCAGGAGGTCAGTGATTTACTCCCCTGAGGGTCAGGGTTCACTTAGAAGTGCTTGACCTTCAACTGGAACTTGGAAACTAAACTAAACTACTAAAATGCAGACGAACTGAAGTAAGAATTTGGGTCTTTATATCATTTATGGCGTTTTATCACATAGTCTGATAAAGCACGCCTGAGGTACGTCACACTGGTGTATTTAGGCTCCTGCCGTGACACACACTCTGTAACATCTGCCCCCTCTCTCCCCCCTCCCCGAGCACACGTGCATGTGCCATCCCACTAACACTCTCCATCTCTCTCCGCACCTGTGTGTGTATCTGTGTGTGTGCGTGTGTGTGTGTGTATGTGTGTGCCCGCGCAGTCATGCGCCAACCCTCCCAGCTGGAGGGCTACCTGGGGACCTGCGTCCTCCACGACAGCCCACGTGCCACTGCAGTAGGTAGGTCACGTGACACACCCGGGGCCACCGCACCACACACCCCACCAGCCGGCTGTTGCCCACGGCAGCCCTCCCTAAAACTTAATATTCATGAGAGCAGGAGGGTTTCTTTGACGCTTGCGGGGCACGTGAGCCATTCATCCTGGTCTTTTGTGCCTCGGCACTCGTGGGGTGCCAGTACACAATATAATACAGCACTCGATAGCACACAATCAGCAAAACGGGGAACCTGGCACGCTTTCAGAAACAAATACATCTGGTCACGGCCCTGATCTAGAGCAGAGGTCATTAATTGCATCGAGCATACTCCACTTACAAATGCGTTCTTTTTCTACACTGTTGTGAAGTTGGACAAACTTTACGCAACGTTAGTGCTGTTGTGCATTGTAGTTTGAGTTCATAATGTTGAGTTTCCAGTTACTGACTTTGCAACGAATTGAAAGGCAGGTAGTTAGAAATGGCAACATACTCTACCAAAAGTTTTGGCACACACTCAGATTTTCTACATTTGCTTGCTACTCCCTTTATATTTACTAAAAAATACACTCAGTATTCTTTGCTAACAAATACATTTACAGTATGTTCACCATTTGAGCCTCTATTAGCCAGTAAATGTCATTTTTTTAATTCATCACGACTGACCCACAAAAAGCCACCTAATGTAATTATAATTATAATGTGGATCACCAGACAAGTGTTAGATATTTAATGAGCTATTAAGTGATGAAACAGTTAACGAGTGCATTTAAAGTTAAAGGACAGTCTAGAATTTGACTCCATCACCACATAACCAGTAAATAGGTTGTCAGACCTGCACTGTTACAGATTCTTTCATCTTATAAAGGAAACTTGTTTCGTTTGACATATTTTCATTTGTAGCTGTTCACTCAACAATTTGCCAGAGTTTAAAAAGAATGAAAATGTGCAGTTTATAAAATAAATGGATAACTGGTAAAAACCTGTGGTGTGCAAAAATATTTGACTGTTTTATATTCAACATCAACATGGCTACAAAATATCATTTGAAGTGACCAACACGCTGGAAATTTCTGTTGTGCTCTACAGGTTCTTATGTTGAATGTTTTTTTTTTATCAGCGTTCTGTAAAGCTTATCCAACCTCACCACCGTAGTTACAAATGAACACATTTGTGAGTGGAGAACGGATTGGTCACTTCTGATCCCCAAACACCTGATTTGTGTCAGTAGTTGTCAGATTTAGTAAGTTTTTACAGGAGGGAAGTCACAGAACTGTGCTGGATTGGTGACCCCTGTTCTAGAGTGTTGGTGTCACTTTAGTTTAGGTTGTGGTGTTTCTGTGAGAGGACACAGGTCACTTTAAGGGATGTGTGTGTGAGAGAGAGAGAGAGAAAGTGTTGTCTGTGCAGCAGTAGAGTGGGCTGGAGTCATGCTGTTCTCTCAGAGATACATCAGGTCCTCTCTCTCTCTCTCTCTCTCTCTCTCTCTCTCTCTCTATCTTCCTCACTCATTCTCTGTCTCTCTGTCTCTATCTTTTCACTCTGTCTCTCTCACTCTGTCCTTCTCTTTCTCTCTCTGTTGCTCCATATTGCTTTCTTCACTCTCTTTCTCTTTCTCTCTCTGTCTGTCTGTCTGTCTGTCTCTCTCTCTCTCTCTCTCTTTCTCTCCCCCTCCCTCTCTCTACCAGCCCACATCCCCCTCTACTATTGTACTGCTAATCCCGGCCCGCTCGGTGCCAGATTCCACAGAAGGAACTCTCGTTGTGTGTCTGCTGCTCGCTGCTACAGCGTGGCCTGCAAACACTTTTCTCCTCCCGCCTTTCAATTTACATGGAAAAGCTGTGTGTGTGTATGTGTGTATGTGTGTGTGTGTGTGTGTGTGTGTGTGTGTGTGTGTGTGTGTGTGTGTGCGTGTGCGTGTGCCCCCCAGCAGTTTTGTATGGTTAAAAAAAAGGGAACCGAAAGGCACACCGTAGCATCAGACTGCCGAAATGAGGAGGATTATGAGAAAGCTTTGATTATTATTGAGCCCCCCCCACACTTTCTGCCGATACTGAAAGGAACAGCCATGGCTTCCTTTGTGCCGGCTGTCAGTAAAGACACATGCTTGTGTTCCTGTGATTATTGTATGTATTTCTGGAGCGATTCCATGGTCTTAATCTGTTTTTTTTATCTCCTATTGAAACGTTTATATTTTGATGAGTTGCCATAATTCACGTTTGCCCAAAAATAGGGAACGGAAAATTGTTGCCGGAGTTGCACAAAGTTGGAATCGTTCAAATTCCTGCACTTGTAGGTGTCAAACGTTTTAATTTCTCCTTATTTAAACAAATCCTTTTAAAGTAATACGCCCGAATGTCTGAGGAGCCGTAACGCTCCGGTCCCCGCTTAAATCTCAGTGTTCACAACAGACCTTTTCATTTGCGGATTTTCCAGCCCGTTGTTTTGCGGCCTCGCACTCGTCAATTAAAAAGGCCTGCCATATTTATAACAGTAAATACCATCAACAGCATCAAATAGCTGCCTTATTCTCCCAGTCCTGTCGGGGCTAGCCTGCGCGAGAGGGCTCGGCAGTGGGATTCATGCGGCTCCGACTCAGCTCCGACTATATTTAGCCTTTCTCGAAATTTCATATTGGCCAGCTTGCGTACCTTGTTTGAAAATTAAGAGCATAAAGAGCGATTCAAGTACCCCAGCGGTCAGCCGTACGCATGTGAGGACTCCTCCACCCGCCCCTATGGACGGCAGGCCACACTGGCTTGTTGTTATTGCTCACATGATTGGGCCATGGACATTATAAACTAATTTCAGAAGCTGCCAACTTCTGTAGAAGCAGGTCACACACTGAGGCCCTTCAGCTCATGCTCCTGGTGGTCCTGCCTAGACAACAAGCACAGCAGTGGCACCGAGATGTACTCTCCATCAGGTCTATGTCATATAACAAGATATTTGTTTTAATGAGCTTTTGTTTTGTAGTTTTTCTTTTTATCTTGTCACCATGTTTCCCTTTGATCATGTGTCTATTCCAGAATATTTGGTTTGCAGATGTGATGCACCTTCTGCAAGTTAAATTCCATTACCTGACTTTGTTATTTTGACCACACAGTCCTTTTGAACATTCATGTCTCGCTGTTTAACCGCTTGAACCCTAGACTTATTATTCAGTTATGAATTTGAAGAGTTTACTTTTGAGAAAAACTAATGTGTATGTTATTTAGTTTTGAGAATAAAGTACTGAATTATTACCTTAGTAGTCGAGTGATTTAGCCATCATTTTCATGACTTCTCCAGTTTACCAAAAAAAAAAAAAAAGCAAAACGTGAATAAAAGTGCTTAACAGAACAATCACAAACCTTTGACTTTGAAAGATTCCAAAAATACTTCAGTGGAAAAAATAAGGAGGCTGAATATATAAAATATATAACACTGGCAGTCCATGCCCATCAGGCTTTGTTTCTGAGAGACCAGTAGGATAATTCTTTAAGGTTTAATCAGTTAATTGTAACTGAAGTTAGGACTATCATACAGTTCCTTAAAGTTTAAGGGTTTAAGTAGCTGCTTTTTTTAAAAGGCATTTTGTCATTACTTTTATATTGTTTTCCATACTGGTGCAAATACTGAACTATTAGCATTAACACATCTTGCCCTTCTCTCTCTCTCTCTCTGTCTTTCTCTCTCTCTCTCTGTCTTTCTCTCTCTCTCTTTCTCTCTCTCTCTCTCTCTCTCTCTCTCTCTCTCTGTGTTTTAGCTGAAATGGACGGTTTATCTGACCTTTCCCCACCCGGCACCAACCACCTGAGCTTCAGTCAGCAGCCCATCCCGGGCAGCACAGCAGAGCAGCCCCCGTCCCCTGTGCCTCTGCCCCACAGCGGTCAGGCCCCAGGCCGCGCCCAGCTGCCCGGACTGCACCCCGGCCTGGTGTCCACGCCCATCAGCCCCCAGCTGGTCAATCAGCAGATCGTCATGGCACAGATCCTGAACCAGCAGTACGCCGTCAACCGACTCCTGGCCCAGCAGTCTCTCAATCAGCAGTACCTGAACCACCCTCCCGTCAGCCGCGCCCTCAACAAGCCCCTGGACTCACAGGTGTCCTCCAACGCAGAGGTGTCCTCTGAAATTTACCAGTGGGTGAGGGACGAGCTGAAGAGGGCCGGCATCTCCCAAGCCGTGTTCGCCCGCGTGGCCTTCAACAGGACTCAGGTACTAACGCAAACCCAAACCCACCAGTGGCTATACTGAAAAAAGGGAATTCATTGAATTTACTGAATTCAAACGTGTGCATTATTTCTGCATGAATTAAATATATTACATCCACAACATTTGTGTCCTTTACTTGCTTTTAGCAATAAATGTGTTGATGTAATATATTAATTGCAAGTGAAAATGAATCATTTAAATTCAGTGCATTACTTTTTTTAGTATGTAATGTAATTTGTTTTCCGTGACAAAGTCAACCAGAATGGAGGACCTGAACTGTGATAAGCAATGCTGGTAAGTGTTGAAGTTAACTGAACCAGAAGTGCTTTGTTTTGTATGAAGTGTTTCATATTGAATAGATCTGGGTTACTGATGAATCATTCTTTGTAAACTCCCCTGTTGAGTTTTTTTCGGTGGCAGTTAATTGGGCTTTACATTTTCCGTGAAGTATTTTCTTATTTTGGAAAACTTAAACTTAGAAATACATTTCATAGCTCTTACCTGGAAATATGAAATACGAGCAAGTAAAGTGGCCCCTTACAGTCACGCGTGAACACACCACAGCACACAGTGTGAAATTCTTTCTCTGCATTTAACCCGTTCATCAAGTGAAGCAGACGGCTGCCACCAACGAGGGGCGCCCAGGAAGCAGTGTGTGGGGACGGTACCTTACTCAGAGGTACCACAGTGCAATGCTGGGATTCAAACCCACAACTTTCTGATTGCAGGGGCAACACCCTAACCACTAGGCCACCAGCTGCCCCACAAGCAGGAAAAGCACAGGAGGAGCAGTAGCTTAATAGCTTATGCTCAGTTACCAATCTTACTTGTCTAACTTGATCTGTTAAATCAGTGTTAACATAAGTCAAAAAGATAATCAGACTGGCTGTGTTTTGTTGTTCTTGGTGTAATACTTTAGAATGTAAAAATACACGCGCATGTTAACGAAATATTGAGAACACGTCTCTGTCATTAACCACGAAACTATTTTGTTGACTGTCAAAAAGCTGAATCATTCCCTACCACCCCAGTGCCATACATCAGCTATGACATGTTTGCCTGATGCGTGTCACTACACGTAGGCTATATTACGCTAATCACTCGGCTCTGGTAACACAGCAACAATGGAATGCTCTCTCAGAGATGGGGAGCTTGATGTTGTTTGTTGTGGGAATAAACAGACAAGGGTAGACTGTTGTCACGGAAAACAGGGGACAGAAAGAGAGATATTTGGAACGTTTGGCAAGCCAGGGCCTAGAAACTGGCATCCCCTTTCTCTCACTTCTCTCAGTTTCACTGCAAAGTGGCAAAACCTCAACTTATAACTTTATTTCTTTAACGTCTTCCGCTCCCACTCGTTCTTTTTTCTCCTCCCCTCTCGCTTTGTCACTTCACACGAGTGCTTGCCGCTTCGCTGTTAGCATAAGCTTTCGAGTCCTGTAGAGACATGGTGCCATGACAACTGTTTACCGTCATCAGGTGAGAGAGAGAGAGAGATGTACCTGGCTCTCCGCCAGCACATGGGGAGCCTGGTCACGGACCGCCGCCGCACCATGCTCGCCTGTTTTTTGTTTTTTTTCCTTTTCTGAAACCAGCCGTGGAGATAATGTGTGAAGATGTTCTGCATAGTTTTGGGGAAGGTTCACTGTGAGGCTCATTATAACTCCCCGTGGCTTTGAAGTCGTGTGAAAGTGATAAGAATCTATTGGAAAGTTGGAGTGTGAATGGAGAGTTGTGTTTTTTGTGCAAATTGGCAGCCTCTCCCATTTATCTACACTATAAAGAATTTGCGACATGCCTTTTTTGTTTTGGAGAGCTCTTGTAATATTTATTGTACATTCTTCTGCAGCAGTTTAATGAAGAGTACTTGTGGTGACATGTCATGGCGTCTCCGACTGAGAAAGCGCATGTGGGTTTGGTGGCCTTTTTTGATTATGGCCTTCAGATAGAGAGGATAAGAGGCAGGCTTTCAAAAGTCTGAGGAAGTTAGAAAGTGCTGCGCAGCACATACCAAAGGTCCAGCATCGTCAAGGGTCATAACACTTTTGTTTATTAATTAATTGTCATTTTATTGTTCACACTGGATTCATTTAAGTGAACACAGTACATCTGATGTAATTCCTCTGCCTATTCATTTATGAGTTTCACAGCTTCTCTTACATTTTTTCTTTCTTTGTCATCCCCATCTCTCTCTCTTTCTCTCTGCACCCTCAGGGTCTTCTGTCAGAGATCCTAAGGAAAGAGGAGGATCCTAAAACAGCATCTCAGTCCCTGCTGGTCAACCTGAGGGCCATGCAGAACTTTCTGCAGCTTCCTGAGGCAGAACGAGATCGCATCTATCAAGAGGAGAGAGAGAGGAGTCTGACAGCAGCTTCCGCCATGGGCCCTGCCCCTCTTATCAGCACGCCGCCAACACGCCCTGTCCAGGTGCCAAATCACACTTAAAACACTCTTTACCCTCCTGAGCTGTCCTAAACGCAAAACTGAAAATAAATCATAAAACTAGCCTGTATCCACAAACTAGTGCTGGGTGACTTGTCATGTATTCCACTTTATGTCTGGTTCCCGTTTACAGTCCCGTGTAAGGTTCCCCTTGGTTTAATTATAGGAGACGAAACACAGCAAAACAGTCCAATCTAAACAACCTACAGTACTGTGCAAAAGTCTGAGATCACTCTTTTATTTAAACAGTACAAGTTGTTCTTTACTCTGTTTCTAATTATATACAATAATAAAGTACACAGTTAACATGAAATTAAACAGAAGCCTCAACAAATACATTTAGTATTATTTTTCAATATTTAATATGTCCACCCATTTCCATGATTACAGCTTTCATTCTTTTCGGAAGACTTGCTTTCAGTACCCCATAAACACTACTAAAAGTTCAGTCAGACTTCGACTGCATTTTCTGCCTCTTACCATCCACCTGCATCCCTCTTCCAAAACAACATTCAGTAGCTCGTAAAATCTTCCATCTTCTTTTTTCCTGTTTCTCGTAACAGTTTCTTAAACAGTTTCACATCCTTTCAGATCCACAATGGACAGAACCGCTGTGGATCAGTAAATTGAATACTGACAGATTTGATATTGTGCTTGCCGTTGAGACACTGAAAAGCTGTTTTTGTCCTGACACTGAAAAATGAATACCATATACTTAATGACTGTTTTAACTAGAAATTACATAAAAGAAAACTGTGGACTCGGTGACTTTTGCACAGTACTGTATTCCATTGTGAGATATACGGCCCAGCATGTGAAAAAGTGCCTAATGTTACATAAATGATAGCATAAAGAAGGGGTCGACCGATATGTTTTTTCAGGGCTGACTAAATTATGAATCAGCAAACGAACTTGTTGTTGTTCAGTATCACATTCAAGTTACCTCTACAAATTGTGGTAGCTAAAATAAGTTCCCGTTGCACTGGCATCAATGTTACTTTAACATAGCTATCAATATAACTTGCTATAGTTAACTGTGTATCACTGCAACAGTGTGTATTGTTTGTGCCTTTTCAGCATAACTGGGAAACTAGTATGGCAGGCCCAAATAATTTCGAATAATATTTGAGTATTCAATCGTTATGTTGGTATTAATTTCTGTCTTCAGTGTTCGGATAGTCTGTTTTCACCATTTAGACCCCACAGGGATTTTGTTGCTATGATGAATTTCTGTCAGTTTACCTGGTCTTGTCGTGCAACTCCACTTCTTGCACCCTGTCAACAAATCGAAACTTTGAGAACATTGAAAGTCTCATCATCTAACTTACAGCGTAATGTAATATTTCTTTTAGCCAGCCCTAGAAATTCAGGGTTTTGCAACTTAGCATAAAGGATTGTGATGTTATTTTCAAATTAATATCTGCTGCCTTACCTTCAAAACACAGCTCCTCTGAGCTCCACTCTGTAGATGCTTTCCTCTGTGCATGTTCCTCTGGAACAGCTGCCTTCAGTGTTGAAAGGCTATTACTCGTGACGGGTAACCAGTCAGGTAGACCACAAAGTCTTGAGTAAAGAGAGAGGTGGCTGCATCAGAGCCAATGTAGTGCAACTTTAAATCAATTTATTTTACTGGCAAATTAACAATACAGACGGTTAAAAAAAAGGCTGAATATCGGCTCTGATAATCGTCCAGGCCGATAATCGGTCGACCCCTAGCATGAAGTCGTACTTTTGTGCCCCGAGCAGCCCCCAAGGAGCAGTCAGAAAAGTATGTGATAACTTCTCATCTGCAGGCTCCTTCAAGTGCACTTGAGTGTGTCGTAGTGGACACAAAGCCCCTCTATGCTGCTTGGGCTGAGCCAGGGCTTTTTATTCAGGATAAAGCCCCTCTCCTGCTCATTCACACACACTGAGGCTCACACAATAGCGAAGGCTGAAATGCCATTGCTGTTCGCTCAAGTGTGTGTTTGCTTCTGTGTATGTGTGTGTGTGTGTGTATATGTGTGTGTGTGTGCGTATGTGTATGTGTGCTAGAACCAGAGTGTAGGAGTGAACCAGATGCTGCTTTCCAGTTCAGATCCCATCATCAGATGCTACTCCGACTTGGTTAGTTCAGCGACTGCTCTTGATTCTTTGATTCATCAGGCGTACACGGCCTCAAAACACTCCAGATTCTACTAGACGTGGTTGAGATAGACAGACGAGTAGAGAGCTCGAAAGACAGATTACATACACATATTAGGACTGCAGAAATTTTACAAAATGGACAGCAGACTTAAATAACATCGTGTGCTAGAATGCACATGAATATGTAAAGGAGTTTGCCATGTGAACACATGCAAACATCTCATGCTCTAAATCATCCTGAATGGGTCTCAGCCTGGCATGGAGACATACCCACGCAGTCATGCCATCCATACTCGATGCATCTCAGCCATATTGTGAGTTACATTAGCGGTTATTACTCCGGCTGTTGAGATTCCCCGCGCCAAGCCTCTGCCCGCGTAAGGCGAGAGCATGTGGCACATGCCAGCCTGACGCAGACGACGCGATGGAGGATGACGCTGACTGGACCCGGCTCTATAAATCAGCAGGGTGGCAGTTCTCGCCTCGCCGTGAGCCTTTTTTATGGCCATCATAAAAAACGGCGGTGGAGGTATGACTCCCACATACGATAATGGGTCGTCAGACAGACAGCGCCACGCAAGTTTGTGCATGTTCCGTCCTTTACAATTAGATACGGTCACAAAACAGCTCAACCCCGACGCCTGGGCTTTCGCGAAAGAATGGCTGTGAAACGACTCGCTGACAGCGTTGTTTTTGCCAGGTCTCTTGGTAGGCGTGAAACGTGTTTTCTCCTTTCTTTCTGTCTAAAACGTTTCCACAGTCTCTTTGCTCCAGATATAAATCATTACAAGAAAGGTGTTACAATATGTTCAACAGAGTCCCCTGTCCTCTAAAGAGACATTAAGCAGATTATTCTTCTCAAGAAGGGAGGCTCTTCATTTCAGATTTAGACTGTTGTGAACATTAGATTAGATGTTTTGATTAAACTTTTTCACCCATACGCTTCAGAGGAGTTAAATGTGTTAAAATGTGTGTGTGTGTGTGTGTGTGTTTGTGTGTCTACAGCCCAGAAGAGAAGAATGTAACAATATCAGGCCCGAGGATTGGAACCCAAGGATTCCAGTAGGCATCTCCCCAGTGAGTATAATTTTAAAAGCTCTCTACGTCATAACAGACACCCTTAGAACTGTCAATGACACTTGAGTTTGCATCTGGCAAAAATGTATGACTCTGCTAACACACACACACACACACACACACACACACACACACACACACACACACAAACACTTCTCAGGGATGCATGGTCGGAATTGGCCAAGATCGATATCACCATTTCCAAACGTGAGATCGGCAAATTACTTATTTACAGTTCTGATTCTGGCAGGTTTGCTAGTGACAGATATGCTGGTGTGTTTCATGTCATCATTTAGCTCACACAGTGCAAGCTTTCTGGTTGCAAAAAAGGCTAATTAAATTTGGCATAAAGATGTCAGAATCCACCTTAAAAATTCATGATCAGTGCATCCCTACTTCCTGTTTAAATCCTTGAATCCTTAATGTTGTAACCATCATAAGAATATCTATTAGTGACTTACAGTACTTTATTTCAGGCAGTTTTGGACCATTTCTCTTGGTCCATTCATTATGAAATCTGAATGTAAAAAGTTTTCATAAGAGAGTGATACTTTTATTTGTAAAAGGACCATGCAAAGGGCTACAGTGAAGCATGCATTTAGTGAAGTGCAATACATAAAAGATTTAAAGAACTCTGTTTTCAGTGTTGTGAAGTTACTGACGTGCTTGAATGTGACATAACTGTTAAAAATATTACTGAAATGCTGCCCCCTCTATGCTGTATTGAGAAGGCATCTCGGGTCCCTGCCCAGGTGAAGCCCTCTCCACTGCCGTCGGAGTGGAACGGCAAGCAGGAGAGTTCCATCTTGAACATCAACTCCTCCATCTACGACGAGATCCAGCAGGAGATGAAGAGGGCCAAGGTGTCCCAGGCTATGTTTGCGAAGGTGGCTGCCTCCAAGAGCCAGGTACGTTCTTTTTCACAAGATCTGAGCAACTTCATCACTGGTTGGCTGTCACTAATAAAAATATTTTTATAAAAAAGACTTTTTTTTGCAAAAATGAACACATAGTTAATATTTGCAAGTAAAAATATGTAATTGACCATGACACAGTAGCATGCCCTGAAGGGTAAAGCCATTAAAAAGTTAACTTAGTAATAGAAACAGTTAGTTGTAGTAGACCCAACTGATAAAAGCAACATACCATTTGACCTGGTTTGCACTATATCCTTTTCCCCTGTATAAGGTATTATCTTATAAACATTAACAATGTAGACTCATAAAAATGCATAGCATAGCATGACATAGCATCCCATGACAAATATTCAGAATGCAGACAAAAATGAATACAGTACTGTGCAAAAATCGTACTTCAAAGTTGTTTACTACTGGACAGTGGTGTTTAGTTAGTGTTAAAACATGAATATTACAACAAATACCAGTAACATTAATAGAGTAAATAGTAGTATTATGGATAGCAAAGTGTTCGCTTAACCATTTCCAGACCTATTTCCTCATGGAAGCCCAGTATCACTTGTAGATACCACCAGATACCTGGCTCGGCTCTTTTTACTTCATTAGATTAAATTAGATGTGTTGTGTGAGGATTTCATATATCCATACAATGACTGGAGAAATAGAGCAGAAATCTGGAACCAAACCTGTGTTCTTCTAACCAGCTCACAAAAATCAACTACTTTTTAGAGAAATCTTAATACATTTACTGCTTTCTTGTTTGTTTGCATGTATTCTAATGTTCACTTGTATTTTTGTAACCCTCTGCTGATAGAAATGGTTTCAACAGATTTATATAGGTGCCTAAGACTTTTGCACAGGGCTGTAGATAATATTTCGTAATGTCAAGAAATGATAAAGACCTTTAGCTCACCAGACAAGGCTGAGAAGCTCACTGAAATATTGCACAGACCACTGCTTTAGCCCTATCAAGTGCCTGAGACATGACCTTGATTGGTCACATACACTCAAACGTGTTGCCTCGGTTGACAAAATACCGTCCAGCTCTCGCGTACAGTCCTAGTGCAGAGGTGGACAGGCTCCTGCTGCTTAGATGGAAAGATAAAAGAGAAGACAGGCAGGTACGCAGGCAGGTAATTTACTGCCATAATGACATAGGCGTGCTTTATTGTGGCCTTGTGAACAGCAGACAGTGTTTCAACGTTAAACAAACGTGTTTATATTGTCCCGTCTCTGACTGGCTCTCGGCAAAGCCCACACCATTATCTCACCCATAGAACAACCTTCTGCTGAATACAGGCTTGTGTGCACCAAATTACCGTCTGATTCTCTCTATTAAAACTAATTAAAGAAGCACAAGGCGAGGCCCGTTATTAAAGGTTTCGAATATCTCCATGCACAGTGGAAGATTTTTCAGAATTGCATTTGATGGCGAAAGGGGGGGGTGGATGACTAAAAAGCCCTAAATTATCTGGAAATATCAGTGGGGTTTTGCTGATTGCACTGATCACGGTGCCAGATACCTTTCTTTTACCAAATTACAGTTTGATGCACAAACCACTGTTTTTGTTCAAATGAGTTCAAAGCTGAGAAGTGAAGGGAGGGGCAGGAGGGAGAGAAAAAGAAAACCAGTGCATTAATTCCCTCCCCCTCCAAAAAAAAAAAACTCTCCCGTAGAATTATCCTATCAGAGGAATGACGACTGCTCCGTTTTTGGCTGCGTGTGCAGTAAAATAGTGCTCATGATAAACATAGCATGTTTGTGTGTATGTGTTTGCCTATGTGTCTGTGTTTATGTGCGAAAGCGCAAGTGTGTTTGTGAGGATTCATGGGTGCGTATGTGTGTGCACTCCTGTGCGTGAGGGTGTGTGTGTGTGTGCGTGACGGTGTGTGTGTGTGTGTGTGTGTGTGTGTGTGTGTTCTTTCCCCCTGCATATGTCTGTGCTCCCCATTCATGGCTGGTGTGAATGTGAATTGAGCAGCAGATAAGAACTGTGCTAATTACGCAGCTGAAAAAGGGGCCGGGGAGAGCACTTATCTCCAGCTCCATCTCGTAATGTGTGCTCCCCGGGCAGCTGGTCCCCCCTCCCTCTTTCCCTCCTTCCCTCCTTCCCTCCATCCCTCCCGTTCTCCCTCCCTCGCCCGCTCTCTCTCTCTTTCTCTCTCTCCCTCTCCCCAGCACCAGGCCCATTGGGGCTACAGGCTGGATGTCCAGCTAGCAGTAACTGTCTTTGGTAAAGAGTTGATGGCAGTGAGAGTTTTTTTTTGCTAAATAGTGAGATTGCAGTTTGTCTTGCAGTGTGTTAGGGACGCACAGGCAAATCACAGTGTCACCTAATTTAAGACTGCCCTTTAATTTTGACCAAAATAGATTACATGAATATTTTGATTGACTGAAACACCATGGCTGCATGATATGGACATAATACCAGTATTGCAGTTGCAACTAAAAAGCACAGGTGAATCACTAGTGTGATATTTACTATAAATATCAAGCTAAATTTACTTTTACCCGACTTGATACCTTGGTTCTGCAAGAAAAACTCACAAAAATACAGAAACAGAGTTGGTCAGAATACTCACAGCTCATGTTGTAATCGATTAGAGGGCTGATTTGCATGTTTTCTTCTCCAGATTCCAGCATCACAAGAGTTAATATTGCGATGATTAAAAAACGATGTATTAAACAGCACTAGTGTGCATGGGTGTGTGCTTCTGTATGCATATGTCTGTGCATGTGTGTGTGCACAGTGGGGGATGGGGGCTTCTCCCTCTCTCCTGGCCTGATGCCCATATGCTGCCTGGGTAGCATGGCATGCAGTGGGTCAGACTCAGAGAGCACTGGCAGAATGTCTGATTGATCAGCGTCATCTGCAAGAATGCTCAACTGCACCAGCTGCAGAAGACACATTCAAGCTCAAAGCCATCACTAGACATGAACCGGTATGTATTTCCTAGGCTGATAACAATCCAATAGCTAACACTTCTAGTTAAAAAGGATAACAATAAGCAACACGCAGGAAAGTGGTAGTTTTACAAATATCACAATAAATATTTGTGTGTGTGTGTGTGTGTGTATGTATGT
>JBBPCZ010000001.1:1464521-1485367 GCA_037974445.1 Brycinus macrolepidotus
ATATAGTGACATGATCTAATATATATAACTATACATTTTGTCTTTTTATCCACCCTAGCTGTAATTACCAGATGAAGTTCTGATATGCACCAATAATAGCCATTTAAATTTCCCATTTAACTGCAAATAATGTACACCAATATATATTAGTCGACCAAGATATCAGTAAACCAATATCAATGTCAATATATCCCCCCTTTTAATAATAATATAACCCCTACTTATTGCGGGCACAGTCACTGTCATCATCACATCTGCAGCATTTGAGTTCCCCATACTGTAGTGCTGGCTTGGGCCTGTACTGTTGGAGCACTGAGGTACAGTGAGAGAGAGGCAGGAGAGGACAGGTGGAGAGGGGAAAGCGAAGGAGGGATGGAGGGAGGGGTGCAGGGGTGGTCTCCAGGGCCCGAAGAGCTGTAAACAGGGGTTCACAGTGAGTGTGTGTGCGTGTGTGTGAGATGTGTGTCTATCTTTGTGTGAATTCATGTTTATGTGGATGAGTGTGTATGTGGTTCTTCTTTGTTTGGAGGAGTGTTTGTGTGCATACCTATATTTTGTATTCATGTGTGTGTATCTGTATGTGTGTCTGTGTGTGCACTTCTACCTTTGTGTGTTCATGTTTATGTGGATGAGTATGTGCAGCTCTTCCGTGTGTGTGTGTGTGTGTGTGTGTGAGTGTGTGTGTCTGTATAGTGCTGGGGGATGGGTATTGGACCTCAGCCATGTTGTCCCCCTCTCTGGGCTCATATCCATGCAGGACCTGAGAGGCAGCCTTTCTCTGTTTGGTGGCACTTTCATATTCACACCAGCATTTCAATTACCTTCTTCTTCACCACATAGCTTAAAGAAATAGTCCCGCGTTTTCCAGCCTATTCTCTATCTGCTGCGTCTGTAGCGAACGGTCAGTGACCCCCGACTGTCATTTTGACAGGTTCTCTTGTACTTTGTAGAACTCGGCCGAAAATTTTGTTACGAGACTGATTTTAACGGCCTAAAATGTATCAGTCGATATTTCATACTTATAATTTAGATTTTAATTTTATACTTCAGTAGTTAATTTAAGCAGCACTTTACTGAGCACTTTCCCTTTTTTGCCAATTTTAATACATAGTACTGCGCAAAAGTCTTAAGCCATCCTTTATTTCTTTATATTTTGCAAGGAAAATAAGACAATAGGTGCATTGATTTACTGCAACATGTGCAAACATACATGTAAATGCAGTATAGAATGCAAAGCGAGTTTGTATAATTCTAGCCAGCTATAAAGTCACTATTTTGTCACAGCCTGAACTCTCTTAGACAGGCTTTCTTGTAATTTCTTTAAGTGTCTTCAGTAATAGTTCTCCAGGCTGCTTGAAGGGCATTCCAGTACTCTTCTTTGGGCGTCTGGTGCCTTTTGTTTTGTTCTCTGTCAAGATGGTCCCACACTGCTTCAATAATGTTGAGATCCAGGCTTTGGGGAGGCCAGTCCATTACTGATAGTGTTCCATCATATTTCTTTCTATCGAGGTTTGCTTTGACTGCATTGGCGGTGTGTTTGTGTTGTTGTCCTGCTGAAAATTGAAGCAGTTGCCAATCAGGCGCTTTCCAGATGGCATTGTGGGCTGGCTCAAGACTTTTGCACAGTACTGTAAATGTAAATATAAAGATAAATATATTAAGCTACTAGTAGATCCTTTGGTTTGTGTTCATCACCTCTCATTGTTCGTGATTTTCATTAGTTCTCATCATAAAGAGTTATTGTTTTTCTCATGATAAAGGCAAGGATCGAATGTATACTGTCCAGTGGCATAATGGTCTAAGGTTTAGCCCAGTCATCAGATTAAAAATCCTGAGTATTTATCGTTACATGATCAGCGGTATTATCTGATACCGATAATATAGTGTTTTGCTAATATCAGCCTACGTATCGGTTGGACTCTAGTACTTAATAAAAAAAAGGGGAAATATTAACCATGGTTATTGGCCATTGGCTACAGATTGTTGTATACGGTAGACAGGCTCTTTTTTTACTCACTGACAAAAGTGAGGCCTTGAATTTACATTAAATGTATATATTTCCACATTAAAGAAATATGTTACAGCAGCAGAATTTAGTTTTTCCACCTTCTTATGTTTGTCCGTAATTGTGATGTGTAAATGATGCACAAACTGTGTTTTTTTCCTGTGCAGATGTCAACACTGACAGTAATATCACTGTTTTTTTATCTGAAGTCTAGTATGAAATTTCTTGTCATTTCATTGAATATGTTTTGGATGTCAGTGAATGTTTTGAATGTGAGTGTGTGTGTTTGTGTGCACATGTGTGTGTTAGGGTTAGCTTGGAGCAGAAGGAGTAAATAAAGACATGATAGAGGTCAGTGCAGAGCATGGGAAAGAGACTAGCATTCAGAGAAGATCCCTTGGAAGAGAGAGAGAGGGAGAAAGGAAGGAGAAGAGAGAAAAAGAGTGAGAGAAAGAGAAAGTTTGTGAAGGTTAGAATAATCACAGCCCCTGCTGCTGGATGACAAGCACCTTCAGCACTGGGTACATTCCCTCAGAGTGACCACTCTCTCTGTCTCTCTCTCTCTCTCTCTCTCTCTCTCTCTCTCTCTCTTTCTCTCTCTCTCTTTCTCTCTCTCTCTCTTTCTCTCTTTGCCTCTCTCTCTCCTGGAAGAGGCTGTAGTGGTAATTAGCAGTGCTCTAATGAGACAGAATGTCAGTGATCTGGTGCGCTGCTGCAGTACGGGGGGGCAGACGTGGGGCTGGTGTGTGTGTGTGTGTGTGCGTGTTTGTGTGCAAGGGGGTAGCGGAGGGTGTGCCATCTGTCACTGAGCACCCTCTCTTGGGGGGGCTGCACTCAAGGCGAGAGAGACAAATAGAGAGTAAGAGAGTGTGTCATACATACCTGAAATCATTCAGTTTTTCAAACTCACACGTAGACAGACAGCTACATTGATAGATAGATAGATAGATAGATAGATAGATAGATGAGTGGACAGATAGACACATAGACAGATAGATAGATAGATAGATAGATAGATAGATGTAGTACTAGTGAAACTGTACTTATACAACAGCATGCTCATAAAAGTTATAAAGGTATAATTAAAAATAAAGTCAATAAAGTGTAGGTAAAAATAAATATATGTTAATTTAATTAAATCTCTATTTTGTCACATTCACTTCCACTTAATTGCATCTGTCCCAGTTCCAATGAGAGTCTAAATACTAAATCAGTCAGTAAGTAGATTTTTGAACCTTTTCACACCAGCTAACCATTTGTCACTCTGGTCATGTGGTCCACACCCACCATTGCATCTGTTTCCATGCTAATTCAGGTACATGTATTTTACCTTCTCAAAGGTCAGTGAAATCTCTTTTATCCTCTTAGTAAGTTCAGCTTAATGTAAATGTTATAACGCGTTGACATCGACTGACTCGTATCATTTAGTTGGTTTTGTGAGCATGCTCACGTCTACAGTGTGCCTATGTGCATCTGTAGGTCTTCCCACGGGTGGCATTTTATGGAATTGCCGGGCGCAGCTCACTCTGGCACCGTGCCATTTCTACACACTAATACGAGGCTTTCTCACTTCTAGTGTTTCGCATCTTTCTTACATATTGCAGCTTCTTAGATTAGCATTGCCTGCCATCCATGAAGGCATTATTGTTATTCATTTATAAAGGGGAAAAAATGTGTGAGTGTGTGTGTGTGTGTGTGTGTGTGTGTGTGTGTGTGTGAGTGTGTGTGAGTCTGTGCCTGTATATATATACATACATTATTTTTCATTATTTTTGTAACTGTGGTGGCTTCATTTCGAGAAGTTGTTTGTTTACTGTTATGAATTCATCCTCTTCCTGTGGGGGGATGGGCCAGTTTATTGTGGGGCAGAAAGCAGCCAGATGGGAACAGGGCGTCTCTGAGAGGGGGAGCAGGCCTAGGACTCTTTATTAATTGATTTATTTATTTATCTGGTTGCCTGGTTATTAGGTTGCCTGGGAAACCGCTGCAGTTCCCTCTATTATTAAAGACACAATTTTCTTGAACTGGAGCCCCAGATGTCTGAATAATTGATTTAGGGATGAATTATGGCACAAAAGGCAAACCCTCCCCTTCCAATGAACCTTTGTCTTATTGTGTAATGGACAGAACATTCTGGAGCACAATTCTTCTTTTTCTTTTCCCTACACGACCACCAACCACGCAGTCTTCACCTCCACCAACCCCATCAGTGCAAAAACTACTGATGTAGTTAGCATGTCTATACACACATACACACACACACACACACACACACACACACACTCTCTCTCTCTCTCTGTTTCCTTCCCCCTCTTTTTCTCTTTCCTCTGTTACTTCAAATTAATGAGTCTCTCTCTCTCTCTCTTTATATATATATATATATTTAACTCTCTTTTATCCCTCCCTCTACTTCATATTAGTGACTCTCTCTCTCTCTCTCTCTCACTCTCTCTCTCTCTCTGCCTTTTCCTCTTTCATCCTTTCCTCTGTTACTTCTTAATAGTTTGCCTCTCTCTCTCTCTCTCTCTTCCCCATCTTTTCCTGTTTCACTCCTTCCTCTGTTACTTTATATTAGTGTGTTTCTCTCTATCTCTCTTTCTCTTTGTCTCTCCCCCTTTTCATTTCTTCGTTTCTTCATTCTCTCTCTTTCACTCTCTCTGTCAACCTTGTGTGTGAGCGGTGTGTATTTGTTTGTGTGTGTGTGTTAGGTAGTGTTCCTGTTCTCGAGCTTCTCCTGCATCTCCTCTGTCAGACCACACAGGGCTTGTTCTGAGGCCCATTCTGGCTAATCTGATCAGGCAGGCAAATACGCGGGGAAAAGCGGCTTTAATGATCCCCCTAATTACCCCAAGTCAATACCAACTGTATTATTAGACTCCGGGAAAATATTCCATTAGGGTCCCCCCCGTGGGACACGCCGCGCGTAGCGATGTCACGCGCCGCGCGCCCCCGCGCTTGTAATTAATTTTATTTACACACGCAGGAATGCGCAAGGTCGCACCTGCAGCCCGGAGCCGCCCCGCCCGGCCCCAGCCTCGCCCGTTTAATCAGATCTGTCATAATTACCGTTCGCCATGCTTCCGACACACGCTGCGAAATATTTCAATTTAACCACAGCCACAGAGCCTCAGAATACGGCCCAGTGCTACAGCTTGATGTATCTGTCCGAAACCTGGCGGGATCCAACTACCTCAGTCTGGGTTCAGTTGAGTTCAGCAAGTAATTTGAGTTATGAGTGCATAAGAGACCAGCTCCCTCCTTAGCGATTTTGGCCTTTATGTTCTTTTGTACAGTTTTCCCACCTACTTTATTCTTCTGCACTGTTTTTTACTTTAATTAGTAATATGAAGTTTTATTAGGTCTCTAGTAGTGGTCACATTCAGACAGGGCTGCAGTCGGGTTCAGAAAGAATTTTGTGGGTTGCAGTCGAGTCCAGAAAGAATTTTTTGGGTTGCAGTCGGGTCCAGACAGAATTTTGTGGGTTGCAGTCAGGTCCAGACAGAATTTTGTGGGTTGCAGTTGGGTCCAGACAGAATTTTGCACTCTATAGTGGGATCCAGACGTAATTTTGTTGATTTCAGACACAATTTTGTCGGTAACTGTTGGGCTCAGACAGAATTTTTTGGGTTACAGTCGATTCCAGACAGAATTTTGCTGGCTATAGTCGGATCCATAAATAATTTAGTTGGTTCCACACAGAATTTTGTGTGTTACAGTCGGGTGCAGACAGAATTTTGTGTGTTGCAGTCGGGTGCAGACAGAATTTTGTGGGTTACAGTCGGGTCCAGACACAAATTTTCCAACTACAGGATTTCAGTTCTGCACTAGTGGTTTGCAGAGTTGAACCTATGCAGAATGTTCTCACTCTATATTCGAAATCAGAATTTCAGGTCAGAATTTCTCTTCTTATCTAATTTCCGGCCCCTCCTCTACTGCCATCTCGTTTCATCACCTCTCCTCTTTTCTCACTTAAATCAGTGTCCTCTGTGGTTTTTTGTGCACAGTAACTTACACATTTATTAGATTTTTTTTTAAATCGCCTTGTACATTATGTGGCGAGAGATCGTTATCTTATTCTAAAATAAGCGGGTTGATGTGACCTCATCAATTGAATGACCCGAGAGTTACGTCACGTCTCTCTAGCATTAAAAGTTCAGGTCCTATAAACTTCTGTTTTGAGAGTTGAATATATTTCCATACCTATTTTCTGTTTTGAAGGCAAACTTGTCTGCCAATTAAGGATACTGATTTAGCTGACATATACAATTTGCAGGTTTTATGCAATTTTAATCTATAATTCAATAAGATCTCTGTGATTTATCTGCTTAATTACGCACTGATATTAGCAATTAAACTCCAGCTTTGAATTAAATCTCAATCAGGCGCTTATAATTGATGGACTAGCTGTACTCGTAGGCGCTTCACGAGTTTTTCTCTCTCTTTCTCTCTCTCTCTTGCTCTCGCTCCACAACTGGCATACAGCTCTGTACATTCATGTTGCGTCTGTACACATCTGTCATGTCTGTGTCCTCCTTCCTAGGGTCCCAGACATGACAGAATCACAAATAGCTTCTTCCTTTCTCTCCCTGCTTCATTTGAAGGCCTTGAATCAGGAGCTTTTGAGCACTGATTTTTTCATTCTATCCAGTTGGCTAATAGAGAAGCAGAACTTTCAGGTAGAACTGACTACATTTTCTTTATTTATTTATGGCTATTTACGTTTGACCTTTATTGTAGTAGACTTGTTTTTGTCAATACAGGGTTCGCCACTGTTGCATTTACTTTACCCTTATCTAATCCGTTAAAATAATGTTTAAAAATCTGTAAAAGAAGCTCAGTAAGCCAAATGCACAATCATTTCCTCAGGAATTTCCGCAATCACCACATACATTTGAATGCAAATGGTGCTCCAGTATGAATTTAATTTCAAAACGCAAAGCTTAATGGATTTTATTGTCTCTGTTTTGCAAAGAGGTCCAGGATCGAACCGCGTGATTAAAAAAACGTAGCTGAAATTGTGCGTGCAGTTGGACAGGTCACGTATTCACAAGATCAGAGCATAACATTGCTACACTTCTGTCATTTATAATCACGTCTCTCTCTCTCTCGTTCTCTCTGTCTGTGGCTCTATCAGTAAATCTCTCTCGCCTTCCTCTCTCTCACAGGCCTTGTTCAGAGAGCAGCACTTAAATAACCCCCTCATTATGGACTCATTATGGGCTGCGGCATTCTGGGACTTGTAGTCCTAGCTGCCCCAGAGCACACGCGGCTTTTATTTGATCGCCCACATCTGTGGTAGACGGCCAGTCTCTAGGTTTGTTTAAGAGTTCACGCGGCCACTGGCCCTGTTCCCTCCCTCCCTCCGTGCCAAGACCATTTGAATAAGCGCTCCGAGCAGATCCATTTGCATAGAAAGATGTCCAACAAGCCCCTACGTCCTCGGCCTATTTTTGGCCTGAGCGTTATTTTTGCTTATTGTTGCGGGAGAATCGCATATGCTGCTCGAAAAGGCATTAATATTTTCTCAGGCGGCAGATGGACGGGTTCGGCTCTTTAGCTCGCTCACTCACGTAAGTTTTGCCGAGCGCAGCGGCAGCAGCGGCGGCGGCAGCTCTCGCAGGCACAAACAGGTTTAAACGCACCGCATTTATCCTTTGAATTTATCTGCATAGTGCTGTCTGCCACTGGGCCCGTGCCAGGATCAGGAAGGGAATGAGGCAAAAAAAAAAGGGGAGGAGGGGGGTGAGGGGGACAATAATGCTTTGTCTGTTGTATGCTTTAGCCCTTCGCCTGACATCAAGATGTTTGACTCTCCTTTCTCTCTCTCTCGATCTCTTTCTTCATCAACTCGCTGAAGAAGTGGGCCATAACAATGGATTACTCACTAAAAAAAAGGATGACGTTCTAATTCTCTTGGATTACTGGTGTTTTAGTAACATCTTTTTAGAAAGTCCTCCTGATTTGCTACTGACAGCCAGTTTTTGTCTTATCTGTGGGGTGGTCGGAGTTGAATTGAGTTGAATTAGGTTGAATGCAATACACTTTCTCAGTAAATGTTTCTTGGAATAACACATTCAAATATACATACATATCATCACTGTGGTATCAGTATGTATGTAGCAATACATTTATCACTCCTTTTTTATGTTGAGTGAATTTTATGACAACCAGACTTAGAGTTAGAAGTAAATGTTGGAAGTTGATGAGATCAGCCTACTCACGTTAGGCTTTTTTCAGACATAATTTTTCAACTCTTTTTACCCTGTATTTCACTTTACTTTAGTTTCTCTCCTTTATTTTTTTATTCTTTTGTCTTAAAATGATTATCAATCTGGCACCCTGTCATGGTACTGACAGAATTAACACCAGGTTTGTATTTAATTTGTTTGGTCTTTTTTTTTGTGTTCAATATGTTACATGTAACGTGCTCTATGTAAAAAGAATTCAAGTTTTAGCTCAAAGCAGGGTACTCACATATTGCTGTATCAGCATGTGGCATGAGAACAGAGCATCTGCACTTTAGTCCAGATTAAAAATGTTTGCGATGTTTGATGATTATTCTATTATTTTTCTATTTATTTTTCTATATTCTATTATCTTTTGTTGTTTTAAATTTGATTTATTTGTGATCTAATGACAGCTGTAATTGTGGCTACATGGTAAACAGCACTATCGTTAGAATTTGTTTCGTGATTGGCCGGTTTGGGTCAATTTGGCACAGACTTTTATTGAGCTCAGGTCAGTTTACCATTGAATTTTATTTAGACTGGATCCGTTTCATACTCCAAACTTCAGGTTTGGAGAAAAAAAAATTAATTCGAAACATGGTGGCTGAGGGTTGTGGCAGTCCCAGACCGAAAGTTGTCAGGCTGTATTTGGTCCCAATTAAAGCTCCAAACCAGACAAGCAGAAGTAAAACAGAAAGTCTAACAATACATAGAATAAAATCTCTTTACATTTACATTAAAGCTAGGTCCCTGGTGGAGGACTAACTCCATTTCTGGTCGAATCTTAGTCTTCTAGCAACTCTTAATTTAAGTCTAGGTTCCCTAGTGTGAGGGATGTGTTTTCTTGTGGACTACAAAGCACAGATGTACATCGCTCTGGATATGAACGTTTGCCAAATGCTGTAGATGTAAATGTAAATTAATGTTTTCCTATGAAATGACCAGTGTGAAGATTGGAGGTTTTCTCTTGACAATGACAGTATAAAATACACTCTTCAACACAAGCCTGCAGCTTTTTCACACACTTGCAAAAAGCTCTCGCGGCTCCGCGGAGACTGTGCCGTTAGGGTTACGGAGGACAGGGCGTGTTGTGCATGGGAGCATTGTGCTGCAGGGGTATGATAATGACTAAATGGGATAATGTAAAGGTGTTGCTGCGGCCGCGTGACCGGGCAGAGAGTTCTGTGATAAATAGCAGTTTGGCCTGTGCTGTTGAAGGGCTCCTGGATTGACCGACTCACTGACCAGTTCATTAATGCTCTCGATCGAGGGCCCAGCAGTTAAAGAGATGTGAATGCAGTGCTGTTCCCTCACAGAGCCGCCCTGTGCGCCCCTCATTGGCAGCTTGTGACTGCCATAGCTTTTACACACACATACACATACACTGTGTTGAGCTTTTTCTCTCACACTTGCCCTATTTTGCACTCTGTCTCACATACACACTTACACACACACACAAACACACACCCAAGTGCATGGTGCGCTGCATAGCTGGGTGAATCTCGCGCATGAATTCAGCCATTGTGTTCCAAGAGAAATATTTTTATCAGAACGCCAAATTGCTATTTATACAACAGGACACAATGGAGGCTCTGCATGGCTGGTTCTGGCCCCAGTACGGAGGTTATTACTGCTGCCTCCAACACCTCTACCGTCCAAAACCAATCACCATCACCTCTCACTGCACCCGCACTCGACCAACATTAATATTGTGTTACTGATATATGAAAATACAAATAACCGTGAGCCTCGAGCCAACTGACGAAATCGCCAATAATTTCATTATAACACGATTGTCAGTAAAGTTCGACCATTTTAAAGTCAGAGAACATCTGCGGCTTTAATATGCACAAAAGTAATCGCAGGCTGCAGTAACAGTAGCCTTTTGCTTATTTATTTTTGGGGCAGCTGGTGGCCTGGTGGTTAGGGAGTTGCCCCTGCGACCAGAAGGTTGTGAGTTCGAATCCCAGAACTGCTAATGGCACCACTGAGGTACCCACGAGCAAGATACCATCCTCACACACTGCTCCCCAGGTGCGGCGTTGCTGGCTGTTCACTGCTTGACTTGTTGAATAGGTTAAATGCAGAGACAGAATTTCACATTGTTCACACTGCGTGCTTTGCTGTGGTGTGTTCACACGTTACTTTAAGGGGCCACTTTACTTTACTTTACTTTACACCGTGAGCTTCATGTTATTGTAACAAGAAGTGATATGCATGCTGTAAACACTTTTTTAAACTTACAATCACTACCAAACACTACCACACCATACAAAGAACATGACTGGCAGTTTCTGAGCTGAAACACAAGCATGTTTATGTTCTCCGGTTTAGGCACTTCTCTGTAGTGATTACTTGCTCTGCAGGTTATTTAGGAGGTTGTACTAACACTCGCTCGCTTGCCCCAAGGTCAACTCCCTCCACCATGTGTCTACCAGGTATCAGTAATAGGATTATCGCACAATTACCAGCCTAATAACCAATAACATTGGGCAATATTATGGATAGATTGTGGTCAGAAATTGAACTAAACTCAAGTTCTCTTAGTTTGGCAGTACTTTAATGATAAATATAACTGTCAAGCAGAAACAATTGCGAATGATGCAATGTTTGTCAGTTCTCAGTTATCAAATAATTTAATTTTTGCAGTATAGGGGGGCATTCTGTTTTCTTGGTTTGTTTATTAGCTCTTATTATTATTTTTTTTCCATCTGTTCCATCAAACACTGAAAGGTATTTATAGTATCACAGATTCGCATGGTAGATATTATTTTATTTGCATAATTGTGTTTTGTAGTAAGTGAAAGTGGTGACCTCATCTCAGTTAAATTAAGTTTTCCCTCATATGAGAGAAGTCTGTAGAAAAACAAGCTATTTAATACCCGTGCTTTTTAGGTTGATACCAGTAAGTCCTCTGCCAGCTCATATATACATCGATGGAGCTGTACATCATACAGCTGCTGGAGGCGGCCAAACTTTCAGAGCGCCATGCAGAGCTGACACAGTTTTATCAGGGCCGGGTTGGAAGTCTATAGTCCTCGGTATCAGTTCACGCACTGCGTGAGCCGATGTTTGCATTGTGTCCGACTGAAAAGGATTATTGTGGCTTCGAAATCTACATAGTTACAACAGTCAAATGCTGCAAAATGTGCCATGTGACATCACTGATCTGCGGATAGCATTCATGCTCACGGTTTGACCTGGGGGGGGGAGGACTGCTGGGACAAGAAGTTAAATACTTCCATACCTTACGCACCCCACTTTGGTGAGAAGTAGCTTGCTGTTCTTTAGAGCTCTGTAAAATAATTGGTCAAAAAGCCAATTACGCACCCCTGGCCGGCTCGGGTGCCTCCTAGCTCTCTCTGTGTATGGGAAGACGGTGGAAGAAATGCAATTGGACAAACACAAACGTGTTCTCAGTTCTTTAAATCCCAGGGACCGCTTTCCGTGCCCTTTCGATTTTAAAGGCACAGCCCTTACGCTTTGCTGTAACAAAGTATCGTTTGTCTAAAGTGGCAATTACACGTGAAGGAAAACTTTCCCAACCTTACGTTTGGGAAGAAGATATTTTGGACCTTTCTACTGGTCCATTCGTTATGAGTGATGAGGTTTGAACAATATGCAAACCAGCATATAACAAATGATATTTAATAATAATGTTAATAATAATATCAGTGCGTTTTTTTTTTTTCTGAAAGATCATTCTGGCTTCATAGGTGTATAAGTGGAGTTTGATGGTTATTTTTGAAGTGGTTGCTTTTGATACATGCAACTTGCTCCCTGTTTAATCTCATTCGTAGGAGTTTTATTGTGAATTTTTCTCACAATGGGACGGTTAATGGTGGCGATTGATTTTGCTTGTGTTGACTGAAACCACGGACATCAGAGTGTAAACAACAACCAAATCCCTGTGCATGCAAATTAAAGAAAAAAATACAACAAATGTGGCAGAGGAACAAGGTGGGCTATACTGTCTTTATGTCTCTCCCCCTCCCCCTCTCCCTTTCTCTCTCTCTCTCTGTCTCTCTCTTGGGTTTGATGTGGCTTTGGGAGGAGTTGGAGCAGGGGACAACAGAACTGCTGAGTTATCTCAGCCATGCAGTGCGCTGGTGTGGCTCTGGTGCTGGCACTGGTCTCCTCGGTGTGTGTATGTGCGTGCTTGTGCGTGTGTGTGTGTGTGTGTGTGTGTGTGTGTGTGTGTGTGTGTGTGTGCATGTGTGTGTGTGTGTGTGGCCGAGCGCTGGGTAATCCTGTGGAAATGAAAGGTGCTGCCGCACACTGGTCTGGAGATTACGGCATCACACTTGTAACAGTGCCAGGACACGGTGCTGGCACACACACACACACAGGCACACACTCTCTCCTCTGCACTCTCCTTCTCTCTGTCTCCTTCTGTTGCGTTACATACAGAGGCGGAGTGGAACTCTTTCTGCGTTAAAGGTGTTCAGGCATGCGCTTCAGTGGCAAGAAATAAACCAAATAGGGAAAATCAACCAAAAAATAAATATACAAATAAGCTTTGCATTGCATTGGGCATTATGTGAATGAACTGTCATGTTTTAAATACAGCCCTGAGGATACTGTGGCATAGTCAGATGGAAATGCATAGAGCTTTATTTAATACCAAGAGTGCCTAATTCTAGTACAGTAGCCTTCAGCTGGCTAATATAAAAGTAAATACATAATCATAGATTAGTATAGTCATGCTTCATATTAATAAAGCCTGTTCTCAACACATATTTGAACTGTAAAGTAAATATGAGGTGATTAATGAATTTTAAAAAAAGATTGTGTCTTTTTTGCACTGTGTCAATTGTTTCACCTTGAAGTTACTCTCCAGCTGGCTAATATAACACTTAAGAAAAAGGTGACCAGTAGCTAATGCTTTATGTTGTTATAGTATAGTCTTTCATCATATCATTACAGTCTGAATCTTTGAGAACCAAAATATGAAGAAATGTGAAGAAATAAATAAATTGACTGATTTTAAAGCCGCATTTGTTTGTCTTTTTGGACCGCATTCATCGATTCACATTGATTGACTCAGTTGTGAAAACATCCAGTCGTTTTAGGTCAAAGTACAAAAATGAGACAAAAGTAAAAACTCACTTTAGTCTCATCTTAAAAACATTTTGCCTAGCTAAAGCTTGATCAACCCGAATATCTCTTTTAATAGATACTTGTAATAAATGTGCAGGGGTAGTTGCTATAGGCTACCAGTTACCAGTAATCATCAACCGAGGCATAATATAATCATTATTACATATGAAAACCATTTACACGTAAATAAACACAAAACAAAAATGAAATGACTGAATAACAACTCTCTTGTTTCGAGCCTGCAGAATTCCATTTGTGTGTCAGCGTTAGGTACCGTGGCAGTTTTTTTTTTTCAAGCATATTTAGCTGCTGAAACAAAATGGATAAGCATTTTTAGACAGCATGCTGTGAATTAAATAAGTCGACTAAATGCCAGTCAATTCCTGCAATGTAATCTGTCTGTATTTTCGTGTGCAACAAAAAATGTTGAATATTAAAAGTAAACACAATAACATAGAATTAAAGTAAACAAAATATAGTCATTTCCAGTATCGATAATAGCATTTCACACACAGCATGATGTGTGAGGAAATGTTAATGTGTCCTGTATGTGTGTGTGTGTGTGTGTGTATAGGGCTGGCTGTGTGAGCTCCTGCGCTGGAAGGAGGACCCGTCCCCAGAGAACCGCACACTTTGGGAGAACCTATCAATGATCCGGCGTTTTCTGAGCCTGTCGCAGTCCGAGAGAGATGCCATCTATGAGCAGGAGAGCAACGGGGGCCAACAGCACCACACAGACCGGCCAGCACACCTGCTGCATATCCCCACTGAGCCCTTACAGGTCAGCAACACACACACACACACACACACACACACACACACACACACACGCACACACACACACACACACACACACAGTTATTCATATGTAATAAATATATGCCCGTATGTGTGTGTGCGCGTGTGTGTGTGTGTCTGTGTGTGTGTAGTCCTTAAGATAATAACAGATCCCACACTATAAGTTTATCCCTAATCTTTAAATAAAACGCAATTTTTAAAACCGATTGGTCCTGTAGATTAGCCTTGATTTTTTACTGTTGTTTTTCTACAAAGGCAAGGACATTCAAGTCCTGAATATATAACAAAATACAACATACAAAAGCATACATGCGTTCACGTGTACATATATGTAAACATATGGATGCTTGCATTCCTACATGGGAACTACAGGCAGTGTAGACGCTTTTTGTAAATGTTTTGAATTCAAATGAGTATGTGATTGTGCTCATTTTGCAGTAGCGTAGCATATTCACAAATTTGGGCCAACATCTGTGACAGTGCTGTCTCAGGAATAAAGCAGAGAGCTACACACACTTATCTTCTCATTGTGATGTCAGAACTCATCAGCACTCAAATCTTTCAGGTGTTTAGGCCACCTTTAGTCCAAAAGAGTGTCAGTGTGTAAATGACATTTTGGAGAAGAAAACTGTCAGATCGTCATTTAAAACCAGCTCTTCATACCAGGGAAGATGCTTTTATGAGTGTGAAAGCTGAATACACGCAAAGCACGTGCTAAAACTTTAGCAAGTATTATATTACTACTTAATTTAAAAGTATCAATATTTCATAAAGGCCAAGATGTCCCCTTGTATGTACACATATAAAGACACACACGCACATAAGAACAAACCAGCTATTCATTTATCTGTTGTCGTGACTCCCGCATCACTGTTTCTGTTTTTGAGCTGCTCAGTTTTTTACTTCAGTGTTTAACGCTTTGTTGCATCCGTCTCGAGTTGACGGATATTAACCTGCAGGACTTTCTGAAACAGTCTCAACTCAATCTCAGCATCTGCGCCAGAGACGCCGAGCTGTCATTAGCACAGACGTTTGACAGTGTTCATATTTTTAAAGACATCTGCCTGTTTCAGATAAATGAAGGCCTAATCAGGAATGCTGAGTAAAAAAAAAAAAAATAAAAATCATCCCTCCTCGCTTACAGCTGGGTCTTTGATCACATATTATTTTGTTTACTCCAAAGCATATGGTCAATCCGAGCAAGTGGTGTGGACTCAAGAAAGATGTTATTTATTCCATTTTGTCCACTTAAGGCGAGGACACTGGCACACAATGGTGTGAGTTTGAAATGAGCAGATGCGAGTCAGATGTCTCGAGCACATGCTGGGTGACAAGAACCTTTCTTAGGCCTCCAATGCTACCAGTGTGCTTTTACACATCGCTTACAGCCACATGGTTTTCTAAGCATTTGTGAGTCATAACTTGATTTGTACTTTTTTTTTTTTGGTCAAGGACGAGTTGATATTGAGGCTGCACTGGTCCATGTCCTTAAAACTTTAATATATGCTAATATATACTCTAATATATGCTTATATATACTCTAATATATGCTTATATATACTCTAATATATGCTATATATAAACTTTTATTATATGCAGTGTTCCAAAAACTTAATAGTGTCTTTACAGGTCATTTGTTACTATATTTTAATTATATTTTGTTGATCAACCAGCTCACAAGCACAGTCAAAAAGTAGACTGTGTGGGGAAGTATGTACAGTCGAGTGTTAAAGGGCCCAGATTATGGAAAAACAAATTTTCACCACTGTTTTGAAATAAAACAGTATGTTAAAATGTCAAGATGCATCATGCACTCCGACAACACATCAGTAACAGTTATATGGTTACTGTGAAATATTCCACCTTCAGTCATCAGTGTCTCAGAAAGTCACTTATGGTGTTGTATGTCTTATCCCAGTTATGAACAGTAGTTTTAGTTCTGTTGATAAAGGTAGTACATAGTTTAAAATGTGCTATGTCAGTGAATTAAGGTAATTACAGAGGGATTGGTAGGACACACCAAAAGCAAACTAGGTTTTTATTGCTGCGAGTACACTCTCAATAAATAAAGGCGCTAAAAGTATTTGTTGGAGCAGTAGTAGAACAACTTTTGGTTCCAAATAAATGTATGTTCCAAATAGATGGTTCTTGTGTGAAGAACCTTTTTAAAGTTTGAAGAAACTATACATAATTAAATGGTTTTCTTCAACAGTATGACCAAGAACTATTTAGGAACTTTTGAAGAATGTAAAAAGGAGATTCTTTTTGTGGGTCAGATGGAAATGCAGTTGTATTAAATGTGAATAAGTTATAGTCATGTCATTTTAACTGAAACAGAAAGGTTTCAAGGTAATCTTTGCTGTACTGTTTAGTGGTAAACTAGTGATGCATTTTGGGCCTCTGAACTGCACTCTTTATCTTCGAATGTCACCGTGGGTTTCCAGTGCTCTGGGGAATGTCCCAGGAAAAAACAGTTTATTATGGTCAATAGTGAGCGACAGCTGCCTGCTCAATAGCCTCAAACAGTGAAACAATGCCATGTTTCAGAGCCACTGTGTTATGCCTTTGCCTCAATGTGAGACTGACCTAAACGCACACACAAACACACTATATCAACCCCTCGCAGTCGCCTGGACTTTTTTCCCCCCTTGTTGTGTGAAGGCCCAGCTTTTGAATAGTCCTTGATAAGCAATCAACAGGCGCATAGTTTCTATGTGAGCATTTCTGATGGAAAAAATGTTTCAGAAAATGGTCATACATGGAAAGATAAAGGTAAAAAAAAAATTCCCACAGATTACATTCAGTGAAGGTTTCTCTTCCTGACCCGCTCAGCACAATTCTCTCAATGACAGACCTGCTTCAATCAGTGTCCATACATTTTGCTTATTGTCCCAAAGGCAAACTGTATTCTGATGCCACTGTTTGAACATTGTTTGCCCTTTTGATGTATTAGATAACAGATAAGTAAATGACCTCTAAACAGTTCAGTTCATGTTTTTTTAGGAGATGATTCAGTGTGCCACAAATTTCACCGCAGTTTAGTACATTTGATACGTGTTGTTTACACAATACTGGAATATAGATGATAAAAACAAAATACTAAGCTGCATATTCAAAAAAGTGATCGTCTCATCAGCCAGGTTCCTATTCTCTCCTATGTTGATTCACTTTTTTGTATTTTTACATTGAAACATTGTTTTTGCAGTGTGTAGTTGTATTGATTTTGCTTTGAAAGTTGATAATGTTGCTCATATGTGTCTCTCTACACTTTTTTCAGTCTCAAGCCCACCAGCCGCCCACGGCCCAGCACCAGCCCCCCCTGACTCTGCAGCACCCATCCCAGCCTTTGCTGCCCCTGCAGGTTCCTCAGCAGCAGCAGCAGCAGACAGGCCCCCGCCTGCCCCCGCGCCAGCCCTCCACAGCCTCTCCGGCCGAAGCCGAGGACGAGGGCCGAGCTAAAAGCCGCCAGCAGGGCAGCCGGATCTCACTGGAGGCCCTGGGCATCCTGCAGAGCTTCATCCAGGACGTGGGCCTTTACCCAGACGAGGAGGCCATCCACACACTGTCGGCGCAGCTGGACCTGCCCAAGCACACCATCATCAAGTTTTTCCAGAACCAGCGCTTCTACGTCAGCCACGGCACCAAGCCCAAAGACGCCGAGGAGGACGAGGGCCTGACGGACTTCAAGGAGGGCGAGCTGCTGAAGGAGCTGGACGAGAGCACGCAGACCAACAACACCATCTTCTCCATCAAGATGGAGGAGCACCTGGCCAACGAGATGCAGACCCAGGCCGAGCAAGAAGTGAAAGAATGAAAAGTCTTATGCTCTTTTGTCTTTTTCTCTTTCTCTTTTTCCCTCAAGCTCAATCTCCCACTTTGCTCATTCTCCTAGTCTCTCTTGCTCTCCCTCTCTCTCTCTCTCTCTCTCTCACTCTCTCTTTTAATCTGCCTTACAGCAGTAGAACTGTAAGACTCTTGACCCAGGACTGAGTAATACGAAAGAAAAAGTATTACCTTTTACATTTTGTAAAGCCCTGTATTATTATCACTGTAAAGAAGAAATCGCGCATCATTTAAATAACACGAACGAAAAAAAAAAAAACTCAACTTTAAAAAAGAAAAAAAAATCTTGAATATGTTGCCGTGGATATTTGCTGACTGCACTTGATGTCTGTCGTTTTTACACTGAACTTCTGAACTTGAGCTACTGATTTTAAAAGAGGAAAAAAAAAAGTCAGTCAAGTTTGATAGACTTTGATAGATGTTTACGTATGTGGTGTTAACTGGATTTTTTTTATTTTAACGCAACTGAAACCTGGGGTGGAAAACAGGAAAAGGCCTTAATGGTGAGGTACTGAGTCTAGCACTGCTGGCTAACGGGGCGTTTTCTCTTTAATCGAAAGGAAGGATCAGTCAAACTCTGGAACCCCCTGTGACTTTGCAGGTAGAGTGGTGGAGAATAGCTCAATCTTTACTTATTATTTGTTTGGAAGAAATATAAATATATATATAGACATATATTAATTGTAAAAAAAAATATACAGTCTTAAAGAAACTATGCCAACAAATGCCTTGTACTATATGGCACTGCCGATGTTAGATTATTTTGCAAACCTTTGTCACTGTAATTTTCAGGAGTTTCACACAGTTCGAAATGTGAATCACAAAGCCTCCTTTTTTTCTCCCGACCCCTCCCCAAAACACCCCCCTCCCCCCCACACACACGCACACACACACGCATCATCCTACATTATTTATTTGCAGTTCATGCCGTGTTCCGATGTAATTATGTTTTTTGGAGACTTTCTGTTCCATAGCGCTTTTTATTTTACTGATCTTTTTTCTATTTATAAATGTGATTTTGATGGGCAGTAAAATCAAAAGTGTCTTAACGTTTTAAATGGAAAAATGTGCTTTAACAGTTGCCTAAAAAGTGCTGTACGTCGAGCAACTCATGCTACAAGCTTCACGATTAAATGTTGTATGCAATTTTTACTCTCATGCAAATAAGCTTAGGAAAAACGACTAACCCTATAGACCACCTTAGAGAGAAAAACATATGCAATTTGTGTGGAAAATCGATGTTTGCAATGTGTCTTCCTTTGGTTAACAAATCCAACTCAAAGCTATTCCTGTATAAAATCTTCTGTACAAAAAAAAAAAAACGAAAGTGTTTCTTTTTTATGAGTTTATTGCAATGAGAACACCAGTTATTTTGTTACGACTGACTGTTTTATAAGTGTTTCTCGGTTTCTTTGAGCAAAACTGTTCTAACTAGGAGTGGTTCTTGATTGTTAATGACACAATTAAACTGTTTGTATTGTACCCCAGAATCTTTGCATTCATGTCACCCTATACATAAACCCCAGTTAGACAGGCTTACTCTCTTTTTTGGCTCCTGTTGTCTGATAACCTCCAGTCTTTTGGCAGGATGTGTTAATAATCAGTATCCAATGTATTTTCAACACTTTTTTGTTATTCGAAATGCAGTGACCCCGCCCCTCTCAGAGCAGCTTTCTCTCCAGCTCCCCCCTCTCTGTTTGTTTCCTATTGCGAGCACGTTTCGGGTAAATAAACGGCTGGTGTTAATGCCTCGTTAATGAGCCCATCTTCGGGGAGAGGAGGTGTAAAGAGATGCAGGTGCTGTGACCTCTCGCTGAACCCGCAGCCTCACCTGTTCGCACCTGTGCTGAGGTGTCATCCGGGCTGGGCCCTGAGCCACCAGAGGCCCGCTCTCTTGCTTTAAGACATAAAAAAAGGGCCGGGAAACTTTCAAAGGGCCCTATTTTAGGCCAGTCTGGTGGACTTTAGCTCTAAAAAGGGGTAAGTCTCACACATACTATAATGAACATGATCTATTTACAGCTGTCATATCATCATTAATCTGCAACTTTATACACACTCTTGTTTTCTTGGCTTGACGGACACACTTTCAAAGTGGTGGTTCCATACGTTTAGATGAAGATACTCCTCAAGAGCCAACACTTAAGTTCTATCTGGAGATATTTGTGTACAAGCCCTGCATGTGGATGTGCTTTGCTTTGTGCTATTTTTAAAATAATGGCAATGTTAACATGTTGATACAGCGTCCAGTTTGGCTAGACGGCTCATCTGTATGTATTAAACCAACAGAGCAGACGGTATCGATCGCGTCCACAGCAGATCCTGAAGTGCAGATTTATCTGGATTCCTCTGGCCTGCCAAACCCTCACAGGCTCTTTAAACTGTGCTGTAAATTTAGCATCCTACTGTGTACAGGTGTGTATTATGTGAAATGTATGAAGTGTACAGTATGAATAAGGCACATTTCAATGATTTCAAATGTCAAATAAACTTCCTTAAAATCTCTCACTCTAATGCTCTCAGCGTTCATCATCCAGCTGAAGCAGCACTGGTAGTAGGAAATGCACTTTTCTCTTAATTTTCTTTAAAACAAAGGACCCCGTCATCCCATTCCGTTTTACGCTGTATCTGAGATGCCACCTGAAAGTCTGAAAGGCCTGAGTAGTTTGGTGATTTCACTTCAACTACATGGACAAGGGGGAGATCAGTCCAGGTAATAAAGGCAATAAAAAGGAATTGGTATATATTTCACATATATAATGCATATATAATACTTACACACACAAACACACATATATATATATATACATATATATATATGTATATATATATACAGGTATCGTTTTCTCATATTTTGCTTCCGAAGACCCGGA
>JBBPCZ010000001.1:1500158-1513362 GCA_037974445.1 Brycinus macrolepidotus
ATATGCTGCAGTTTTTTTCAGGTAATTTTTCAAACTGAGTTGATGACATTAGCTATATGTACATGAATACGGGAATTTGGGGCCAATGATAATATCCAGTATTTGTCCATATCTGCTGATGCTGATACATAAACATTTATATAGAAACTGGGACTACATCGATCTGGATTTGCATTACAGAGCAATATCATATTTAACAAATTCTGTAAAACGAACAACAGCCCATGCTCCTGAAGTTAGCTGATGTCTGTTCACAACATAGAGAAATATACTGCCCCCTCATCATTCAAATTTCTCTCTTTAGAGAAAACCAAAGCATGCTGTAATTTTACGCATGTATAGGTTGTAACTCTTTTGTTTGTAACTCTGCATGT
This sequence comes from Brycinus macrolepidotus, assembly GCA_037974445.1. Classification (NCBI taxonomy): domain Eukaryota; kingdom Metazoa; phylum Chordata; class Actinopteri; order Characiformes; family Alestidae; genus Brycinus; species Brycinus macrolepidotus. Next base: position 1,500,533 of record JBBPCZ010000001.1, read on the forward strand.
ATAGTTTGTAAAAGCATGTTTGGAGATAAAAACTGAGGTAAATTTCAAGAAAAGAAACACTTCATGGAGAAACATTTCAACACCTTTCCAGATGTTAAGAATGAGGGGTGAGGTTATTATGCTTTGGGGCTGTGTGGCAGCCCATTGAACAGGAAATGTGGGAACCGAGAGAAGAAAATATTCTCCTGAATGTCAACAAATCCTGGAAGCTGATGTCCCACAGTCAGTGAAGAAACTGGAGAAGAAAAGAGGTTGCATATTACATCCAAATGGCCGCCTTGCAAATCTTAATATTTCAGCACTGCATAGTGCGATATGGGTATTCTGAAATGAGTTCTACCATTTGATGCTTTTGAAAGCACTGCTTAATGAAGAAATTAAATAGAGGAGGTCATTTTCTAAATAATATATATATATCTATTATATATATATATATTTAATTATGTATATAAATAACCAATGTCCTGCTATTCTATTACAATAAAACATTATAAATACTTGAAACAAATGGAACTGACTGGTTTTGAAGTGTAATGTAACTGAAACTGTACGAGTTTCATTAAAATAAACCCACTTACCTTTATCACAGCAGCACAGATTTTCCGTATCCTTTCCAGCAATTTTTGGAAATAACTTGTGTCCAAACCCTCCCAGCACCTTTTTCAAGCAGGCAAACAGTTCTGTCTTGTTGGCTGGACGCTCTTTTGGATCTTGTGGTTCCAGCTCGTTCAATCCAACTCATTGGGAGAAAGATCTGGAGGGTGGAGAGGCCAAGACATCATTCTCAAAACGTTTTGCTTTTTTTTTGGACTGGATATAATTTCAGCACAATTTTGAAGAATACTTGGGATCATTATCCTGTTGAAGAATGAAATTTCGTCCTATTACAACATAAACCAGAAAGAATTGTGTGATGTTGAAAAACTGAGTGATACTTTTCTTAGTTCATGATCGAACATAAAGTGAATGTCAGTGAACTAAAGACAGACCTGACATGTTTCTTAAAAACCAGTCTATGTTTTCTTGTAATAAAATTTTGAAAAAGCAGCACATCGCTTATTTTTAAAAAAAACCCAAGACTGGGCCAAAGCTTCCAAGACTGGGTCCTGTGGATCGGTCTCAGGTTCTCGGTCTGTATGTTCAGGTCCAGGGAGAAATTTTACTGCTCGATTAAAGGCCATTTGAAGACACAAAACACAGAGACTTGTTAAATGTCACCAACTCACTCATCAGTCTCCTGTCCTGCCGCACTGCTAAATGACTCAGCGCAACATCTCATTTCCTTACGCAGACAGATCCACAATTCAGGCCTTTCCCCTCTGATCGGGGGCGCCGCTTTCAGCCTACGTCACCTCCTTACTTCCCTGCAATTCACACATTCGCTGGAACCCAAATACTCACAAAACATAGAAATAACATCAGCATCATCTGAGGCAGGATGTGCTCCGATAATGCCAGTCTCTCTTTCTCTTTCTCTCTCTCTCTCTCTCTTTCAGACCTATCAGGCAAAAATTCACAGCATTGAGGCCCTTACGAGTCCACGCTCATAAAAATGCCTTTTGTGCTCCACTGTTTCCTACCATTGTACCCCAGTTAAATGATCATTCTCCAAGGTCCCGCACTTTCAGTCACCTTGTGCGAAAAGCGCATGCGCTCCCAAAAATAACCGCATTTCTACGAGCGCATTTCAGCGTCTTTTCACCGCCTCACAATGCCTCAGCTTCCACAACTTCGGCGTGCGCGATAATGAACAAGTCTGTGGGTTGGGAGGGGGAAGGGGAGGGTGGCGCTGTCCTATTCGGTCAAGCGCGTCACTTCAATCGTACTAGATAGTAAAAAGCTATATGTGTTTAATTCATAGTCTCTGGGCTTCTTTAATTGTGTTTCAGAGAGCCTTGCTGTTGGACAGGCCTTGCTGCACATAATCAGAAGAATGTACGGGCCTCGCCGTCTCGTCTACGAGGAGCCGTGTAGGATGGGGGGGTGTGAATTTTAATTGCAGCCACATTGGGACACACACACATACACATACACATACACACGCGCACACACACACACCCACACACACACACACACATACACTCTATGTGACACGCTGGCATTCCCCGAGGTATAAAATTTTAAAAACCAACTAAGTAAAAAGGAAAGTTCTCGCAAATGGTGTCAGTGTTGTTGGGGGGGGGGGGGGCGAAGACATGGAAGTGACATAGCTGAAGTTGTTGGGGGGTGTGGAGTGGTGGGGGGGCCCAATTCCCCAAAGATGGTTTATTATTCCATGCTAAAACCAAGTGAGGAGCAAGGAGTGGTATAGTCAGCGAAGCGTCAGAGTTGCTCTTTGAAGACATTAAAAAGCTGAACGCACAACAAAGACCAGATGTTCTGCCATGCTTTATTTATGCTCCCATCAGCCATATTCCGATGTCCACGAAAACACAAGCATATTTTACTTTTTTTTCATCTGTCGTTCTCTCTCTCTCTCTCTCTCTTTCTCTCTCTCTCTCTTTCTTGCTTGCTCTCTCATCATCTCCAGGCCCTCTTTAACCCCCCCCCACATAACAAGGACTTTCCAGTCACTGTCGGTTGTGTTAAAATATGTACATTACTGGTAAAGGAAGTAAGGCTTTCATAATTAATGGATTAAAGAATATTCCAAAAATCTGCATTTACAGTTTAACATATTGATTGATCAGAGTTGATAATCGTGCCATCAGACCTGTCCCACTGAAAATTTGCCGCTTCAAGACCTCAGAATAGCAAGAACAAAGAAGTTATCAGCAGGTCCTTTAAGTGGATCGGGTTCATCGGGTTCATTCAGAATTTGTAGGCCAAGTTAACACCTTGAACTCATGTTCCTCAAACCATTCCTGAACAATGGTTTTGTGTGGCAGAACGTATATCCCGCTGAAAGAAGACACTGCCACTGGAGAACAATCCACATGAATGAAGGACCCAAGGTTTCCCAGCACAACTTTGACCAGAGCCTCACACTGCCTCCACTGCCTCACCCTCTTCCTATAGCACCTGGCCGTCCACATCATGTCTGAGGACAAAGAGTTCAAAGTGTTAACTTGGCCTCCAAATTCCCCAGATCGCTATTCAAACAAGCGTCTGTGGGATGCGCTGGAACAATGAATCAGATCCACTTGAACGACCTGCTAATAACTTCTTTGTTCTTGCTCGTCAGAGGTCTTGAAGGGGCCAAGCCTCAGTGGGTCGGGTTTGGTGGCACTTGAAAAGAAAAAAAGGACACCTTCTTCCCTTGCTTCATGGTCCAGCTCTAATGGTACCATGCTTGATACTTTTGGTGATGGACAGGGTTCAGCATGGACACTCTGACCAGTCTGTGCCTAAACCCTGTCACCCATTCATGGTCTGTAGGAAAATTCTGCCGAAAATCAAATAAAAATCTCACTCAAACATGTCTCCACTAATGGACTACATCTCTAGTATAAGCGGAACATTGTGCAAGTTCGATTATTTTACCCTACGATTCCTTTAAAGTGGCTTAATTCCAATCCGAAGGGCTGTCTGGATACATTCGGACACATGGTGTGTGTAGCCTACATACAGAAATGTACACACGTGATCATAAACACACACCACCCCATAATAACCCACCCGTCTCCTGACCCAAATACCGCTACGTTCTTCTGTCTGCGTTCATGTATTTATGCAACAACAAGGCAAGAATCTTTAGCAGAGTGGCACGACTCAGTTGCATTCCCCCCTACACACACACACACACACACACACACACACACACACAAACACACACACACCCACATGGCATGTTAGCTGAATGACAATGAGTCGTATAAAACGCGCAGCTTTTGCGGCCGCGGTCCAAGAGGTTTCGGGAACATGTGGCTATGGCAGCTTTTGGGAAGAAAAAAGACTAAAAATGAGAGAGAGGGAGAGAAAGAGAGAGAGAAAAGGGAGAGGGAGAGAGATCCTCAAACAAAGCTGTTTAGTTCAATTAAAAGAGGAAATATCTCTTCGTGAATGAGGGATCCATTGAAACAAAGAGTGTTAAATTGATGGCGCCACAATGAAACTATTAGCAGGGGAGTAGACAGATGCTGATGTGCCGGTCCCCTTTCCAGGGATTATTATTTATTTACACTTCTCAATCACAGCATCCCAGATGCCACCCGGACGCCACTGTGGAGTACGTGCTGAGGGGAGGGGTGTGTGTGTGTGTGTGTGTGTGTGGTAAAACCCAGAGTGGTGCAGTAAGCCCAGATTTTGGGAGTGCATGGCCCTGATATGGCATGCGTGCTCACGCCTGGCCCCATGCTAGCTGGTTGGATTGTCCGGCCTCGTACGCGCGGTATAGCGGAGATCTCCTATCGGAAACATCCCCGGGTACACATTCGCGCTCAAGAGGATTTTTAATCACCACACTTTGATAATAGGCCTAACTGTACATGTGCACATCTGTCGCCTAGACACAAATTGCTTCATTTAGAGTCGCACGCACAAACGCATCCGGCAGCTCCGCGCGCTGCATATCAACATAAGTACAAAACAAAGAGATATAGCTCAGACCTTGCGCCAGAACATCAATACTTTTCTGATCGCATATGGGGGCAGAGTTCATAAATCAGGGTTCATGACTGCCCAAAGGGGAGGAGTGACCAATAAGAGTGTTCCTCAGATACTGGACGGGACTGAGGTCACGCTTAAGTTAGCAAGTTATCAGGCTAACAGAGGAATCTCGATTTGTGACGTAATATAACCCCCAGTATTCTTTTTATAAGTATTATTATTAGTAGCAGTAGCAGTAGTAATAATAGTATTGATGGGGTAGTAAATTCTTGATTTTTGGTTACACATCTCTGCTTTTCTGAGATTAATCCTGATTTGATATACTCCCTACTTTTAGGTTTACTTGTTTGTTTGTTTGTTTGGTTTTTTGGTTGTTTTGTTTTTGAGGGTGTTGGGTGATATTTTTTACGTTATGTGATTTGTGAAACACTTTCCTGATTATGGGTCATTATTTGTTTTTCATTGTTTTGCTGTTGTTTGAGGGGGTATTTCCTTATTATAGCGCAAGTTATTTTTGAACTGATAAATCCTTCTTTTCAACCCTCAGCGTTTATTATTTTTACTATTATTTGTAGTAGTAGTAGTAGTAGTAGTAGTAGTAGAATTGGAGGTAGTGTTGGGGTAGTAAATTGTTGATTTTTTGTTTCAAATGAATTCTACTTTGTAAAATACTCCCTGTTTCTAGACGTTTTATGGGAAATTCTTGATCTGTGGTTTAAGTTATCTGGCTAACAGATTTTTTCTTTCTCTCTTCTTTCTTTTCTTTCTTTCTTTTTTGGGTTTTTAAATTCTTAAAATGTATCTCCCTGTAGGAGATACTTCAGTACTGGGTTTGCTTGTAGATCAGTATATTCTTGATTTCAGCTTAAGTTATCCGGCTAACCGACAAATTCTTCTTCGTGAAGAAGATTTAGGACCTCCAGTCCTGATTTTTTTTAGTCCTGGATGCTCGGCGTTGACTTTTGGCTTATTTTATACTTATATGTTTCATGTTTTTGGAGAGTGAGGGTCGCTCAGTTCTTGACTGTCCAGTGTTAAGTTATCTGGCTAACTGAAGTTAACCCCACTGTGTGAAACACCAAGCTGCTGGCGGGTTCTCTTTCTTTTCGGGGGCGGTAAATTGTGCCGGCTCTCCGCTGGGGCAGAGGAGGAGGGCGCAGTTGATTTCTTTTCGCTGCATTTCTTGGCATGCGGTGTGAAGTAGAAGCTGGTGGGTGGCGGTCCTCGTCTTTCCCCCTGGCCTGAGAGCACTCCACTCTCTCTCTCTCTCTCCCACTCCCTCTCTCCCTCTCTCTCTCTCGCTGTCTCAGTATGCACCCGGCCTCCTCAGAAAAACATCTTTATTCAGCCTCCTCGCTAATGTCTGCGGCACAGGCATCAACATGCTTTGTGCGAAATGAATTACTGCTAATTAAAAATCAACAGAAATGAGCATGCAACACTCTGTGCTCCATTAATATTTTAACCAGCAGCAGCAGTAATTAAAGCGCCGCTAATTTTTTCCCTCTCTCCCTCTCCCTTCCCTCTCTCTCTCTCCCTCTCTCTCTCTCTCGCCCGCTCACTCGGCATCCACAAACCAGTCAATAAATTACATCAAAAAAAAAAAAAAAGTACAGGTGTGTTTCCCTGTCAGCGCTGTAATATCATGATAAATCGACATCATTCCTCATAGTTAACGCTCCTTGAATCGTCGCCGGCTAGCAACTTGCTGTTATCTTAGCGCCGCTGAATGAGGGGGCGACGAGGGTTCTTGTTTCACTAACACACACAGGTGTTGATTCTCAGGTAGCAAATGGATGCTAAGAGCGCCATTAATGGAGATAGAAGGATTAGGTGTCTGCGCGTCTGCTAAAGGAGCCTCAAAAAAAGAGAGAGATTGAGGGAAGGGACGTTTCACTTAACAGCCTTTTTTTTTTTTTACCCCTCCAGGTGATGAGCGTGGCGTTGCTTTTAGAGTGTGTCGTCCTCTTCTCCCTATAATCAGCAGCCGTTTGTTCTGAAAGAAGGCTAAAAGTTGTCATCTTACATTTTGCGATGCATCGAAATCGGCACTGTATTCGACGTGAGCACACACAGCGGTGGCATTAATGCCAAAATAATATGTGCTTCTTGGGTCGAAACATCTGCAAACTCATGTTATCGCTCACTCCTGTGCTGCAAATGTGAAGTCATTCAAAGGTACTTACTGACCACTCTTAGAGAAGTGTATCTTTGCAGGTTTCGGTTTGTCCATAATGCATAATGTGATGGGAAAAGGGTTTGGCTTTAAGAGCTCACTGCTTTAAAGGGCCCATATCATCAAAAACCTTAATTGGTTTGAAGTAAAACAATGTAGTGTGTAAACATTGTTTCAAAATGTATTACTCGGTGCACACAGTCCATCTATGGAAACAAAGTTGCAATTTTTAATTAGTTGTGTTTGTGATGTCACAAAAGGCAGCACATTTACATATATTCAACCATAGGCTGAAAAGGTGGCCCCATTCATGTTGAAGTCTTACTGTAAAGTAATGAAACATAATGTCTAGAGTATTTTATAAAGGTAGTCTAACTGTAAAGTACTGAAAAAAGAATGTGTAGAGCATTTTATAAAAGTACTCTTACTGTGAAGTACTGAAACATAATGTCTAGAGCATTTTATAAAGCTAGTCTTACTGCGAAGTACTGAAAAAAGAATGTGTAGAGCATTTTATAAAAGTAGTCTCACTGTGAAGTACTGAAACAATGTCTTGAGCATTTTGTTGAGGTAGTATTACTGTAAAGTACCGAAACAATGTCTAGAGCATTTTATAACGGTAGTATTACTGTAAAGTACTGAAAAATAATGTTGTAATGTAAATCAGTGTGTTTATCTAAAAGCAATAGAGATGAAGGCTAAAAGCATCAAAACAGTAAGATACAAAACATGTGGGCCTGGTTTGATAGTTGTACACTATGAACAAAAAACAACATGATTCATGTAGACTTATGTGATGTATTACTCTTGTACAGCAGTTGGCAATTCAAATGATATTTTTCTACACATGCAAACCTGTAGAATCAACCCAGGCCCTCAACAGACCAAAGGTTTGACATAGTTCTATCTTCACAGATGAGCTTTAAGAATAATCGGAGAAGATGGAAACCATTTCATCACTAGAAAGTTTGACCTTCTGCACAGAACCACCAAGAAGTTTCCTAAAAACTGTAGAGAGTGTTTAACTTAATCCCCTACAGGAACTCTGCCCAATAAAGTGTTCAGAAATTGGAGAAGAACTCCAAACAAATATTGACTATCTTCAAATGACTTTAGGCTTGTTCAATGCTCACACTAAGGTGCCTCAGTGTATGTTAAGAGGTGTATATAAGTAGTTTTTGCCTTTGGCCCATTCAGCTAAACTTATTCAGAACAAACTTATGAAGATAGGGTGGTAGTGGCCTAGTGGGTAATGACTGTGAGTCGCTCTGGATAAGGGCGTCTGCCAAATGCCCCTTTACCTTATCTCTCACACCAAGAAGACCAAGTAATGAGTAAAGTAAAGTAAAATGGTCCCTTATGGTCACATGTGAACACACCACAGCACACAGTGTGAACAGCGTGAAATTCTTTCTCTGCATTTAACCCATTCACCAAGTGAAGCAGTGGGCACCGAGCAACGCAGCGCCCAGGGAGCAGTGTGTGGGGACGGTTCCTTGTTCAAGGGTACCTCAGTGGTGCCACTGACAGTCCTGGGATTTGACCCTACAACCTTCTGATTGCAGGATTCAACTCCCTAACCACCAGGCCACCAGCGGCCACAAAAGGCTGCTTTTAGTCGGGTTTAAACCAAGAACGCTTAGTCTTCAGCCCAACGCCCAAACCGCTCAACCACAAAAAAGGTTCTATCAGGGATCTTACATTTGTTTCAAGAAATCCTACTAAATTCATGTTAACACTAAGACTTAGGGTTTCAAACTAGCAGATGTGAACACGAAAAATAATCACAAGGAACTGGCACCAGCTGGGACACTCACAGTAGTTATGGAACTTCAGAGATCATCATATCCATTGCTTTGGTCTACGAAGCCAAAGGAAGCTTTTTCATGAGAATGTCTTCAGAACTCTACATATATTTGCTTTGAAGGTATCTTGTGAAACTCAATTGCTGAAAAATTGAACATACTTTAAAAAGAAATAACAGTGTTTTATTGTTGAGGTTTGTCAGAAAGCTGTTTCAGATTCATGTCTGATGATCACAAAAGACCAAAAAGACTGATGTCAGGGGGTCATATGGTGAAAGAAAGTCTAACTAGGTAATGCAAAGAATTGGTGTTTTAGATGGAAAGTTTACAAGGTGCCCGCAGTAGTGGGAAACACTTGTCCCGAATACTTGGGCTTGCACAGAGGATCGATTCTGGTCTAGTTTGGAGAAGGGACTCATTATAGCAGGACTGGGAATTTCTTCTGAACCATAGATCGATTGTACAGTTCCACCTTTGGTTGATAATGGGCTCATTTCTTTTTTTGACAACAACGAGACAGCCATTGACAATAGGCTCATACCTTTTTATGGTTATGTTCCTTCTACATTACCGCCATTCAAACAGCGGTTATTGTCCTTGCGCAGGATCCCGCATACAAGGAGCCATTCTCTCTTCTTACAAGATTTTTAGCCATGTAGAATGTGGCATATGCATTTTTCTTGATACTCCAAGACCAAGCACTTTACATTCCCCAAAGAACCTTTCCACAAAAGGTTCTTTGAAGAACCAGTTTTGCAAATAAGTTGTGAGTTTTTAAAGCCTGAAGAACTACTAGAAAGTATGGTTAAATTGGGAAAAGACCATTACAGTAGGTGATGCTTCTTCACAGAGTCTATTTTTAAAACATATTAAGGGAAGACAAGAGTTCTTCTTTGACTTCACCCAAATGTCCATTTGAGACCATGTTTTTAAGGGCATACTACTGTTTGCAGGACAACCAGGTTCTCTGAACTGGTCCCAGGCTCAAAAACGTGGATATGGTTTAGTGCACTAATTTTTACAGCTGCTTTGAGAATACCGACCCTGGTGTTGTCTGAAAAGGCCTCTAGTACTGGTGAGGTTTTGTTCATTTTTATATCTCACAGTAAGTCACAATGAGTCCTAAACCACATCCACGAGTCTGAACCACCTGGATGTGAGATGTTTTGGTGATAATTTTTTATGGAAATGATTTGGGCTGTTTGGGTGACTGTTGAGTTCTAGTGCTTGTGACCAACGTTAGCCTTGCAACTGCAGCTCTAAACTAAAAAAGCAACATTCCAACCCTAAAAATATCTTTGATGATTAACTTCATCTGCTGTAAGGAGAAAAAGTGTAAATGAGATTTTTTCTGGACTAGTCCTGTAAGGGTGTATAGCTGAAAAGCTAACAAGGCAGAGAAGGGCAATTATTTCTCAGAACAGCAGCAAAAATATTAGAACTTGTAGACCTCAGACCTCATCAGTGTACGACAGAAGAACTCAAACCAAACAGCCATGGTTGTGGAGGGCTACATTTGTTCCATATGATCACTCCATCACCACATCTCTTATCACAACCTCAAGAACCCTTTAGATATCATCATAGCCATTGCCACATTGATCTGGTTCTTCTAAGAAGCCAAGCAAAGGAGGAATAGTGATTTTCTCTGATGAGATGCCTTCAGAAGTTCTCGAATTGGGTTTGAGTGTACCACATGAAGCTTTGTTCAATTACTGTGGAAATGAAAACACAAAAGAAGGTGTAACTCAGTGTGTTTCAGATGATTTGTTAATTGCACTCAATCGCTGAAGGCCTTAGTAAAAAATGTGAAGTTTATTTAGGCCTCAGCTGTCAAAGGGTCTTTTAATGATGGAGTTTGATTACGTAAAAAGTCATTACTAATCTAACAACACACTTTATTAGTAGTCCACCTACATAAAGGCTTCCTAACACACACATAAGCATTGAATAATGTATTAGCAACAGAAATACTTTTGAGTTCTTATGAACAGCTTATGTTAGTATTCACAAGATACAACAAAAGGGCAACAAAATTTTCCATCAAACTCATATACAGTGTTTTTAAAAGGCAATGACGCTTCATAACAGTGCTATATATGCCAGTCACTTCAATTAGATCCCTTATACCAACACAATGTCATTTTCCTTATAAAGTCCCTGTTCTCTTATGAATATTTACATATGGTGTTCATAAATATTAATAAAGTATTCCTAATTAAATGCCATTCAATGATTATGCATTTGCTATGAAGTCCCTATGTAGGCAGCCTTCAAAAAAAAGGTGTTATGACGGAATAAAACTCTCAAAATTCAAACATTTGACAGAACTGAGTTTTTTTTAATGCCTTATTGTTGTTCAAATAAAACAAGTATCCAAACCCAGGCAGTCTATCAGGCCAAGAATGATGGTTGAGGAACTTTTTTTGATCAAAATGAGAATTTTTCCCAGCTTGTCAAATACACTTTAAAACCTTTTTGATCAGACGCTGCTCCAACTGAAGAGACGCTGTGTTATCAAATATTTCACTAATGTCAGATAGGCATAAAAAGTACCTTCACGCACACACTTTTCCTGTTTGGGTGTTTCCTTCTTTCTTCAGAAGGACAAAGGAGTTTGATTGTTGAGTTTGTAATTTACTACTTTTAACTCTTCCGTCATGCCCACACGCTACACTCCACCATATGTTGTTTATGAATGTGGCAATAATTTTATATGAAATTAAAGCGAATTACAAAAAGCTCTGCTCATTGAGCTTGGAGAATAATGGGCTGCATATGAAATAATGCGCCATATATGAGAAATTATAATGAACTTAGCACAGTCTGAAGCAACAGACTGAAAAAAAAACAAAACAAAAACTGGCATCCAACTGAGCTGAGCTCGGTGGAGAAAGAAGAACTCAAAGAACTCTGGCCTGTAGTAGAAGTTAGTCAAGTCTGCAGGGTGATATGGACATAAATAGGCAATTTTTTACTTGTATTTATTGAAACGACTGGTTTATTACATGAAGCATAGTTTCTGGTGATGTATTATTGGCCATATCACATTTTTGTGTTCCCTGACTCATGGTCATTATTTTTGGCTTCAAACTGACCCCAAGGAATTTACCCTTTTTTTTTTTTTTTTTTACTTACTCTAGCTGTGTGGGACTAGTTTATAAAATGAGAAGTGTCCCCATAAAACAAAATAAATATAATCTATTGTATGAATATGATCTATTTAAATCCTAAAATGAAATATATAAATGTGTTTTTGTGTACACATGTAAACAGTTGTATGTCATCCTAGTCAAATAACACATTTTGCCTCACTTTTCCTTGTAGAACGTTTGTAGTTCAGAAACATTCATAGGTTGTCTTGCATGAACATCATGATTAGGACCTAATCACAGTAGTCTGGGGTCATTTAAGGCCATTTCAAAGCTAAACTTTTGATTTCTTGAAGTAGTTCATGGTTAATTTGGTGTGTGTTCTGGATCACCGTCTTGTTGTAATATCTTTTTTCTTCTTCAGTTTCTTCACTGACTGCAGGACATCAGCTTCCAGGATTTGTTGATATTTAGTGGAATCCTTTTCCCCCTCTTTCCCCACAACATTTTCGCTGCTGTCATTCACTGGAACAGTGGATAAATGGCAGGATAAATGGTTTGAATGGTGTTCTTGTATTGAAATGTTTCTCCATATTTTTATCCAAACACACCTTTGGAGATTTTTTGTTGCACCAGACCACAGCACTCAATCTAAAATGCATCTGGTTTATCTAAGCATTGTGATACACATAAGGGGTATCATTAGACCTGGACATCTGAAGCTACAGCTGCAAATCTTTTATGAATAGCGTTGGATTCATAACCCCCCATGACCCTAGCCCTGACTGTATCAGGATCCTCAAACTTCAGATGTTAACTCTCCTAAAGAGATCACAGAAAGTTTGAAGGGACACAAAGGCCTAATGAGTCAAATAACCTTAAAATAACACTAGCAGATCCACTGAAAGGGTGCCCAAACTTAATTTCCAATATATTACGTTCAAAAATGTTAAGTTGATTATGTATGTATGCATGCATATGTGTGTGTGTGTGTGTGTGTGTGTGCGTGTGTGTGCGTGTGTGTCTGTGTGAGATGCTTGTGTAATGTTTTCTGTGTGTATGCATAAATGTGCCTGTCTGTGTGTGTGTGAGATGTTAGTGTAATGTTTGAGGTTAAGTGTTTGTGTTTGTATGTGTGTGTTTGTGTTTGTGTGTGTATGTGTGTGTGTGTGTGTGTGTGTGTGTGTGAGAGAGAGAGAGAGAGAGAGA
>JBBPCZ010000001.1:1525419-1560062 GCA_037974445.1 Brycinus macrolepidotus
AACTGGGGGGTTACTGTACACACACACACAAACACACACACACACACACACACACACACACACTCACACACACGCAAATTCCTTGTCAACCTCCAACATTTGCGGCCTTAAATATTGGAGAAAAAGTTTTTTTTTGGTTTATCTTAGTAAGTCCGTCAGTCATTCCAGTAGTGTTTAAGAAAATGAGCTACGATTTCAAAAGCTCCAGCAGTTGCATCTTGATTTGGCCTGCTGCTTATGAGGCTTATGAAGGGCTTATTGTGCCTGAAGGTATGTGTCCGACTCTGTGTTCATCATGTCTGTTTGAACATGGCAGCTGATCCTGCTGCTAAATGTTTGTGTGTGAATATGTGTGAGGGGGTGGTTGGGTGGAAGTGCTGTTTATGTGTGTGTGTGTGTGTGTGTGTGTTGGAAGGGGGGGCATGGACTATAAATGCCCCTTTATTAGTTGCCTCTATCTGTCCCCCCTTCAGTCTTTTGCTCTATTTCTTTCTCCCCCTCATCTATCGCTTTGCCAATCAGAAGAAGATCTGAAGATTCATTCAAACTCTCACGATCCAGCGTTTGTTTCTCCCACAGGGCAAAAATTAATTCCCCCTCCTCCGCCACCACCTCCTCCTTCAGTCCTTTGCAGCTAAGGTGCAGTCAGTCTTTCTTTATCTCTCTCTCTCTCTCTCTCTCTCTCTCTCTCTCCCTCTCTCTCTTTCTCTCTCTCACTTTCTCTCTGAAAGAATGTAGGAAAAAGAAAGGGGGGGCTAGTCCTGGGGGGATCCTGCTTCTACTATTTCATCCACATTTTAATCCTCTGATATATTGAAATGTGAATGCTGTGGCGGGAATAAAGACAAAGCTTTTGTTTAAGGTTCTAATATTAGCCTTGCGGCGTTCCTGCCATAAAAAAAAAACGGGTGCTTGGGCCCCTACAGCGCTCCTATTGATTTCCAGCGTCCCAAAGTTCAGTCCTGCCGCAGCAACTTTCATCTTTTGAGGAAAGAGAATGAGCATAAAAAATGGCATATCCATTTGTATAATAAGGATAGAGCAGATTAGGACAACAAAAACGTTGGCGGGGAGGTGAATATCAAGCGTTGGGGAATAGCTGCATAAACGCTGTCTATCAGCCTTCTTCCATCTTTCAGAGCTTTCTGGACATTCATAAGAGCCCCCTGAGTGCAACTGAGTTTTAATGATCCCACACGTAGGCCGACATGCCTGGAGGTGCAAACAGGTGCCTGGAGATGTCTTTGGGTCTTCTTCTCATGTTGTTTTTTATTATGCTGGTTTCGTTCCAGTAAAGCCAGCTTTGTAAGACAAGCTGGAGCATGAAGAGAGTATGCTAGGTTGATCTAATACATATGCAAAATCTGCATTGATTGGACTGTGTGTGCCATAAATGTGAGGATACGGCTGGAACTGATAGTCCCAACAGTTAGTCAATTTTTTAGTGCGGTTGTGCCCGCTTGCTAGATCTCCCAGTGACACAGTGGTACCAAGTGAGGTGAGGGCCAGCACATGCTTCCTCTGAGGAACCTGAAGCACCACCACAGCTTTTCTAAGAAACCAAAACACTGTGGACAGTTCAACATGCTTGGAGGAGAACAGTAACTGCCGATTCTATTAGATTAACTAACAGACGTCCACACTGGTTAGCATCACGCTGATGGGAGGAGCCCACCCAAAGAGAGCGAGGCCAGTTATGCTCTCTTGGACTTCAATTCAATTTTATTTATATAGCAGTTTTTACAACCAATGTTGTAAAAACTCTCTCTAGGAGTCTGCTGATCTTCCAGTGATAGGATTAATGCTTAGATGGTTACAATGCTTGGGAACCTTGTAAGTCCAGATTTTGTGCGGTAGTTTAAATCTATAGTTTTTCTGAAAGCTCTACAGTTTTAATGAAGACCTATTTGAAGATAGGTGAGAATGTATTTTTATTCAAAAATACTTCCAAAATACTTCCAAAAACAACAACAACAAAAAAACATTACAAGCTGTTAAATTTGACATGAAACCCAAAAGAACATTTTTCCATTTTGTTCATCCATGTCCCTGATCATATTATCATCTTCTACCATTCAAAAGAAAATGTGGTATAACTTCACAATAAGACTTTAAATGTTTTAAAATTAGTTTATTGAATGGTTATTTAAGGTCATCTTAACATTCATAAATAAGTTGTTAGATAAAAATCTGATAAAGCTGACAAATGTAATGCTGACTCGAGAAGACCTGAGATCTGAGTTCACTGATAACCACTATTAAGCACAGTTTAAACCCTTTAATTAACCCATACTGGTAACCTTGTTGTAAAGTGGCCAATCTTTTTGAGTTCATAATCTTCTATGACACGTAATGACGTACTCACCTATAAAACACCATCCGAGCTTAGATAATGTTACTGTGCACCAGTTGGCAGAGAAAAATAACATTATTCAATAATCCTATCATCAGGTGAGAACGGTGGGCCGCTTCTGAGTGTGGGATGAAAACCAAGAATTCAGACTTTCATACTGATTTCTACTCACCTTCAGAGTATAAGCACCATCACTGAGCCGGTAACCTCCAAGGAGCATCTTCAGTACCCTTCGATACGACCACAATTGTTCCATTATCATTATTGTAAGTTGTACTGACTCCATACATATTTTTTATTAACTTTAATTAGCTTTAATTTGCATATTAGCTTTTTATTCCACTTCTATTTAAAAAGTTATAAAAGGCCACTTTTTTGTAAGAAAGTGAATGTACTGTACCTTTGAAACACATTTAAGTTACACCATGAGACATTTTGGGCGTACATTTACACTGTTTGTACCTTGGGGGAATAAAATTGGCCTGAAGGGTACCACCTTTTTTTCTAACAATATCAAAATAATGTTCATATTTCTCAAACTTCAATCACGTACCCGAATGCTTATGTGGGACAGAACTGTTCGGTTCCTAAGTAGGCCAACCCGCCAACCCAAAGGTGAGGGGTCTTTTTGATGCCTGATTATTTGAAATTGAACAGCGAGGACCAAAGCCTTCGTTCAGTTAACTGTAATTGGTTTGTCTTTCTTAATTCTAGATGTCGAGGCTCGCTTAAATGTAACGTTGCGGCTAATCTATGATTACAACTTATCGCTAACTAAATAGACCAAATGGATTCAAATCCTCATCGGTGTCGGGGTACAGAGATGTCTCCACCTAATCCGCGTCGTTAGGCCTACGCAAGGCCTATTCACACCCCCACCTCAGCTGTAAATAAGCACCTTAATATCCCGGCAGATAATAGAAACTTCCCAATGCGGCGGAGGGAGGAATCATTAGAATATTAATCGTAGATTAAAACGTCTTAACGCGAAATGAATTTTTGATTTCCGGCAGACAAAACACAATGGCTTCCTCCTCTTTTTTATTTATTTATTTCATTATTTTTTTATGTTTTGTTTTGTTTTTTTTTCTCTCTCTCTTTCTCGAGAGAAACCTCTTGGCAAGCCTGAAATCAGCGACAGGTCTTAGAATGAAAGAAAGAGAGGAGAAGGATAGAACTGTAATCCCTATCAATGTACTTTATAAACCACCTTCTCCCTAAAATGTGTGACTAATGTGCACAAATCTCTGGCTTTAAAAAGCTGTCAAGCCGAGATGGCTGGAGTTGTTGTTCCGCGCCATTCAGCGCAATAAATAAAACCGCCGCGTTTGTGTGTTCCATATTTCCTCCCCCCATCCCCCCCCACCTCCACCCCTCCTCTTCTTTCTCCTCTGGAGGAACGTACCTTAAGGTCTTGTGTTGGGTTTCCCTTTTTTTTCTTCCTTCCTTCTCGTGCGGAGGCTCCGAGGGGCCCCGCGTGCTCCGTGCTACAGTAATGACATTAAACAGGAACACTTAAAGGGGTTTTTCGGCGAGAGCCGCATTGTCTGCCATGAAGGCTTCCAGAAAGGCTCTTTTATTGCGTCGTGGATTTAATGCCAGTGTGTGTTACCTGATAACATTAAGGCGGCGAGGAGGAGAAAAAAAAAAAAGACAGAATATTCCCATGCTGGCAGGGCTTCAAGAATATTGACCACCAACAGGACTGCAGCTGAGGCTTGGACCATGCGGGTGTTCAAAAAAATAATTTGAGAAAAAAAAAAGAAAGACAGAATGGCAAGCGGGCTGATTACCCTGCCATTACTGAATCATATCTGGGGAGGTGCAATTCATTAGCCTTCATTCCTCTTTATCTGGCTTAAGAGTTGTAAGACCGCTTTGCCGCTGCTGCCGCAGTTCTCCAGATGGGGAACGTGTTATAGGAAGCCTCACCATCACCATCATCATTACGCTTGTTCGGATAACTGACGAGACCCCCGTGTTATCTTTGTGATTGTGAGCTCTAATAAGGGGCGAGTTGAGACAATGACGCATTAGCAGAGCCTTGTCTTTTCAGGAGTCAAGCTCAAAGAGGCTTTGTTCGCTCATCCGCCGAGTTGGAATCGTTCAGGTGCGATTTAGCTTTTCGGGGGTTTTTTGGTGTTTTTTTTTTTTTTTTTTTGTCAGTAAGCATAGTAAATCGAACCTAAAAAATGAAGTTTTGAGCTGCTTCCGGTTGAGCTGCTAATTCAGTAAATCTAGGGGAAAAACCTGGTTATTTGCAGCGTCTTTGAGGTAGAAGTAATGACAGTGTTTCGGCTATGTTTGATCATCCCTAGCAAATCCGGACGCCAAATTTATTCTGCAGGTGTTACGTGTGGAATAATGTTCAGGCGTAATGAGGACAAGGCGCCCATGTCGCATCACACCCGACAGGCTCAGCGGTTTAGACGCATGAAGTGTCGTTCCACGTGAAACACCACTCAGGTGGCCCTAAAAGTTTTAGCAAGAAACTCGGGATGAAGGACTCCACAAAAGGGTCTTAGAGTGATGACACGGGACCACTTTCCGCCCCCCTAAAGCAGTGGTCCTCACAACAGTCCTCAAGATCCCTAAGAACCACTATTCTAAAGAACAATGTCTGGAAGTGATTTGTGAGTGGGAGTGTTAAGGGGTTCTTCCTAGATGGTTATTTAAACTTTAAAAAATGTTCGTCATCTAATTTATAAGAATGGACATCTAAAAGAACCATCATCTGTTCTTTAGTGGAAACAAAAGGGGTTCTTTTAAGGCACTGCATGAAGAACCCATTTTGGCAGCTCTTTTTTAGTGCTTTCTCATTATGGTTAAAGCAGTAGAAATAAATTATAGTGGTTTTTTTTGTTTATTACTTATCTCACATTGTAGTTGGTCAGCCGAAGCACCTTTGCATTCCAAACTGCACTTGCTTACTTTTCTATTAGAGCTAAAAAGTTAAGCCCATGTGCAAATATTTTCTTATATTTCATTTTTTTGCCCTGGAGTCTACTTATGATGTTTGAGTTTGTTGATATAGTCATAATTTATTTTTACATCGCCATTTTCCGTTCTTTTTCTATCTTTAATAATAAAAAGGCTATTTCTGTTACTACGCCTTTCATAATGATTAATGTAATTGACCTCTGTTTTGATTGGTGGCCCTGTTTCTTTTAAAAAAATTTTTTTTTAATGTTTACATAGTACAGTTAATGAAAAAGGAGGAAAATTCCATTATACAGTCCCTATAAAAAACCAAACAAGAAAAATAACAATAAAACACATGAAAATTGATTGGTAAAATAAAAAAAAGAGAAAAACTGCTTGCCTAAAACAAAAACAACAGAATTTGCCTGAAACAAAAGTGTTTTTAATTATCTCATGGAAATGTAATGAGTAAAAGTACAGTTACTTAAATACTTAAGTATACTAACAAAGTACAAGCAGTTAAGTATTTTACATCCCTGTCGATGACCACCAATTAGCACTGTGCCAACAACGGCCCGGGTGAACCATCTTACACTTTTCCCAAACTATGTTGGGACTCAGGCAGACTCACTTTTGTGCCTTCTGACATACTGTTGTAAATAAAATGGGCAAACATGCAATTAGGTGTTTGTTAATTGCTGCTTATATCCTTACATGAAGTGCAGTGAGAAGTGCTGTCAACTCACACACCCTTGGCAGTCAAGGGTTCCTCCATGTCCATGTGGATTTCTGCTGGGTTCTCTGGTTTCCTCCCACAGTCCAAAGTCATGCACATCAGGTGGACAAGAGATCCAGGTCTGGCTGTGTCTGAGTGTCTGCCTGTGATGGCTTGGAGACCTGTCCAGGGTGTCCAGGCTCCAGCACCTTCTGCGACCCTGGTTAGTATAAGCAGCTCCAAAAATAGATGAATGAACTTTCCATTGGTACTTTTCCAAAACGTGGTTTTTGGGACTACGACCAGCCGTAAACTGTAGGGAGAGAACTGCACTGAAACGTGTCAGAAACACCATTACTGGACTGAGATACACTGGAAAGTCAAAGTGTGCTGCAACTTCCATGCCATCACAGTAAAGTTTAGACACAGCACAGTTCCTGTATAGTATACCTATGGAAAAAGCACCTCAAACTTTTTAGCTACCTCATAGCTCTAGTACATAAACTGAATAAGCAGATTGTGCATTTTTTAACTGGCTAAACTACAGCTTTAAAGAGTCACGGATGGTCAAACTCATGCCTGGTATGACCACAATGTGAAAAACAAGGCCTTCGACCAATGAAGTCTGTAAACGGTGAGATCTTGAGGCCGCAAAAACCTTGGGTTGAATGTCCTGGTGCATTGATGGCTATGGTGTAAGTGTGGAAATACACACAGCAGGAAAGTGTCTGGAAATCTCTCTCTCCACCCCTCAACCCTCCTCTCTCTCTCTCTCTCTCTCTCTCTCTCTCTCCCTCTCTCTCTCTCTGTCTGTCTCTCTCTCTCTCTCTCTCCATCTCTTTGGCACCAGGCCCTGCCTCATCCAGACACAAGACAATGGCTATTACCCAACACACCTGGGTTCTGGGCCTGCACTATTCTCCTAATATCTTTTAAATCTCCACATAAGGTATGCCTTCCATAGGGCTTACGATACCATTTGCTCTAATAAATTCTTTTGGCAGGGTTCGGACACAAGCTGCTCGTACCCCGCCCCAGGAGAGGGAACGGGATCGGGGGAAAGGCTGAGGCGTCCCGGAAATATGAGGATAAATCTCAGGTAATCCTGTAGGACCTGAGGAGTGGGGGTTTGCAAAATCGACGCTTTTCCAACTGGAAACATTTCCCCAAGTGTTCATCTTCATTTAACTTCTTGGTGTATGTGTATGTGTGTGTGTGTGTGTATGTGTGTGTGTGTGTGTGTGTGTGTGTGTGTTTTAAATTGGTGATTCGGAGCAGCGGGTGCAGTAATTAGCACCGACGTTTGATCGAAGGGGCCGGCTGAGAGCGGGATGGAGAGCTTTCTAAAGGGCCCGGCGAAGGAGGGAGAAGGGGACGATAAGCAAATCAAATTAATGACAATGAGTGTTTGCGGAGGGGAAGGCGGGGGGTTAGAGTGCTCGTGTTGTGTGCGTGTGTATATGTGCGTGTTGTTGTGTGTGTGGGTGTGTGTGTGGGTGTATGTATTTAGCTCCTTGTGTGGACTAAATGATAATAATATAATAATATCCTCATGAATTGGAAAAAATAAAACAGTCAAGTATTCGCTTTTATTCAGCAAGGTTAAAGGGGAATTACACTTTTTTATTATTTCCGCATAATTCAGTGGTTGAGATGTAAACAAAGTCATTCAGAGAGGGTTTGGTGTGAAAGGATTCCTTGTAGAGACTCGGATTTCTTTACAGTTCAGGTGGATGGAAACAGATGTCACATTTACAACACATATATAGGCATTTTATTTACTATTGACCCCCAGTGAAGCTACAGGTGTCTTCTGGGTGTTTATATGGAATGCTGATGATGGTAAAATAGTGATAAATCTGAAAAAATAAGTTTTCTTTGTGGACTATTTTGCCTCACGACAGCCTGCATGTGTCCCTCCACCATGAATGCATTGTGAAGAATGCCTTTAAGACCTACACCTTCTCAAAAGTGTGGTAAAAGAGTGCCTTAGACATTAGACAGCACATCCATAAGCATTTCATTTAATATCTGTCGGCCAGGTATCCTAAACTCTTCTTCAGCATTAAACTCTTCTTCAGATGTCTGGTTCCATTCACCACCACTATGAAATTGGAACTTTCTCTAGAATGGAACATATCACACCAAAACCCACTCTGACCGGCTTTGTTTAGAATTCTGCATGAATTTTGAAAGGAATCAAAACTGGAACTACCCTTTAAGGCTGCCATTAGGTTTAACTGTATGCAGAGCATATCATTATTGCTATTGTTAATGGAAATAGACCACAAAGATACCATAACTAATAAGTCAGTGTGTGTGTGAATGTTTGTGTGTGTGTGTGTGTGTGTGTGTGTGTGTGTATGTGTGTGTGTGTGTGTGTCTGTGCATGTATTTAACAGATTGTGAGCACTAAATGTCCTTGAGAAAACAGGTAAATGTGATTTTGATGATGTGGGGACACGAAAAGCTTTTAAAATGTAGCTTTTTTAAAACAGTAAAATAAATTACAAGTGCAGAAAGATTTTCTGGCCTCTGATGGTAGGGTTAGATTCAAGATTCAAGATTCTTTAAGCGTAAGGAGAGCCTTATTGACATTATTCTGCTTCAGTATCATCCAAGTCGATGAAAGGACCCCACAAAGATAGATTTACGAGTACGCCCATGTGTGTGTGCATGGCCCCGTGTGCGTGTGAGAGCCTGTCGCGCATGCCATGTTAAACACTTCACTCACCGACGAGAAGCTAATCCAGTCACTCTGCGTCTCCAGCCGCTCCCTGATTAGACCAATGAACCACACACTCACACACACACACACACACACACACACACACACACATACACACTCACACCGGAGAGCAAAGGAGCGTCCCTTGTTAAAGCTCACTCCAATGAGAGGGTAATTAAGACACCCCCGCGCGCGCGCACACACACACACACACACACACACACTCACCAAAAAAATTAAGTGTTGTCTAATAGAGCGGCTTGAAGGTGCTTGTTTTGCATGGTCTCCGCATGCTAAAGTCAGGCAAAGCCAGGAACGAGTTCGCCCCTCCGCCCAGAGAAGAACCGGATGGCTCCAGGCGAGCCTGCGACTCCAACATGGGGATGCACTTCCGCCGTGAGCGAGCAACTTATCGTCAGCATGCAAACTGTCACTTGTTACCTTAAATAATAGATCGCCTCCCCTAATTTCCAGCTTGATATTTTTGGCAGAGCGCTTGTGAAGACTCGTGGACAAGCAGCATCTGTCAAACTGTGGCTTGGGCCAAAACGTGTAAAAAAATGTAGCCCAGGCTTCGCTGGACCTGAGGCCTGGCCAAGGCCTGCCTGCGACACGCCACTACAGGGAATGCTGTTAGGGTGAACTCTGTAAACTTAAAGTGATAGTGAAAAAAAAAAAGGAAATTGCATAAATTCTCTAAACTAATGTTAGTTAGTTGCTAACCAGTAATGGCATCTAGCACCATAAACATAATTAGAATCAAAAATCCTACATCCATACATCATCACATTTGCCTCGAACCATGTCAAGTTATTAAGCAGTCTCAATTAGACTCGCTTATGTGGTTTCTGACACTGAATGACACACTGTTATCTATAGCTGCTAGGTTAAGTGAAAAATGAGTACACATTCTCTTCAGAGAACGCAATTAAATGTGCTAATTCCCTGCTAATTGTAGTACACTATTTCTATTTGTTATGTATTAAATAGAAAATGTGGCATCACTTTTGCTCAGGCCACATTATGCGTTTTATTTTTTTGTTTGTTTTGCTAATATGTTAAATTCAGCAGTAATTATGTATTAAAAGTGTGTTCTCTGTAAAGGATGTGGCCAGGGGCTCCCGAACCTTTGCATACGACTGTATAAATGTACAAACAAACTTGATGCATTTATTATTAGTCATTTAATGTGTTAAATTATTAATGCCACACCCTTTTTAATGCTGTTAACGGGTTTTCCAAGTTTGACCCTTCAGTTTATCTGTAGTGCAGGCTGAAACCCAGCTGCTCGTATGTTTCACTGTGCTAATATTTAATTATCACAGTACATTGAGCCTGAAGTATTGGTTATACGCAAAGCACACCACTCATGCGACCAGTATCAGTAATATCAGCAACATTAACATTGAAGGACATCTGTGGATGAGTCAACAAGCAGCAGACTAACAAAAGCAATAGCAAAGTGGAAAGCTCCAGTTCCCCTCAAGAGCCTCCAGTGTAACAAGAGTTAGGGGCTACAATCATGGACAGGCTGGAACCACTCACCCGTCTATATGATATACACACTCATTGACTGTGTGTATGATGTATAATGCATTCACTCATTGACTGTATATGATATATATGATATACACACTCATTGACTGTGTATATGATGTATAATACATTCACCCATTGAGTGTATATGATATATATGATACACACACTCATTGACTGTGTATATGCTGTATAATACATTCACTCATTGACTGTGTATATAATGTATAATACATTCACCCATTGACTGTACATGATATATATGTTATACACACTCATTGACTGTGTATATGATGTATAATACATTCATCTATAGACTGTATATGATATATATGATATGCACACTTATTGACTGTATATGTGATGTACATGATATGAAGTCATTGACTGTATATATATTTACATTCAGCCCCTGTTGCTTCTTTAATGCTGCTTTTTATGTCCACAAATCTAGCTATAGCATGTAATCTTTCTTTCGGGTCAAATTTGTGCATAGAAGACAAATAAAATGAATTGTGAAATTAATCATTTCATAGCCCTAATAAACATATGTAAACATTTGTTGACACTGTGTTATACAGAAACCACACAGGGAAGTCAGTTTAAGTTATAATTTGTTAAGTTTAAATTTGGTTAAAGAGGAAAACTGTATACAATTTTTTTTGTCAAAGGATCATTTTAATGCAACAACCCCCCACCCCAAATTTTAAAAGTATATTCATCTTCTTCTCTTGGCCTATTTTCAGACATTTAGACTTTTTTTGCTCTCTGTTCTCATCCAAGATGTGAATCCATGGTCCTGACGCAGTCTCCCGCGGTTCCTGCACTTCATCCGTGTGTGTTTCAGGGTTGAACAGTGGAGTCGTGACTGCAGCACAGTGATATTTGAGTATCATCACCGCCGACGGCATCTCCTCCGGCTTTCTGTTCTCTCCACAATAGTTTAATTGTTAGTTTGGACGCCCACTCAATAGATTAATGAAATGAAAGAAGTGATGGAAATGAATGAGGAGGAGAGTGAAAAAAGTGTCATAAATGAATAAATCAAGAGGCATTTGTCTGTTTTTTTTTTTTTTTTTGAAAAAAAATGGAACATATTTAGATAACCGGCGGGAGCGTCTTTAGATAAAGCGAGTATTTTCTTTTTAAAAGGCGGCTCATTCCCCACTTTTTCATTTTCTTCCACTGCTGTTTCCAGACGCTGAAGAGACAGTGTCCACTAGTTCAGTCTTCGGCCCCCGGAAAGTCCGCTTTCCTCAAAGTTTAGCCGAAATTTTACTTTGCTGGAGCCCGAGAGCTCCTGAAAAGTACAACCCCTCCTAGTGGAGGTCTCCACTGTGGCCACCAAATTGCTGACAGCCATGAATGTATTGGTTTTTGTACTTTTTCAGGTGAAAAAAGTACTTTGTGAAAAATCAAATTGCCCACATTTTACACATAAACACACACACACACACACACACACACACACACACATCTATATCTATCTATCTATCTATCTATATATATATATATATATATATATATATATATATAAAACATGCACACATTAAAATCAATTTCAAAATATTTCTTTTCAGGACATATTGTTATTACATACATAATACATAGCATAGACAGGCATGACACATTGTAATATTAAAGTACTTCTATATAATATAACATGTAATATATATGGGACATATATACAGCCTTGTGTTCTGATGTTGTATAAAAACAAACAGCGTGTGTAATCAGAGAGAGAGAGAGAGCCTCAATGAAGGCAGCCACCCTCTGAGTGGCTGGAGGCCATCCTCCCACCCCCTGGGGCCCCTACAAGGGCCAGAATTCCTCCACGTGTGTGTGTAAGTGAGTGTGTGAGTGTATGTGTGTGCGTATGGGAGCCTCGCCGGGATGGCTTCAGACAAAGGCGGCACACTTGCCAGCTGCATGCGCGTCCTCAGCTAAAGTGACACATTTGTTCCCCTTGCTGTGTGTGTGTATGTATGTGTGTGTGTGTGTGTGTGTGTGTGTGTGTGTGTGTGTGCAGCCTCGGCGGGGCCACTGTTGGGCCCCGGCACTGGAGAGGGCCCTCGGGAGACTGGAAAGTGAATAAAGAGAAAAAGCTGGGGAATGGGAGAATGGGAGAGAATAAGCATTTTTTCATGCTTTTTTGTGTGTGTGTGTCTAATGCCGTTTCCAAAAATAATGTGGGCTCTACAAACAGAAGGTAAGGTTTTATAGCGAAACCCATGCACACACACACACACATGTTTTTGGGGAGGCTGGTTGCGAGTACCTGATTCTTGCAGCCCCCCCCCCCTCCTCTTTTTTCTCCTCATCTCCCTTTAAAAATCAGCAAATCCATTTGCTAAACAGCTGCACCTCTGTGCAGAACAGATAACAACCTGGGCCAGCCTGGCTTTGCTGTGACTCGCGTCTGATAGGACCAAATCTCTGGCCTTTTTTTTCCCCCCTTTTTTTTTTTTAATGCTAATGACGAAGGAACTCTTCGTGAGCCAAAAAATGCTCGTGTAGATCTGTCAATTGCTATTTTGACAGATATTTGCTTGTAAGTACACACAAC
The DNA here is from genome assembly GCA_037974445.1 of Brycinus macrolepidotus. Taxonomy (NCBI): domain Eukaryota; kingdom Metazoa; phylum Chordata; class Actinopteri; order Characiformes; family Alestidae; genus Brycinus; species Brycinus macrolepidotus. Next base: position 1,538,240 of record JBBPCZ010000001.1, read on the forward strand.
ACTTGTTCCCCCAGTCTTATCTCCCCCGCTGCAGAACACTGACCTACATTGCATCAAGCACAATGCGCCGAACAAACACGCTCCGCTCAATGCCATCTTTCTTTTTTTTTTTTTGCCTTTCCCTTTTCACCTTAAAAAGGCAGATTGAGCTCAATGAAATGGTTGAAAATCCAATAAACAGAAGGTATTCTCTCCCAAATAAAAAAGCGTGTCATTTAAAAAGGAGAATCTTCCGCCCATCTCAAAGCATTTCAATGCTCCTTCAAGGGGCTGCCACTGCTGGGGGAGAATATATACTGGAGATAAAGCCGCCGCCGCTGCTCACGGTCCAACACTCACTCACTTAACTTGTGCTATGGGTGTGTGTGTATTTACCTCCTTGTGGGGACCACATGTTTTGGGGGTGGTGGACAGTTTTAAACTATATACATTTGGTCAAAGTGCTAATTTCCCCCCAAAAATGTCATTTTTAATAGAAATAGAGGTTCAAGATTAGAGGGTTGTATTTATCATGAAGTACTAAGTAGCAGTCACAGTTATACAGGACATTTGGCTGGAAAAAATACTTTCGTAATTTCTTTTTAAAGAAAAACTTGCTTGTATTGGGGAAAAAAAAGTTAAAAAAAATTAGTCGTTAGTTGCTAAGGCTGGCATTGGATTTAGCTCTTTAGCATTTACAGACTTTCTGTCAGAATATTTCGCAGCTGCCCACAACTTTTTTGTTTGAAGATAAAGTGATATTTTGTTTAAAGAAGTAAAATAAGAGATTAGGCTTTGGTCCCTGGAGTTTCTGCTTCAAAATCCAGCTTAGGCTAGCATGAATCCCAAACTGGTGTAAGCTGCTTGATGATAGTCAGTGCTGGTCAGGTGCTGGTTTTACTGGTCAAGCTGGAAGACCAATATACCGGCATCCAAAATACAACATATACTGGTTTTGCCAGTTACCAGTTATGCTAGTTTGCTGTTTTTGTTTAATAGTGTAAAGTGACCATTTGTCATACGTGAACACACCACAGCACAGAGTGTGAACAGCACGAAATTCTTCTCTGTATTTAACCCATTCACCAAGTGAAGCAGCGGGCAGCCAGCAACTCAGCACCCGTGTGTGGGGACCGGTACCTCAGTGGTGCCACTGGCAGTCCTGGGATTCAAACCCACAGCCTTCTGATTGCAGAGGCAACTCCCTAACCACTAGGCCACCGGCTGCTTAATAGTAGAGGTTCAAGGGGTTCAAGCGTAACACTGGGCTAGGTGTATTTTGGATAGCATTTAGCTACAGTCAAATAGGACATTTGCCAGCTCTGCTTGAGCGGTTTAAAGAAAAACTTTAGCTTATTGAAAAAAAAGGCCCAAATTTGGCTTCAGTTCTTGAGGTTAAATGTCAATTTGGATTAGATGTATATTGCACCTCAGCGTTTATCTGTTTTCATACATTTGGCTGTTGAGGGCTTTATTCTATTGTTGTTGATATTTCTGTTGATGTTTAAAGAAAGAATAAAAAATTAAAGATAATTTAAAAACAAGAAAAGGAAATGAAACATTAGGCATTAAAACTTTAGGTCAGGTTAGGTGTATTTAGCGCTTAGCGTTTAGATACATATACGAAATTTTGCTGCTCAGTAAAAAAATGTTCTTATTGTTTTCAATGTTTAAAAGACTTTATAAGAAAAAGTTAGAGACGAAAGAGTTTTTAGCTCCTTTGGTTACATGTTTGTTTTTTTTCCTGGTGTTAAAGCTAATGTTGGATTTTAGCACTTAGCATTTAGCTAATGTCTTACAAGACATTTGGCTGCACCCCACAAGGAATGTTGTTGTTGTTTGTTGTTGTTGTTGTTGTTGTTTAAAGAAAAGGGTTTATTAGAAAAAAGAAAGAAAAGGAAACACTTTTGAGTCTATAAGTTAGACATGTATTAGATTACACTTGTATTTAGTGCATAGTATTTAGCTACAGTCTTACAGGATGTTTTCACTGCTCAAGGTTGTTCATGCTGTTGCTTAAAGATCTTCAGCTCAAAAAGTGACAGGCCCGAGATTAACCTTTAGCCTGTAGCCTCTGAGATCAGCATTGGATTTACAGTATTTAGCATTTGGCATGCTAAATTAGTCTTTAGTTCTTGATGTTAAAGTTAAAAATTATAAGCAAATTGGATTTGGTTAGCACAGAATTTTGTTGTTGTTTATTAGAAAAAGTTAATAGTGAATGAAACAAACTTTTGAGTTTACTGGTTAGAATTGAGTTGAATATATTTAGCACATAGCTTTTAGCTACAGTCTTACAGGATATTTTCACTTGTTGTTGTTTAAAGAACTGCAGCTAGAAATGTAAGAGGCCTGAGATTAGCATTTCAGGACATTTGGCTGCTCTCCATAAGAGAAAAGATTTGTTCAAATACGAACTGCATTTTTGCAAGACTCTAATTTAGCCTTTAGTTCCTGATTTTAAAGTTTTAAGTTAATGATTAGCGCTGTACTAAGCATTTCGCTAACATCTTAAAAGACATTTGGCTGCTCCCCACAAGGAATTTTGTAGTTTTGTAGTTTGTTGTTGTTTAAAGAAGCGTATTAGTGTTTATTGGAAAAAGTCAAAAAGACTTTTGGCTGAAAAAATATTTTGGATGTTGCTGCTTAAAAAAAAACAATAAACAGCAACTTGCAAAAGAAAAAAAAATAATAAATGCCCCGAAATTAGCTTGCAGTTGTATTGTGGTAAGTTTGGCATTTAGCATGTTGCTTCAGGAAAAATGCCATTGTTGTTGTTGTTTTTTAAAACTACAGCTTTTATCAGTAAAGTAAAAGAGGCTACAGATCAGGGTTTCTGAGGTTAATAGAAAAAGTTGGTTTAAGCATTTTTAGCTCTTAGCGTTTAGCCGCAGCCCTACGGAAGGACATGGAAACACCAAACGAAGGCAGAAATATGTGAGTTAGTGTGTGTGTGCAAATGTCTTTCTCAGCTGGACTCTAATAACACACACCTCCTCCCTCTTACATGCTCCACGTCTGATAAATAAGCCCGCGCAATACTCCAGGTAGTGTGTAAACAGATGAAGTCTTTGTCACAGTTCTTTCAACACGCACGTAAGCCTCCCTGCACCATCCTAAATCCTATTTTCCCTCGTTAATACGAAACACGGCGCATCTTTAAAGATCTCCGCTTTATCTATAGCTGTAGAGAGGGTGGTGGATGGCGGGTGGGGGGGTAAAAGACACCAAAAAACAAAAATCACGTAAGACATAAAAAGAGCGTGAGATTTCTGCATAATGTGCAATGCAAAGAGGGGGGGGGGGCACTTTGACAACCCCCCCACAACAGCCTTGAGAAGCAGTCCCAGGCAGAGTAAACATTTTGTTCCCGCAAACAGCTCGATGCCAATCAGCGATTAATGAGGCGCAGTCGAAATCCAGCGGCTGAGGGGAGTTAAACGGAGCTGAATTAAGGAGCAATATCATCCCTCGTGCAGGTGCTCACCGAACGAATAACCGCTTTAATTACTGTTATTCAATCATTCTCTTTTTTCTCCCTCTTTCTCTCTCCCTCTCTCTTTTTCTCTACCCCCCCCCCAACCCCCACCCCCCACAAACACTCACCCACCCACCCCCTCTACCAGCTCCGCTATGGCATTATCAGTTTTTCTTGTCAATTTACAAACACCCTATCATGTCATAAGAAAAGAAATTTGCCAGCGGTGCCCGGCCACATGTGACCTAAAAACGCTTCTCCGGAGCGAGTGATGCGCACATTGTGAAGAAGAAAAAAAAAAGGAAGGAGAAGAAAAGAGGACAAGGTGGCGGCTCCCCTAAAAACAGCGTTGGTTTCTTGGTTGTCATCGTGGTTTTTGCGTTTATCTGGCGCGAGGTACGCAGCATGCCCCCTTTCATTGGCGCATCTGCACGTGATGGGTGCCCGCCACGGTGGGTAGGAATGTGTGTGTATGTGTGTGTGTGTGTGTGTGTAGAGGTGGGTGGGTGGGCGTGTGTGTGCACCTGCTGCAAGCATTTACTTCCAACGATAAGGGATTATTATTTGCTTTAAGACACAATGGACGCGTCAGGGAAGTGAACTCTGTCAACGCCAACAGGTTTGAAGAGTGGAGCGGCAGAGGGACAAGTGCGAAAGAAAACAGGATGGGGGTTGGGGTTGATGAAAGCGCGCTTATCATCCCGCGGCATCAGACTTTTGTACCTGAGCCTTCCATTTCTGGTTTGTTCACGTGGCGGCCTACTACGTACATCTGTGCTGGAAGAGCGCCTATCTGAAGCATCTACAAACCAGACGCAGATGCGGAGCAGACGCTGTAGGTCACAAGGCAGCCCAGAGAGAAACTGAGTACAGCCTGATCTAGGCCACCTCAGGTGGTAGGCGTGAGATTCTGTTTTCAAGGATGTCAATGCCATTCTCTTTTTCTTTCTTTCTTTCTTTCTTTTTTCTTTCTTTCTTCCTGTTCACCAAGCGCCCACAAACTTCTGAGAATCAGAGCAACCCAAAGGCTATCAGGTGGCTTGAATAGTGCTGCCAAGGGTTGCTTCCGCGGAGGCCTTGCAGAGAAACCGACACAACACATCTACTGTGCCCTGCATCAAGCAATAGGTTTGGTCTGTAATATATATATATACAAAAAATATGTTCATCACATGCAATGTTTTACATCCCAAAGTTGGACCTGGGGGTCAGAGTTAGACTTTGAGCATCTTTGATTTGGCCGGCCAGAAAGTTATCCTAATCCCTCTCAACCAACGAGAGAGCAAACTACACTCCACTAGATACCGACCTACACTCTCACGGAACAAAAGGTACTAAATTGTCACTAGGGTGGTACCTCTATCGTTACTGGGATGTCCCCTCAAGGGTACACCTTCAGTACCTTTAGTTAGGGAACATAATTGCACCATTTTCCATTGTAATTGTATATTATTAAGTTGTATTGACTCCATACACCTGTTCTGACTCCAGGCTTTTTATAATGTTTTTTATTTTAAAATCTAGAAAAGGTAGAAAATATGCACGTTCCCCTGGGAAAACATATTGAAGGGGCACAGCTGGACCTTAAGACCACTTTCTTTGAGGGCACATTTACATTGTTTGTACTTTGTAAAACCAGACATGCACCTCTACAGTACCTTTTTTCACGTGTGTGTTTTTGTGTACTGTTTTGGAATTTTGGTCCACAAACACTGCATTTTGGCCCGAAACAAAAAGCTTAACCACTGCACCGCAATGCATGACCAACACGGTCTGGGGTTGTTTCGTTTTCTGTAGAATGTAGCCTGTGCAAAAGTTAGCTATGCAAACCTCTGTATACACACACATGTGGCTGGGTTGGTGGATGCAGAAGTAGAATCAGCAGGTCTGTGAACCTCAATGCACAATGCATAGCTGCGATTTTTTTTCCTCTGTGAGCTATCATCGTCTTTAAATCCTCTTCCGCGTCCCGAAAAACCCATACATGTGCATCTTCGCTGAAGTATAAATCAGCCCTGAATCAGCCTTAATGTGGCCTTTAGGCGGCAGAGGACATGGTGTCTAATTCCCTCCCAGGCCAGCTGCAGAGGCGAGCGAGCCGTCCCCCAGAACAATGGCAGAGCAGGGATTGAGTCGATTAACACTAAATAAACGGCGCGCTGTCGCTCGGAGCCTGGGGAGGGCCATGCCTCTGCGGAGCTGCTCTCTGACAAGCACCCCCCTCCCCAACTGTCCCTGGGGAACGCTGATAGAGACGTTCCTACAGCACACAAGAGCTGCTTAGCGCTTTCATCTGCTCTTATATAATGCTCGGGCATAGGTCTGCGCAGCAGGAAAAGCTGTGGAGGAATTCACGCTGCTGTGTTTTTCCAAATGCAAGACACACAAAACAATTTAGCACTTTTGTAGTGACATAACTACAGTCTTGCAATATATATATACATATATATATATATAGATAGAGATATATATATATTGCAAGACTGTATTTATGTCACTACATAAGTGTGGATATGTGGGTGTATTGTTAAACCTGTATGTTTTTAATTGTTTGTTTTGTATGTAATTACATATATACATGTACATATTCTATATTTGATACTGTACTGTACTATTCTATATTTGATATATGATACTACTTCTTTATATATTAAATCATATATATATATATATATATGATTTAATTGTCATATTATTATATTATCATTGTCAGGCCAAAACTTTGTATCTCTATTTTTTCTCCATTATCATTTGTTGAAAATGCCAGCTGTTCTTTATATTGTGTAAAAATATCTTAATGAATGGACCAATAGAAACAGCCCTAAATGTAAATTAAAATGTTTACACTGATGCATATTGAATGTTAACACTTTTATTCCTTCTGTAAAATTATCATAAGGGGTTTATTTTATCAAATTAAAATAAGAGGTTTTGTTCAGACAGCAACAATTTATGGAATATGTCTATAGGTGTACTATTCAGAGTGGACGTGTTTCACTCAGGATGCACTGAAGATATCTTGTGGTCAGACACAGCGGGAAACAAGGCCATGCTTTGGCCTCTTCCAGATGTACCATCTTCCCGTCTATGCCGGTAGCTTCCGTTAGCTCTTTCGGCAGCCCCTGCCAGCTCCTGCTGTGGCAATTGGAGCCACCCACCCCACAGAACCACTCAGACACAGCGCGGGTCTCAGAGGCCTGAGCTCCAGACAAAGCAAAGCCCCCCATCCTGCTCCCCCTGGACCCCTGCTCTTTCCTCTCTGCCCTGGCAAATGAGATTCTGTTGCTCATGCCTTAACAATGTACTTATGCTAAAAAACACAAACCTGCTGTACACACACACACACACACAAACACACACACACTTGTACATTCATGATCTGCAGACAAAGCTCATCCCCGGAAAAAGTGTCAGCAGCGTCCCCTTTTGTTTGGCTGTCTGTACAAAAAAAAAAAAAAAAATTTTCATTTTCATCCCAGCCATTGTTGCCGCTTTTGTTTCTTGGCCCACTTTGAGCACATATTTGTTTGCCTCAAAAGTATACATATTTTTTCCTTTTCGTTTTCAAGATCTCTTTTGTTTAACAAGATTAAATTATTATGTTTTCGTTGTACTTGAAAATAGGCACGGAAAACCAGACTCAATCCCTAAAATCAGGTTACAGGCTTTTTATGCCATCTTTAACTCTCCTAATGAGGCCTGCATGGGCCCACCTAAAGCCTCCCCGTTCTACCAAAAACCTTCTACCACAGAGACAAATGGGCTTCTTTGAGCGTACCCTGATGCTTTATGGTGTAGAACATGCACCAGTTTTTTTGTTGTTGTTTCTTTTTTTTCAATTAGTCGCACAAAAGTCTTCCCCCGTTTTCCCCTTCCGCTGAGGGCAGAGGAAATGCAAACTCAAGCTGCCGAGCTGCTGTCACGCGCCACGTGCAGGCCTCTTCTCGCTCTATCAACTGACAGTTGACTGGAGTCCTCCTCTCAAACCTCCATTGTTTCCGCCGCCCCAAATATTTAATCCTGTCATGTTCGCGCTCGTTTACATCGGTGTAGCATTTGAATAATTAAGTGCATGGATAACTGCTAAACGCACACTTAACAGAGCTCATTCTGAAGGGAAACAACGTCGCGATCAACTGAAGACCCTTAGAAGCTGCAGTTATAACAAATTTTTTTCCCCTTTTTTTTTGCAATTCTTAACATTACAACAAACTTCAAACATCTCTAAGGCTACAGAGAGTACACTGTAGGTAAATGTAAGTAATTGCTTAGCTATTCTGTTATGTAATTGCATAATTGCATCTAAACAGTATACCAACATAACAGTAATAATTGCAGACTTCTAGGAGTTAAAACAGAGTCGTGGCTCAGCTGGAGCTCAGCGGTAGGTCCCGCTGCTCGCCGCAGCCTCCCGGCACGCCGTAACGCCGCATTTCAGATGCGCTCGGCGGAGCTAGGCGTCATTACGAGGCGAGCGAACAGGCCTGCGTGAGAGAGGCGCCTCTCATTTAGTCAAACGAGCTCTCCAGCCCCGAGACGAGATGAAATGGAGGGAAGCTGGGGAGAGAGAGATGAGGGGAGCGAGTATGGGGAATTCCTGAACGCTGGCAAAATGGGAGGGAAAAAAGCAATGGCACTTAATCAAGCAAGGTTCTCTTTATTTACTGCTATCTCCTCACACCTGTCAGCATGGTCTTAAGTGACTGGAGTAAGCATGGTTGTGGGGTATAACCGAGCTTGCAGCACATCTGCAACTACCGGTTGAATCTTTGACTCATTTAAATGGGAAGTTAAAGAAGAAAAACTAATTATTGTGAAACAAAATTCTCATGCACTCACATGGATTACTGAGTGCTCTTCTTAAGGGTTCCTAGTGGTGACACCATAGAAGAACCACTGCTCGTTCTTTAAAGAACCTTTTAATGGTTCTTTAACCACCTTTTAGTGGTTCTATATAGAATAATTTTTTGAACCTCAACATAACACAAATGTTCAAAAAAGTGGTTCCTAGTAGTGACGCTATAGAATAGCATACTGTTAGTTCCTCAACATAATGTAAAGGTTAAAGAATAGGGGTCCTAGGTGTGACTTCATAGGAGAACCACTGTTGGTTCCCTAAAGAACCTTCCAAGTGATATTTAAATAATCATTCTTTTAAAATTAAAATAATGTAAAGCTTCAAAAAAATAAGTGTTCCAGGTAGTGACACCACAGAAGAACCTCTCTTGGTTCCCTAAAGAACTGTTCAATAGTTCTTTAAAGAATCAATTTTTTAATCTTCAAAAAAATAGAAATTCCTAGTAGTGACACCATAGAAGAACCACTGTGGGCTCCCTAAGAACCTTTCAAGTGGTGGTTCTTCAAAGAACCATGTAAAGGTTTTCTACCAGTTAAAGGTTCTAGAATCATATTTCCAAGTCAATGGCCATTTCACACAGTAAAAAAGATTACCTCATCAATAATCTTTATTTTTCTCCCTATTATTCTGAGGGGACAATCCGACTGGTTGAGCACCGTTCTACCTGCAGTGTTATTTTTTTATAGCATTTTTTTCAAAATAACTGGATCATTCCATTGCTGTAATGACTAACTGACTTATACTGAAGTTAACCATCACCTTACTCATTTTCATCTTTAGCTTGCACAAAAACAAAAATTTACAACACATCAAAAAACTTCTATAATACAACATTTGAGCTGCAATTCATTTGGTTAGATTTTGAAGAAGAGTGGGATGCAGGCCAACATCAGAACCTGTCGTTGCCCCTACGCAGTCGTTTCAGTCGTCAGTAGAATGACTGAATAAAGTGGAGTTCGCCAGAATTAAACAAAATATAATTCAGCAAGCAGATGGGCTGCGAAATGCTTTACAGACTGTCTGGAACAAAACCACATTCAGGATAATCTGACAAAGTTGCTATTCCGACAGTTTTGTAGCTCTGTAATGCAAAATACTAACACCTTTTTGGCTTAAGTAATTGCTGATATTAAAGCATATTTGACAATGTTTAGGGCTTCTTTGCTTTGTTTCTCTTCTTTATTTTGCATAACTGTTTAGTAAATCCAGCAGAACTTTCAAGCGTGTGAGATATCATGAATAACACGCTCCCTCTATATCAGGTATTTCCAAGTTCTACAGACACACTTTTTCCAAATGGATAAATAGTCAAATCACTTCTTATTTAAAAGTTAAGCCATGAAAGAGTATGTTAGATTTGTGTATAGTGCACAGTTTTCTGACTTGGACACTCGTTTGAGATATATCAGAAAATGAACATGTAGCACAAAATGCTTAACTAGTATTTCTTGTTTCATAGTTATTTCACTGTATTTTGGGGAAAAAAATGATCTAAACGACAACTTGCCAGAGTGCTGCATCTGGGATGCACTGCCTCGCTGCTCACACAGGCTAGGGTTAAGGTTGGGGTTAGGTTTGGGGTTGGATTGGGGTTGGGGTTAGGGTTAGGGTTGGGGTTGAGGTTGTGATTCTGGGTAGGGTTGGGGTTAGGATTGGATCTAGAGTTAAGGTTGAGGTTAGGTTTGGGGTTAGAGTTGCAGTCTGACTTTGGGTTTGGATTTAGGGTTAGGGTTAAGGTTAAGGTTAGAGCTGGAATTTCAGTAGGGTTATGGGGTAAGGGTTTAGATTAGGACTGGGATTGCAGTTGGGTTTAGATTAAGGTTGGGATTGCAGTTGGCTTTAGGGTTATGGCTGGGATTGCGGTTGGGATTAGGTTTGGGTTTACAGTTAGGGTTGGGGTTAGGGCTGGGATTGCGGTTGGGTTTGGGGTTAGGGTTTAGATTAGGGTTGGGATTGCAGTTGGGTTTAGGATTAGGGTTGGGATTGCCGTTGGGTTTAGGGTTAGGGTTGGGATTGCTGTTGGGTTTAGGTTTTGGGTTGGGATTGCAGTTGGGTTTAGGGTTAGGGTTGGGATTGCGGTTGGGTTTAGGGTTAGGGTTGGGATTGCGGTTGGGTTTAGGGTTAGGGATTCGGTTTTGTTTTGGGTTTGGGTAGCCCCCTTATCCTAATCAACAGCTTGTCAGAGGTCACTGAGTGTCAGGCTGGGTGAGCATGAAACTGCACCCCTTCATAATTAATGGGATCCTGTAAAGTGTGTTAACCTGCATGTGTTTATTTCTCTCATTACTAGCATGCAACTGACCCTCCTAGACACCACTGAGTGCCTTTCAGGGGGTCATGGGGGTCAAATCATCCTCACCCTCGGGTTTGCTTTGTTTTCAGACAGGACACTTTGGCAATTTTTCACGCCATTTGAGTGGGAAAGCCTATCTCATCATGTCTTGCATTATTGAGAGCTTGTGATGGCTGCCGAGTTAGCACTGCTCATCCTTACGCTTGGATGCATGTGCCTGACCTCTGTAGCGGCCCTTGACAGGCCTCCCTCAAACCCAGCACAGACTCTTGAGCCGGGAAAGGGTCGGGATTGGGAGGGAGGGAAAAGAAGACCTGGGGTTCGTGTCACTCCAAAGAACAAGAGGAGAAACAGCAGAAAGAAAAAGGGAGAAAGAAAAAAGAAAGAAAGAAAGAAAGAAAGAAAGGAAGGAAGGAAGACCTTGGGTTTATGTTACTCAGAAGGGGAGAATCGAGGGAAGGAACAGCAGAAAGGAAAGAAAGGAAGAGTTCCAAATGTTTACTCTGGAATCCCCCTGGAGAGGACTGTTTTTTTCCCCTTTTTTTTGCAAAATAAATTCCTACATTTGGAAAAATGTGTGTAATAGACGGCTTGTACTTCAGAAACTGAATTTAAATCCACGGACCCATATGTTAATGCTCCTTAACTGCGGAAGTTTAAAGCAGGGAGATTTGTTTGAAGAGGCAGATAAATAATAATGCGAGAATGAAGGATCCGGTTTGCTGCAACAAATTAGATGGAAATCGCAATGGAGAAGGAAAAAAAAAACAAAAAACAGGCATATGTGAACACACTGTATGTAGAGTGAAAAAAAAAACCAGCTCTGGAAACAGTCATGAGTGCGGGACTACTTTCTTAATTAGCACTCCATCCATTGCTAATGCAGTGTCCATGCGTTCAAATTATGCCAGTGCATAGATGAAAACCACCCAGGCTCCAAATATATGTAACAGGGTGGAAATCTAGCAAATCTACAATCGCTTTCATTCTCCCGTTTGACTTTTTTCATGTCCCGCATTCCTCGATATTGTTTTACAAGAGTTGCCTTTGTCACAGATTGTGTGTCGCTGAGTTAAACACACAGGCGGCTAATAAAAGCGTTAAAAGTGTGCACTTAAGAAATCTACTGTAGCACTGGGAAATAAATTTTTCAATTTGCAATATCTTTAGAGAGTTGTTTTAAAGCTGTACCTCTTCCCCCCTCCCCGAACCCCACCGCCACCGCCACCGCCACCGCCACCACCCCCCGAGACCATGGGTGATATTTTTGCCAAGCTTTTATGAATTATGAATATTTCGGCCTTAGCCTCATCCAAATGTGTTCAGATAAACAAAGTTGAAACGCTTTGGCACCCTCTTCCTAAATAATAAGAGAATAATGAGTTGAAATGCTGCAAAACAGACAAAAACAAAGTGTGTGTTGATTTTTTTTTGTTTTTTTTTTTTGCCTTGTTTATTTATTTAGGTCCCGTACCTGGCCACACAGTGTCTTTCCAAAAGTGTTTATTGGATTAGCTGGTATTACAGGTGGTCTTGGTCTACAAATTGAAGAACAGTAGACATCAGACAGAGAACAGTGCAGCACTGTACACACACATTGCCTACACATTATATATATTTGTAATTGCACTTTTCTCACTGTTCCCATTTTCTAGCCATTACTCTTCGCATCCATCCATCCATTATCTGAACAACTTATCCTTAACCAGGGTTGCAGTGGGTGCTGGGGCCCATCCCATTAGTCATCGGGTGAAAGGTGGAGAAACACACCAGACAGGTCACCAGCCCAGCACAGCATTACTCTACTCATAAAAGACAAAAATGTATAAGAATGTGCTCAATCTGACATATTAACCTTATTTTACTTGTTATTTTTACTGCTCCTCTAGTTAAACACCATTTATCCTATTCTTCTTTTTCCCAAAATCTTCCATCGAAATGTAGTGAAATTTGCCCATCTCTAAAACGTCTTCTGAGTTTACATCACCGTGCACCAGCAGGTTGGGGCAAATTATATTAACCAGTACCTCCCCCCCCAATGACACCCACCTACACACCAAGTGAAAATATTAGGCCTATTTTTTTTTTTAGTAAAATTTCTAATTAAAATGAGAAATTAATAAAGATCGTCAAAGATTGAGATTCTTGTTCATTGTTGGATGGATTTTTTTTTCTTTTCTTCAGAGCATTTTGTTTTTTCATTTTGTTTTACAGCCCTACTTTCTAAAAGTCACAATGTCTTAACTCTAGCTTGTCATCTGAACACCACCAACAAAAAAATCTAAATCTGAATTCTGTCCTCAGAGAATTTTTAGTTGAATGTTTTTAATCAAATACATTTGAAAAGGCAGATATTTTTGCTTTTCTTTCTCAAAATCTCATAAAACTAGCTAACACAGCCCAGAAACAGAAAACGGAAAGAGAAACAGGCTACAGCTTTCTGAATTCCTCACAACTTAGCAGATTTTTGATGGAATTTTTATTATATGAAGTCAAACGTTTTCTTCTTTATTTTCTAACTCTGTTTTCAAAAATTGATCTCTTGTAGACTGTAAAAGAGATAAAAGATCAGGCCACAAGCGAAAGATCCTATAGGGATCCTATAGAATATAGAGTGACCTGAAATTGCTTTGAAGGTTTGAATTTGTTGCTAGAAATTAATTTTTATACATTTTTTTTTAATTCTTGCAATTCGAGTAATTCTGCTACTTTCAAAAACTAGCTAAGACAGCACACCCTCTGAAAGCCGCCAGCCCGAACTCATTCAAGGTGGTGTTTTTTTTGTGTGATTTTTTTTCTTTTAGAAAAAATTTACAAATTCAGAGAATTTTGTTTTTTTCCTTCCTTGCTTTCTTACACTACTTTCTAAAAGCCAAACCCAGCTTTAAGATCAGGAAAAACCATGTCCTTCGAGGGCTCTCAATCGTTCCGAATCCTGTCCTCGCAACATGGCGGATTTTTTTGGGCGGAAAAGCGGGAAACCAGAAAAAAAGGAAAGAGAGAAAAAAAAACATCTATTAGGCTAGTAATTGCGGCGTGATTAGCAGATGCCGTGTGCTTGGCATGGAGCGGCTTTTCCTCGAGTTTGGAAGAAGTCTACCTACTGCTGCCTCCTGATACAATACAGCAGTCTGAACAGCCATACATCCTTCATGTCTTCCTCTGTCTGTCTCTCTTCTCTCTCTCTTTCTCTCTCTCTCGCTCCACCTCCCCCCATCCACCCCACCTCTCTTCCTCTCCTATCAATCGTTCCCCTCCTCCTCTCCGCTCCTCTGCTTGGCTGGATCGGGCCCAGCTGGCTTCATTAGACTTTCCTCACCATTCCAGATCCGCTGTTTTTTGTCTGTTGCACATTTCTCGACTGTTTTATCTTAAGCGCTGTCCGTCCCGCGCTCCCCTCATAAATATTTCTCTGGCGTCTCCGCGTGCACACACACAAACACGCGCTATGTGCACACACACGCGCGCACTGGCTGCCATTGAAACAATTCATGTGGCCATTGTACATTTGTTTTTTAATTAATCTTTGTGTCCTGTGTGTGTGTATGTCTGTGTGTGTGTGTGTGTGTGTGTGTTTGCGCGTGTATGTGTTTTCCGGGAGTCTCATTGTTTGTGATCAGCTGTGAATGGTTTTAAACTGGAGGAGTGGACGGCCTGCATTATCCATCGTTGTTGGGGTTTTTTTCCTGATTTTGAATTCATAACAGTAATTTTTGCTCCTTTAGTCATGCAAGAAACTCTCAAACAAACGAGCTTTCAAAGTAATTTTGACGGAAATGCAGAAGGAAGGCATAATCCTTGGCTGGTCGATGACATGCTAATACCGCCCCGGGCTACAGCTCCACCATTTTGGCTAGTTTCAATTATTAATCGTATGCCTCCCTCATATTATCCAGCAAAACAATCATCCTTTTCCTCCCAACGCCCTTATTAATTCACCTGGACTCTCAAGACTCATGGTGAATGTTGAATCAGTCTGTGGCCTAAGAGTGCAGCCGGCGCTATTGATAAGGCAGAGCATGGACGACGGAGCATGGTTACCGTGGCATCTGACAGCTATGTCGAGTCTGTGTGTGGAAGTGTGTGTGTGTGTGTGTGTGTGTGTGTGTGTGTGTGTGTGTGTGTGCAGCAGGAATGGCAGCCAGATGGTTGCTGGAGGCCCAGGGGAGATGAACTGGGGCAGCATTGCCACCACTGGCAAGCACTGCCCCGTTCTGACCGCCCTCTCGCTCAAAGGGCAAGACACAGGCCTGATCTGTGTGTCTGACAGCGTGGCGTGACCTGGGAAGGTACCAGTGCGGAATGCGTGACGCACCACCACTGCCGAGCCCCTGATTCACATGATTAGGAGACGACTGGAATCACAGACTAGAAAAGGATTCCCAAACGATTAGTGGGGAAAAGCTGATGGATCGTGATTCACGATTCATGATTTGATTTGATTCTTGAGGAAATTACTCAGAACCTTCAATTGATGTTTTTTAAGAACCGATTTTAAAGATGTGCGTGTATGTGAGAGTGTGTGCGTGCAGTGAAGTTCATTTATGAAGTTGAAAGCACCTCCACATAATGTTAAAGATCTTATAAAAATAAAGAAGTTCTTTGCACTATGCAAAACAAATCCGATTCCATAAGAACAAATCAGTGGATTGTTCTTGAAAGAACCATTTTGTTAATAAGATGAATGAACCTCCACACAATGGAAAGGTTCTATATTTATTATCAGAGGATCTATATCAATTAAAGGTTCTTTTTCTTGCCCCCTTAAAATGGGTTCTTCAGTATGGGCAACAGTGATATTTAAATCATGATAACTCAAATGTTTTGTTGCAAGGTTGAAGGGTTCTTCTTTATGATGAAGAGCAGGTGCATATGTTTCTTTCTAGAACGCCAAAAAAAAAACCTGGTTCTACATGATACCAATAAAGGGACCACTGTTGGTACTCTACAGAACCCTTTCTACTAATACTGTACATTCTTCAAAATAATGGTGCCAGAATACCACAGGAGAATCACTTACTTGTCCTAAAGAACCTCTCACTGGTTTGTTCTTTAGAGAACCAATTTTGGAAATGTGTGAATCTTTGTAATGTTACCAAACCTCCACATAAGGTAAAGGTTCTAGCAAGAACCCTTAAATTATCATAGAACCTATCAAGTGAAGGTTCTTTAGGCCTTTAAAACATTCTTCATACTCTCTACTTTAAACATGAACAGTGTTTTTTTCTTTTTAAACCATGCAAAGAACAGTTTAAAGGTTTGCAAAGCCTCTAAGAGCTTAGAACCAAGTTCAGAACAGTTTAGGATTTTTACATACACATGTAGCTGGAGGGATTATTTACACAATACACTCGTTACAAAAAAGGTTCAACAAAGGATACCTGAAGCCATAGAAGCATCATGTCTGATCAAGAGATTTGTGAGTGAAAGAACGGTCACATAATCTAAAGGTCATAGACCAATTTAAGGATGCTTTCAAGAAATTATTTCAATTTTAAAGGATCTTCACATTCTCCAAAGAACCATCCACTTTTAGGGAACTACAAATGGTTCTTCTATGGAATCACCAAAAGGAACCCTTTCTGATCCCCTTACTTTTAGAAGTAATGGAACATAGACAACAAAACAGGATGATGGAACACAAGAATGTGTGGAAAAAAGCCTGAGAACTCAAAAATCAAGAGCATACCGTATTGAATATTTTCCTAATCGACTCTATAATCAATTTGAACGTTCCCAAATTGATGCGGTTGATTTGCAACCTGTATTTTTACTCCTCTAATCATTGTTGTATCAGTAAAAAAGGATTTAAGAGGTATTTTGCTGCCTTACAGTGGCGCTGAAGGCTGTTCGAGAACCAGCTAGTGGTGCAGTGAAAGGTCCTCCAATGGCTCTGGCATCGCTAGTTGCATCTTTGATTCTCGCATGAGGCTGCTCGGTGAAATGATCTAATCCGATGAGTTATTTATGGCGTGTCATTATTTATTTATTTGATTATTTTGTAAATTATTTATCTATTGAATTATTAATTCATCTTCATGACAAGGCCTGAATTATGTATGACTTAATTTGAGATTATTGCATTCAGACGCCACATTGTTGCCGGGTTTGGCTCTCGTTCTCACGTCAAGGCACACAAGGAAATTAAATCTACCTCCTGGGCCATTTTGTCTTCATTTGAGACGGAGCCGAGACAGGTTACAACAAGGACACTGGCTCCTGATCAAAATGAAAAGACCTGTCCGCTTATCCGTCTTAAGGTGAGAAACGCACCCAGACCGCCTGCCTTTCTCTCGTCCGTCGGCTTTCTGAGCCGTGAAGAAAGTGATGAACGGCGCTTTTTCATTCGCACACATTAAAATCAATTAAAAGTCAATTAAAGGGAAACTTCATCTCAGAACTACAACACAGCTCAGATCACACACAAGCTAGTGGGACTGATTTGCATGATTTATTTGCATCATGCTAACCGGACTCCATATGCTAGTGCATCGCCACTGGGACCTCTACTGGACTGTGTTATTTTGGGGTGTTTCAATTGGTCCATTCCACTTCACATTATGACATGGTGTAAATGGTTGTTGGCATTTTCAAATTATTATTAAAGTAATTAAAAATTTGTTCAAAAACTAGTGACACAAGGTTTAGTTTCGACAACGACAATATGCTACATATTCTACACTGTAAAGAAAGGAAAAACTTAAAACAGTAAATTCTTTATTCTTAATTGGGTTCCCCATTAGCTTATTGGGATCCACTCAACAGCAATAACAATCTATTAAGACAAGTTAAAAAAAATAACATGTTATCAAAGCACTGAAAAGAAAAATAATTTAACAAGCAAAAAATAAGTACAGTTTCTACAAATGTTTGATGAACATTAGATTGGAAGGTCTCCGAGTTTGGCTGGAGCTGGTGGTGCCTAGATCTGAAACTAAACAGGGTGAAAGGGCTTTTAGTCATTGTGCTGCCCCCTTCTGGACCCAGCTGTCCATGAAGATCAGATCTGTCCAAACAGTTGCCAGTTTTAAAAAGCTTTGTTTTCTGCTGCTCTCTGTTAGCCAGTAAGAATTTCCCTTTTATATGTATTCTTTTATATTGCCTTATTTACCTTTGTTTAACTTATTTTAATGAATCACATTTTTATTCTATATTAATTTTTGTCCTTTTTATGCTTATTTTATTTCTGTAAAGCACACTGAATGACTTCTGTGTGTGATAATGTGCTATACAAATAAACTATCTTGTCCAACATATAAAATATATAAACTTCTGATGAAATGTTCAATGAAAAAGTTAAGTGAAGTCTACAATTTACATTCTGTTAACTTATTTACAATTTAATGAACAAAAATGTAAGCTTTTTAAAATTCATTTAAAATTTACATATTTTTCCTCACTTTCTTAAAATGGAAGAATAGACAAAACTGGTTTAAGTATCAAAACACACCTTTCACTTCCCATTCCATACACTCCACAAAAAATGTATTTATTTATTTGGTGGGGGGGGTTTAAATACACACAATGTTCTGAAATGTTTGCACATTTTTATATATTTTTATGTATTTCATAAAAATATGCATTTCCTGGTGAATTCCAAGAGAGTTGAGCTACACTCACTGAAATGCCCAACAGGTTCCAGCTACTGAGACTCCAAAGAACTGTAAATATTTTGACTAAAATTAGGTTAAATATCAAGATAATCTGACTTAATGACACACAAAAACTTAAAAGGTTCTAGTTATTAAGCAGATAAAGCGTGTAGTAAAATATCTAATTATTGCACAGTTATACAGAATGAAATCTTATTGTAAAATAAGACAGAGTGTAAACACAGTAAATGTATCACGGCTTTCTTTTACAGTCCAGTACATGTTCAAGTACATGCTATATGTCCTTTTAATTCAAATTTTTATCCCATATAACTTCCAGGTACTCTTTTCTGCTTAAAATAAGACATTGCAGTGAAAGGTTGAGTTTCTTTATAATTAAGACCAAATAATAATGTAAGTATGAAGTGTTTTACTATTTTACTACTCTAATGTCTAGAACTAGATATCTAGGTATGGCAGTCTAATTTAGCTAAATTGTCTTGTAAAATCATTTTACCCCAAATAATAATGGAACATACTACCATATGGCTCCAATAAAGATTACTCAGTACTCTTAGTTTCTAGATTCTAGAATTAGAATCGGAATCAGAAAACTTTTTTGATTGCAGAGGAAATTGCTACATAGGAAATCATTAGGAAAAAAGAAATAAATGGGGAAAAGCCTTTTAGGAAATGAGCCATTTAAGGTCAAATGTAGGATATGGGCACTTTAAGGAAAAATCAAGGATATGGACCATTTAAGGAAAATTGAAGGACATCGGCTCTTTAAGGAAAAATAAAGGATATGGGCACTTTAGGGAAAAACAAAGGATATGGGCCCTTTAAGGAAAAATGAAGGATATCAGCTCTTTAAGGAAAAACAAAGGATTTCAGCTCTTTAAGGAAGAATAAAGGATATGGGCTCTTTAAGACAAAATGAAGGACATGGGCCCTTTAAGGAAAAATAAAAGATATGAGCCCTTTAAGGAAAAATGAAGGATATCGGCTCTTTAAGGAAAATTGAAGGATATGGGTTCTTTAAGGAAAAATAGAAGATATGGACCCTTTAAGGAAAAAAGAGGGATATGCACCCTTCAAGGAAAAATCAAGGATATGGGCCCTTTAGGGAAAAATCAAGGATATCGTCTTTTTAAGAAAAAAATGAAGGATATCGGCTCTTTAAGGAAAAATGAAGGATATGGACCCTTTTGTTACAGTGTAGCAGCAGTTTCACATTATATTCAATAGTAAATGTCCTACTTTGCCAGTTAGTCAATATTCTGTTTCTTTTCTCTGATTCGGCTCCTGCTACTTTTTCACACAAGCAGCAAATCGCCTTAGTGCAGGATAAAGTTAGAGACGAGAATTCAGACACGACTGAAGGCCTACTTTATTAAGCATGTGCTTCAGGTATGAGACTGTGAACCATTTGGAGCTTCATTAGTAATATTATCCCACTTCACGGGTCAGATTTCGGGTGGTGTGACAGACTGCTCTTTTGGTTCAACCAAACCTGACTGTAGTGGCGCCTTGGTAGTTTGTCCCTTCGTAATTGACCCGGAGTGGCCTTAAGTGGAGTGACAAAGTGAAGAGCTAACATTCAGCGGCCTTGTGAAAAAGTGATTAACCCTCCCATATGGAGGGGTCAGGGTGCAAAAATGGTAAGGCTGCTCACACATAATACACTATATGGACAAAAGGGGACACACCTGTTTTTCAGGGTTTGAGCTAAACCCCTTACTTCCAGTGAAGGACAATCTTAATGCTTCACCATACCAAGAGGTTCTGGACAACACCATGTTTCCAACTTTGTGGACACAGTTTGGGGAAGGCCCAATATGGCCTGCAGAGAGCCCTGACCTCAACCCCATCCAACACCTTTGGGATGAAATGGAAAGGAGATTGTGAGCCAGGCCTTCTCGTCCAACATCAGTGCCTGACCTCATAAATGCTCTACAGAATGAATGGGCACAAATTCCCACAGAAACTCCAAAATCTTGTGGAAAGCCTTCCAAGAAGAGTGGGAGCTGTTACAGCTGCAAAGGGGGACCAGCTCAATATTAAAGTCTATGTATTTGAATGCAATGGCATTAAAGTCACTGCTGGTGTAATGATCAGGCATTCCAACACTTTTGTCCATTTAATGTAGCTCCAAAATCAGATGAATGGATTTCTGTTTATTTCCTAAAGGGGGGTCCTGACCACTGTTTGGTATGTTTGGTGGATCCCACACCCCCCCCCCCACACACACCCACCCATCCCACTTTCTCCTGGGCGCGAAAGCCGTGGTTACACTAGTACTTAGTGTTGACATTGGGATAATCAGTTTGCATCTGGCTCGCTTCGATATTTCGTTCGGAAAAAAAAAAAAAAAAGAAAAAAAAAACCCTCCTCAATTCATTTAAAAACGTGGCTGCAGGCTGTTCATCATCACTTCCAGCACTATTTAAAACTTGTGAGATTGTCTTGCCAATAAAAATGCGGCAGAAACAGTAAAAGATGAGATATGAGTAAAGCGCACTTCTGTATTCTCAGTCTCTCCGTAATGAAGCATTCATTATGATTATTTTATAGGTTTGAAGTTTTTAAAAAACTACCAGAATGCATTACTCTGCATAATGAACAGCTGTTGTGGCAACAAGCACATACATTATGCATAAAAAATTATTTCAGTTTTGATTGTAGATGCTGATTTATTGAGACAAGTCTAGCTTACTACAGTAATGGATTTGGGATGTGCTTCTGCCGTGTTATTTCCATAATTAATAATGGGGAGGCAGTACATTATATATGCTTTGTGTTTATAAGCTGAAGGATACTTGAGCCATGGTAAACACGGGGTTGCATTCGAGCTTAAAACCATAGCAGGTTAATTATGCATCAGACCATGTCTCTAAAGCTATAAATACATAATAGTTGTAATACCAACAAGCCCTGGCCCTCTTCTCAACACTGTTATTTAGTGGTAGGTGGACAAGCCTGGGCCGCACTGTGAATCAGGCTGGGATACCTTGGAACGGATAGCTACTGGTAGGTGAGAGTAGAAGTGGAAAAGCCTTTGTGTGCTAGGATTAGCATCTTCTTCATGAACTTAGAACCGGTAGCATGTTGTAAGAAAACAATGGGAAATAACAAACCAGGATGGACCAGGTTAGGTCAAGAGATCTAACTGACCAGACCCTTCCCCAATACCCCAAATCCCCAGTTCCTTTTACAGTAAATACTGTCGAGATTTGGGCCCAGAACTTTTAGCTAGCAAGCCAAAAGTAGCACTCTTAAAGGGCCCATATCCTATTTCTATGCTTATCTTTTCTTTTTTTCCCCAGGTCCTCTAATAATAATAATTTTATGCACCAATTTTATCTAAAGTTAGACACACACACAGTCACACCAAGGGGCAATTTAGCAACTCAGCATTAGCTATATTAACTAGATTTGAATGTTTTTACCTGCCAAGCTCTCATATTTTGCAGTGTGTGAAGGATCTTTTTGAAGAGCCTCTATATAATCTACAGCTCTGGAAAAAAATAAGAGACCACTGCAAAGATGCTCCGTTTCTCAGGTTTTATCTTCTATAGGTGCAAGTATTGAACTGAACAGCTTTGCCTTAGTTTTTAAGAACT
>JBBPCZ010000001.1:1567316-1607365 GCA_037974445.1 Brycinus macrolepidotus
AAAAGATTCATTACTTATATATATATAAACCAACTGAAGATAAGGGCATGTTGAAAAGTGGACTTTTTAACCCTTTAACCCATTTAGACTTATTGAAAAGTGCCCAAATTTGTCTTTTAAAGTAATGAATCTTTTGATTTTTAATTACTGGTTTTGTTAGCAAAATCAAAAGTTTGGAATCACAACCACTCATTTTTTCTGTAATTTAAGCTGTAATTGTCCGTTCACAATAATCTGGCAGAAGATTTGACAATTTTTTTTCAAGTATGTGGCATACAGGTTGTTTTTTTTTTATCTGCAACCAAATTGGTTTTGGTAGTGAAAATGGAAGCATCTGGACACTGACAACTCAACAGGCTTAAGTTAGTGTTGGCAACAAACTCTCTCCCAAAAGTATCCAGACATCTACTTATCCAAAATACGGCTGTACTGTTTCGTGTTGTATCATGATCCAGTCACTTTGTAGAAAATCTTAAAAATGAGTTGATGTAAAATTTTTAAATTTTTAAATTCCATTATTAAATTCCATTATTCCATTATTTTATAATTCAATTATTATAAAATAATATTTATTTTTATTAATAAATAAATATTTATTAAAATGGTTTTTATTTTGCAAGCATTTTAAACAGGAACCTTGCATAATACTTCCAAACAAACACAGCAGCCCAAGTTGGAAAGTTCTACGGTTTCTCTTTTAGATTAAACTGAAATTTGGTCAATGTACATAAAGCACATCCAGGCTTGTCCAAGCAACAGTTGTTAAAAAGAACACTTTTTGGGTGGACATTTGGACATACAGTACTGTGCAAAAGTCTTAGGAACCTGGAAAATAATATTTAAAAACAATTTAGATGAGCAGTGTGTTTTTTCATCTTAATATTACTAAATATACTAAATAAAACTAAATAGAACAAACACAACATTAGACAGAAAATGAATCTGTTCTTTGTGGAAGTCCTTGTACTTTCCATCAGAAACCAGTACTTCAGTTCCTTCATTAAATTAGATCAGGAGCTGCTGATGGAAATTCACAAATTGAAGCAACGGCTGGAGGCCGAGGAGATATCTGAAACCGAACCTGTGTTCTCCTCACCAGCTCATAAAATATCAACTACTTTTTACAACCAAAACAAATCTTGATACTTTTTACTGCTTTCTTGTTTATTTGTATTCATTCTAATGTTAACTTTGCTAGCAGAAAGACACTTTATCACAAACTGAGAAAAATACCTTTAAATAATTTGTTTAGGTGCCTAAGACTTTTGCACAGTACTGGATATAGTCCTAGACAGGACTTAAGACTAGTCCTGGACTACACAGTTTTATGAAATGAATCCAGAACTAGAGTTAACCGTAGTCTGTCAGTATGTGGTTTCATTTGAAAGTGTCCATCCTTCCATTCCTCTTACATTCTGTGGACCCTGTGATGACCACATCAGAGATGGTGGGCTGGTGGAATTGGGGTCCGGGGGTGCAGAACAACGGCCTCCCTTCTGCATGTCTGTTCAGTGACACCCCCCTAATCTGATAACGGATGGGGACAGGTTGTGTTCCCTGTACCTGGCAAGTACCTCCCAACCCGCGCCTCGCGGATTTCCGCGGATAAGGCCCATCTTGGCAAGCGGCGGGATCCTCTGGAGGATAGTTAAAGGGTGATTAATCATTGTTTAGGCACCGAGTGTGTGGAGAAGAATGGGAATGCGCCGTTTCACACCTCTGAGGCAATTAATCCCTGTGATCTCCGCCAGGTTTGTCTTGTAGATAAGTCGGGGTACAAAACTGTTCCTAATTTATCAACCCACTCATGCCATCGGGCATAAAACACACAATTTATTTCCAATCATTTATAGTCAAATTTTAAAAAGAGTGACTTTGCCACATCCAAGTGTGCCTTATATTAGCTTCATATAAACTAAGTACCCCAGATTACAATGGGAATGCCGTTTTATTGTGCACATCTGGTTGAGTCACAATGCATTTTCTCATTTGCAAGCTGAATTTTTGAGTGAACGTGGCATAAATCATTTTGCTAATCAGAAACATAAGTGACATGAAGCCATCTCCCCTCTCAGGAAAAAAAAAGAGGAACAGCATATGGCTCAAAAGCCCTCTGCTCTTTTTTTTTATTATTATTTCCAAGGTATATAACCTACACAAAACAAGAGGCCCTTGACATTACGGGATCGATTTGCATTTTTGTTTCCTACGTCGTACGAGGAGAGCGACTTTATCGGCACCAGTGTGTTCTTCACGTCTTTGTTGATGGCTTCAATGGCACGTCAGAAATCCCGAGCAAGGGGCAGAATCTGTTATTCATCCTCCGCCTGCATGTGTTGGTGTCAAAGATGAAATTTCCCCCGACTGAAGATTAATCATTGTGCGAGATGTATCACTATTTAAGCACAGTAAATACGGATATTACAAGATCACTGAGCCCATTCCGCCAGTGCATCAAGCAACCATCAGCCACACCGATACCCTTTGAGCTGCGTGATGATGGATGGACTAAAGACAACAAGATGAATTTCTTTATTACGACTACACTCGTTCCAGGTCCGCGCTTATGGATTCCAAATCGTATTTGCCTCCTAAAATAAAGCGGGTGGGGGGGTTGGGGGTGCTGCTGTAGACTTCACTTGCCAATAATAGTAAAATGCTTCTAGTTTTAATTGCATCATTACGTCCCCAATATCAGCGGCCTGCCTGCCAATATCAATATTGCCAAAGCATGGGTGGAATATAGATGACCCAGGGTATGCGTGGGCATACACACAGAGGGTTCCGCTTGCCAGGCTCATTCCTTGCGCCCGCTGAGAAGGGAACTGGGGGGGAAAAGTAGGCCGGATAAGCGGCTCGACTTTCTAATGTCCCTCCGCGTTCCCTTAATTGCTGATGGATCTTGTTTTGGATTTTGATGGCGGTTCTGAATCTGCACTTGCAACACATAGGAACTGATGGGCCCGGTGGGAAACATTGTATTACTGCCGTGGGTGTGTGTGTTTGTGTGTATGTGTGCGAGGGAACCAGAGATGGATATAAGGGAGGGATGGAGAGAAAAATGCATGGCCCCGTATCAAAACTGCAATGGGAACGTCGTAGTCACTTTGTGAGTGTATTGTTAGTGCAAATATGTTCTCGCACTATTAAATAGTTGTATAAACAAGGTCAATTGAGGTTAAGGTTAGGAATGACCCAGTGCACTTAAGGGGCTTCAGTTCAGGGTCCTGGCCTCCAGTGGGACTCAGAAGCATGACTGCTAATTGAATAATAGTAGCAATTGAATGTTAAGTCTTTGTTCTTTTAGGCCTCTTTTTAAGCCTCACATGCAATCACAGAAATAGCTAGTTAGCTTTAGCCTATGCAGGCTAACTTCACCTTTGGACGTTTCCAGATGAATGAAAAGCTAACTGTGAAAGCCAAAACTAGAAGAACTCCAAGAACTAGAAGAATCCCAAGAACTGTTTTGTGGTTTCCCAGCTGAAACATTCTCCAGTATTTCTGGAGAAGATAAAGCTCCAACAGTAGCATTTTCCCTCTAGTGAATCAGGGGAGTTCATTAGCAAGGGGGAAAACCGATTAGAGATTGGGACAGATACAGCCGGGGCATTTTGGGGGGTCCACACCGGCACTCTGTGCATATGGTGGCCCAGCACAACCTAACAATTAGTAACCACTTTGATGAACCTAATCCCATTTCTTCAGTCCCATCAGAAAAACCAGCCCAATGAGTTGGTAGTAATGCCTTCAGGACTAGGAAGCGATACCACAGCTCAAATATTTGATTTTAGTCTATGATTTGCACCACGACAGAACCACCAACCCCCTCAAGAGCATCAAATTTGTCTGTTTTAATTAGATTGTTGTTTAGGTATTAATTACGTATGGAGTTGTTGGTCCTAAGACTTTGATGTTGGCAGATGGCACAGTCAGGTAAGTAGGGGTTAGTGCCGGGAAAGATGCGGCGTGATTTATTAAGCCTCACTTTATTAGTGCCATCCACATGCTAATCATATTACCAACCTCAACTTCCCCAGATTAAGACAATTTCCTCGCTTATTGTTTCGCTACGAGGTGGGGCTCTGACACACACACAACACACATACACAAACACACACACATACACACACTCAAATTCGCATATACATTCAGCCAGCATCTGCCCACACTGGCAGAAAACACAAATGCAGTGTTTCTTTTCTCGCTCGAGTTGAGCAGGAAAAGGGTCAGCGCTATTGTGATTGAACGGTTTTACCACAGCCAAGTGATTTCCGAAGCATCAAAAAAAAAGAAAAAAGTTGTCGGCTTGAAAGAGATCTGCAGAGAAAATACCTGCCTTCTCTGCTGTGCCGCTTCCTTCACCTTCATGTTTGATTCCTCACCTTTTTGGCCTTTGGTCGTTCCTCTGTGAGGCCGTTAACCAACTGGGTCTGGGTAGAAGTTTAAAATGGGGACCCCTGAGTGCCAATAAAGCTCGTTCCCCATGACGTGATGTGGCATTTCCATAGAGAGCAGGGAGTCTTTATCTGTGTGGCCAGAAGCAGAACACATCTGTGACCTTGATGGGTCTGAGATGTGATGCCAAATGTGAGAGAGAGCCCATAGTTTCCACTCACTTTCGGCCATTCAGTTTCATCTACAGCATCCCGCTCATCACCGGTATTCTGTTCCAAAGCACAATTCTTGTGAAATGACATGTGTTTTACTACTAATACATATCTCATATTGTCGTGCGTGTGCAAAATTTGAATCCTCTGGTCATGTTTTGTTGTTTTGTTCACATTCATTATATACATATTTTAATGCACTGTTTATTTGTACTGTTTATATGCTGAATTTAACATACTGAGGGAAAATAAAACTTGCAAAACTCTGTTACACCTCTGTTACATCTTACATCTGTGGTACATCTTTTACTTCATGTATATCTTCTTTCGGTATGTTAAAGTCAGTAAACCAATAGAAATTGTGCACTAAAATGTTTGCTGCATATGGTGTGTTAACCTACTTTCATTTTAAAAATCAATAAAACCTCATTTGACTAGCGTGTTCAAACTTTTACATATATAACTCTATTTTTGGTTTTGGTGCACTTTCCAAAAATGTCAACTGCTGTTTATACTGATTTTCAATGCAAATGAGTCAACAAAATGGCCAAAAACAATTTATATTTAAATCTTTATAAATGATCTTAGATTGAAGGCAAAAGAACATTTCTCCTTCTCCTGTACAATTTGTTTTTTGTACAGTTTGTTTTTTTGAGTCCACGTGTTTGTGATTATATGTTCACTTGGGGCAGCTGGGTGGCCTGGTGGTTAGGGCGTCGCCCCTGCAATCAGAAGGTTGTGGGTTTGAATCCCAACACCACTAGTGTCATCACTGAGGTACCCTTAAGCAAGGTACCGTCCCCACACACTGCTCCCCGGGCACCCCTTGTTGGTGGCAGCCCCCTGGTTCACTTGATGAATGGGTTAAATGCAGAGAAACAAGTTCACACTGTGTGCTGTGCTGTGGTGTGTTCACGCGTGACTATAAGGGGTCACTTTACTTTACATGTTTGTGTGCATGTCTGTACTGTCACATGCAAAAGTTTAAATTCAGCCATAAGTTCAAATAAGAAAATAAGTTCATTTATTTTTGACAGGAGACAAACAAACTTTTCTACAGATTTGACTGCTTGGTTTCTATTTATTTAAATACCTTAATACATTAAACAAAACACAAAAAATATAAGAAGTATATTTACTCTTTCATTTTAGTGTTTTACTGTTTAATTTTCCATACCATGTAGCAAAATGTGTGTGTGTCCCATGTATTAATCTCTTTGTGAAGACCAAATGTCCCCATGATGATAAGAATACTTGAAAATCTGTAAAAGTGGGGACATTTTGTGCTCCATGCTGTTTTCATCACAATATGAGCTGAATGACTGCCCTTTGGTTACTGACTTTAAGGTCAGAGTCAGGTGTGTGTGTGTGTGTGTGTGTGTGTGTATGTGTGTGTGTGCGCGTTTGTGTGCATTGTGTAAATGCACATATCTGTACATGTGTGTTTGTGCTTATACAGCATACGTGTGTAGTTTGTATATGGGAACGTGTGTGTGTGTGTGTGTATTTATGCATGCATTTGCATGTATGGATATTCATAGGCACATATGTATACGTGTGTACGCTTGTGCCTGTGTGGCAGTAGGTTTTATTCTGTGTGTGTGTGTGTGTGTGTGTGTGTGTGTTGTTATGGCTGTTGTTGTTGTGTCTCCTGACGCCGGTGTGTGATTGATGGATGAGGTCCAGGACATCTCGATCGACAGCTGTTGATTGCTCCGAAAATCGAGAAAAGCATCCAGAGCGTGACAATGAGCTCATTGCTCTTGCAGTTCAGTCGCCAACTCGGCCCTGCACTGGGCCGCCTCATGAATTTCAACCACAGCCACAAGCAGCCGCCGACTGAAGGGGTCCAGGCAGTGCCAGCAGAGGGGAGGCAAACTTGCTCTGTAATGTTCAGCACACATGATCACACTGACTTTACAGCCGCTCCTTTCCTTCACACATCCACTCTTCATTAGCCATTAACCTCTTAACCTCTAAGGGCCCGATTTTGGGCCCACACTATGGTTTCCTGCTCTCCTTACTACACAACTTACATATTTTTAGGAGTTCTTCGATAATTGATAAAAACTAACTAATAAGCCAATTTCAGCTAATTAATAACTTCTACTTACTAACTAACAAGACAATTTTTATCATAAATTATGTACATATAAACTTTACCTGTCTATCTATCTATCTATCTATCTCTCTTCCTCTCTCTCTCGCTCTCTGTAAATATATATATATATATATATATATATATATATAGAGAGAGAGAGAGAGAGAGAGAGAGAGATAGATTTCAAGGAGTTAAAGAAAGTTTCATGCACAAAAAAGTAATAAATACAAATTCATATTTGGACATTTTGACTGATCTAGCCGTGCTCCATCTACTAATATGTTCTTTAGTGGGATTGGGGAAAGACAGAAGACGGTCGAGTCGCCTTTAAAGTGTGTGTCAGTGAATCTGTGACATCACGGTTAAGGAGTATGGAATAGGACAAACAGAGCCAATGCGGAGAAAATATGTAGAAAAAATAATGAGGAGCAAAACACATGGCAGACTCATAAACATACCTCAAGACACTAAAAAAGACATGTGTCACCGTTTGTTGTGATTTCATTTAAAAAATCAGCCCGGCCACGTGCGCCTTTAGGTGTCCTTACCCATAAATGGCTTGGTAAGAGCCAACGAATTACCAGGAGAAGTTCCATTTAATCTAACCTTTTCTGTTTGTTTTGCCAAAATACATCAACTTAGATTGTGTTTGTAAATTTCTAATGAGGTTTATTTTGTATTTGGTGTTGCTGTTAGGAAAGATCAGCTGTAATTTTGTGTTGTGTAGCCAAGGTTTTTCGAGATCAATATCCAACTGATGGGGGAAGCAGGAAGTTCATTGACTTCAACTGTTTTAACTTTTCTAGGTAGAGAAACTAACACCACTAGCTACCATGGCAGAACTGATAGCTATGCACAAGTGGTAGCAAAGCACAGGTAATTTGCTGGCAACATGCTTACCACAGATCATGGCCAGAATAGAAAGAAAGATGTTTTTTAAATTTGCCTCAGTGCAGCTTGTTAAACAAAGACAATCTAGTGAGGGAACGTGGAACCGAGGCACAATCTTCAGACTAAAACCCTTTTGCTCCTGGTCATGTCATGTGACTTGTAAATAGATTGTAACCTGATAGGCATTTAAATCCGGCTAGTTGGATTTAAATCTGATTGCTATGTGGTGAATATGTAAATTGGCCCACATTCAACAACCAATCGCCCGGGCTGCTCTTCGTTTTTCTGTTCTACTGGGGAGCATGGATGCCTCCATTAAGCAGTGGCAGTCCTGGCCTGGTCTCTTCACTACTAGCAGAACCGCAGAGGGTTTTAGTTGTGGGTGCATTCACACTACTCCTCCTAAAGTGATCAGGTTTAAACTGGTTTCAAATGGTGTGTTTACAACTACAGTACTGGGCAAAAGTCTTGAGCCACCCCTCATTTCTTTATGTTTTGCTTTTAATCATCTTGTTGGTGCAAACATACTATTTAATTCCTGTCAGTCTTTTCCTTATTGAGAAGTTTAAATGAAAGAAATAGGAACAAATGTTTTACTCTAACAGCCTGCAAAGTGCATAAAGATACAAGGTGCCTAGATAAAGGAGTTCCAACCACTCAGCATTCAACACCACCAGTCTAGATCATCTGAAATCATCTGCACCTGTTTCTTCACTAGTTCAGGCCTTAAGTTAGATGCTTAGATTCAGCCCTTAAGTAAGCTTTGTTATGCGTAAATGATTCATATGTAGGTCACTGTACAGTTTAACAAGTAAAAAACATTCCTCTGAAACTGGTCAGATTCAGGGACTGGACTGAAAATCCTGAAAGTCTCTGAAAGTCCTTCAGGAAGCATGGAGAACTGTTCCTCAAGTCTAAATTAAAAATACAAGAAAGTCTGATTCTTTGGCAACAAAATTTGAAGCAATAAGGAGTGGCTCAAGACCTTTGCACAGTACTGTAAATTAGTATTACTGTAATCCAGATATGATCCTGATACTTAAGACACATGAAGCAAGCAGGGGCCTAGGTTTATATAAAGTCAGGAGATGATTCGGTTCCAGATGCTTAGTGTAGGTGTGAGGCAGGATAAGATTGCATGAAAATAAAACACAATTTTTTTCAACAGTATAATCACACATATTTGTTTGACTGGGGGTTTTGCCAGCCCTCTGTAAAGCTAATCCAACCTCGTAACAGTAGCAACAAAGGAACATACTTGTGGGCAGATCACAGATCAATTTCATGAACAGGAAATAAATACAAATACATATTTTGATTTGTGCTCCAAATATATTCATTCGTTCATTCATTTTCTGTAACCACTTAATCCTTACTAGGGTCATGGGTACCTGGAGCCTATCCCGGAGCCAACAGGCATCAGGCAGGGACTCACCCTGGGCCAGGGTGCCAGCCCACCGCAGGCTCCAAATATCAAAAAGCATCTTGTTCAACATAGACAAAAACCCAAAAGGTGGGTAGAGCCTGTTGATTGGTTGGAGTTATTTCCACAGTGCTGGTTAGTTTTTAAATAGTTTTGGATAGTATAGGGTTCGCCACTCACTGGGTTATAGCCCAGCCAAATAGTTGAACAGTACCTGAGCCAACGTCTGCAGAAATACAGGCTAATAAAAGTACCGTGGTTATTACCTACCACAAGTGCTCCAAGGAAGAAGACCTGGTGAACAGGCAACAGGGTCATGGACGTCCAAGACTCATTGTTGCATGAGGGAAGTGAAGGCTCCCCCAAAAAATAATTAGGGGTCATAGCTTGCTGTGTGTAGCTGCAGACTGGCCTCAATGTGCCTACAATGGGCATGTTAGCATCAGACCTGGAACATGAAGCAATAGAAGAAGGTGGCCTAGGGAAAAGATTGCACAAGCCATTGTCTTATTCTATGGGAATAAGGTGAGGCGACAGAGGCAGTGTGATGCAATGTGTAATCTTCTGCTGGGAGACCTTGGTTCCTGCATTCATTTGGAAGTTACTTTGACATGGACCACCTACTTAAACACTGAAGCAGACCACGTACACCCCTTCATGGCAGTGGTATTATCATAAAATGGCAGTGTTCTCTTTCAGCAGGATAATGTGTCCTTCCAAACTGCAAAATGTTCAGGAAGGCTTTGAGGAACATGATAAGGAGGTCAAGGTGTTGACTTGGCCTCAAAATTCTCCAGATCTCAGTCCGATCAAGCATCTGTGAGACATGCTAAAGAAACTAGTCTGATCCATGGAGGCCTGACCTTGCAAATGACAGAATCTGCTGTAACATGTTGGTGCAGAAACCACATCACACCTTCAGAGGTCTTGTGGAGTCAGAGCTGTCTGGGCAGCACGAGAAGGACCTACACAACCTACATAACACGAGCAGTGGAGTTAATAGGTCTGTTACAAACTTCAAAGATGTCCATGTTTAATTGAGAATGGCCACAAACTGTTCAAGGGCAATGCCTTTAGCTTAGTGCTAACATACCACTTGAATCACATAGGGGTGCTAGCAGAAATTAGCATGGTTCTAATAGTCATGGTTTGACACTGAAGAGGCATGATATGGTGTTTAGTAAGTTTTAGTATGCATGGTTCACATCACACCTTCACATCAGTATGTCAGAGCAGTAGTAAATTTCGCTGTGGTTCAGGGCTTTTTATCTTTAAATCTTACACCTCGCAATGAAAGCAGCAGTAAATACTGTCATTCAGGATGAAGCTGTTTTTCTGTTGTTGGAGTTGTTGGACATTTGGTGTCTCTGTGAGTGTAATGAGTTCTGGGACATTTGTAATGCCTCCAGAACATGTTAATAAAGGCTTTATGACCTTCATAATACAATAACAAAAACAGTCCTGATGGAGGTGAGGCAGACTGGGTTTAGCTGACTGAGCTGTGCTCAGGTGATGAGCTGCTCTTTCTCTTATCTGCTTTATCTCTTCCTTAGTGTGAATGTGTGTGTGTGTGTGTGTGTGTGTGTATGTATGGGTGTGTGTGTGTGTGTGTGTTTACTCATATGCATGGATGTGTTTGTGTGCATTTGTATGTGTATGTTTCTACGTGTGTGTCTGTATGCATAAACGCATATGTATGGGTGCAAAGGTGAGTGTGTATGTGTCTGTGTGCGCACATGTCTATCTGTGTGTGTGTGTGTGTGTGTATGTGTTAACTCACATACATGTGTGTGTCTGCATGTGTGTGTTTGTGCATATTTGTGTGTGTAAGTGAGTGAGTGTGTTTCCTCGTGTGTTTATGTGTGTCTGAATGGGTTAGTGTGTGCATATATGGGTGTGGGTGTGGTTGAGTGTGTGTGTATATTTGTGGTTTAATTTACCTACATGTGTGTGTGTGTGCCTATGTATGTGTGTGTGTGTGTGTGTGTGTGTGTGTGTATGTATGTTCATCACAGTAAACACTTTCTTAATATTTCCGCACTTTTAAAGCGAACCCATTGTTGTGAGCTGTGTTTTGTTTTGTTTTTTGTGTGTGTGTTTTTTTTCCCTCTTTGTTCATTATGATTAGACATTAAAGTCGGTGGGATTGGGGGAGAAACAGAGCGGAGAATTTTTAACAAAAATTAGCATTCTGTGAGAGATCTATCCCCAGGCTTAATTAAGGTAAATTCGGTATTCTACTTCATCCTCGGCTTGATATAATCTTAAAACAAGTTGTGTTTATTGGCATCTGTTTATTTCTCATATTAAAAAAGGAAAAAAAAAAAAAAAAAAAAAAAAAGCATCACATTGGATGATTTGGCATCTTCTTAGCTTTATGCCGGGGCCTCATATTATGGGAATTCTTGGTTTGCGCAATGATTAAATGCTTAATAAAAAATTCATTGTTGTTGCCAACATCTGTATTGTAGCCGTGACGACCCACTGGAGGACGGTGGGCTTGTAAACTTTCCAAACGTGTTGTCGAGAACCCTGGAAAGTTCGGCGGAGGAGTTTGCCTCGCTCATTACCGAGCTACTTCTGCGCCTGCGATTAGACAAAGAACATCTTTAATTGCTTTAAAATCGGAAGGCATGATAGAAATGGATTAATTTGATTTTTCTGTTTCTACAAGTAGCAGATGGTTTATGTCTTAGGAATGCTCATGTTGTAAAACGAGCTCCCCAGCTCGCCTCTGATTGGTCACTGTTAATGAAGCATGCTGTGCTGATTATTGATTTAGAAAATGAGGATGACACGAGGATTGTGCGTGTTGTGGTAATAAATTAAAGACGAGGGCGCGTCTGCGCCTCTCTGGTTTTTTTTTTTTGAGTGTTATTTTTTTTTTGTTTTTTTTTCTTAATAGCCGACAGGAATAGAACCTTAAGTAAGGTAAATAAAAAAAAAATTACATTCAGGTGGTCTCTGGCCCTTCAAAAGTAATTTGATTGTTTATTAAAAAAAAAAAAAAAAAAAAAAGAAAAAGGAAAAAAAAGAGAGAGATGCACTTTTATGGCTGCCGCTAACAAGCAGATGGTCGACTTGACTTATTTGTGTTTTGTGTTTCTGAATGACCGATCAGGTGCATGATGGGAAATTCAATGAGCTGCTTGTCAGAGGAGAAACAATTCATTGGAGAGAGCCCACCAAAGCTGTGTGTGTGTGTGTGTGTGTGTGTGTGTGTGTGTGTGTGTTCCTAGTTTACTCCCACCCTCCTTCACTTGTTAGTTATTTCTCTCTCTCTCTCTCTCTCTGGTGTTATTATTGGCCATGGCGAGAGCAGCTGTTTCAGAGTGCCATCTCTCCCTGCATTAATATCTTCCCTCTGATGATTAGCATGAGCAAATGCAGTCCAGTGATGGCGCGAGTGTCGTCCCCCTGGGGCCGACAGGATGCTCCTTCTGTGTAGCCTGCGGTTCATTTTTGGGGTCTGGGCTTAGCTGTAAAAGGAATCGTTTTGGGGGCCCTGAGCAGCATCTCAATTTTGGGACCTAAACCAGTCATATTATTTCACATGCAAGAAAAAGAATCCAGTCCTTCACTTATGTTACTTTTCATGTTTTCTTTTTTGTTGTGTATGTATGTATATCTATATATATATATATATATACACACACACACACGCAAACACACACACACAAAAGTCTTAGGCACTTATCTGCTTTCTGCCAGCAAATAAAAACAAGAAACAATTAAAAAATATCAAGATTTGTTTTGTTTGCAAAAAGTAATTTAAGTTTAGTGAACTGGTTAGAAGAACACAGGTTCGGTTCCAGATTTCACCTCAGTGCCTCCAGTCATTGCATGGATTTGTGAAACTCCATCAGCAGCTCCTGATTTAATTTAATGAAGTATCGATTGAGATGAACCAGGAATTTGAGGTATTTGAGGAGAACTACAATGTAATACTGGGCTTCCATGAGGGGAGGTCTGTCAATGATTTTCGCTTATGACTTGTGAGATGCCACAAACACCCACAAGTCCAGTACAACATTGGCATATTACTTGTCCACTACTGAAGAGACAATAAAATTCAGTCATCCCTCAAAAGATCTAAGTGACGCTGAGATGAATAACAAACCATCACTCTCAGGCTTTCATTTTCATACATGCTAGCACATGCTTCCTCCAGTTCATGTGAAGCACCACCATATTTTCTCAAACTGTCACTAATACAGTATCACTGGACAGCTCAACATGCTTGGAGGAGAACACTAACTGCTAACATGCCTGAGCTGGCTAACGTCATGCTGAGTAATGGTGGGAGAAGGAAGGCCAGTCCTGCTTTCCCAAACACAGCTGGTATCCGAAGTTTCCTTCTTTAGTTTGGAGCTGGAACTACAAGGCTAATGTTGTTAAGTAACTAATGGCATTGCCCTAAGAACCCTTATGAACCTTTTTTTAAGTTGTTGGAGTTCTCCCACCTGTTAGCATGTGGGGGGATTAGGCTGATACCATGGCCCAGCACTGATATGAGTCCTCAGAAAACATTATATACAAAAGAATACTATATAATATTGGGC
The DNA here is from genome assembly GCA_037974445.1 of Brycinus macrolepidotus. Classification (NCBI taxonomy): domain Eukaryota; kingdom Metazoa; phylum Chordata; class Actinopteri; order Characiformes; family Alestidae; genus Brycinus; species Brycinus macrolepidotus. The sequence continues at coordinate 1,580,901 of JBBPCZ010000001.1, forward strand.
CCAATATTACATTATTTAACCCTTCAGGAGGGGAGTTTTTTAAACAGTTCTACCCATTGTTGCATTAGCTTTTGTTTTTGCTTGGGTGCCAGCGTTCTACACTAAAATCCCACAGTCTTTTACTTTGTATTGTGAATTGTTGTATTTTGTCTGGTTGCGCCACCTGACTGCAGAGCGGCTAAATATCTCTTCGTCAGTGTGGCGAGGTTCCCCTCGATTTTACTGTCACTCGTTTGACTTTGACTTGTTCTACAGGATGATTACATTTGTTGCACAACAAATAGTAGTTATCACTGAATATGGGGGAGGCTAAATACTCTAAAAGGAGGGTTCATAAAGGTGTGTAACACAGCTTGCAGCTTCATTCACTGGTTTTGCTTTGAGGTATGTCAAGCATACACATTAGTAGCACAAAATGTAAAGATTTCTTATTCAGCATAGCTTGGCACAGCGAATGTGTCTTTTCTCGTTGTTTGCATTGTGCTCTTGAGTGTCCTGCACGGCACTCACTCCGTCCGTCAGTTGGTGCGCCAGCTGTTGGGACGCAGCCCGAGTTTAGTGTGACTTACATTACATTGCATTACATTACATTCATTTAGCAGACACTTTTATCCAAAGCGACTAACAGTATGAGGAAACATTCAAGTCTCAGGACAGTGTGAGAATCAGAGGACAGTACTAGGTGCTCAAATCTTTATGTAAGAGTAGTGCAATAGTGCATTAGGAGGGGAGAGTCTTCAGGAGGTTTATGAAGCTAGAAGCGGCTTAGGCAGCTCATTCCACCTGCAGGGAACCACAAAAGAGAAGAGTCTGGACTGGGTTTACCTTGTGTGTAGAGATGGCAGAGCCAGACGTTGTTCCTTGGAGGAGCAGAGGGAGTGAGTAGGAACATAAGGCTGAATGATAGCTGAGTGTAGACCTAGATGTCACTCTGTAGGCTTGTTGACTTAGTTATGAATTGACTGTCAGATATGGATTGACTGTCAAATGTATTAAAGTGTAAATATAAAGCTGTAAGTGTAAAGATGAATGGTGTATCGACTGTTATCCTGAATCTCCATTAACTTGCAGTGTTACGTCAGCAGTTACAACACATTAGAATGTTCACTGCTGTGACCGGTGTGACAGTAAGCTTTAATAAAAAGTAGTCAGTGGCGCAACCGTGTGATGCTATGTGCTAAAGGCTTAATATGAGCCAACATATCTAGCAGTGCCCCTGCCTGTTACAATTTACTTAACCCTTCCAGTCTTCACTGTGTTTGTCTCAGATCGACATGACTGAGATGTTTTCAAGGTAGGAGCCAGTGGAGTGGCAAGGAGAATGGGGGGGAGTGTTGCATCATTACGTATTAATCAGTTGCCACTTCTTGTTATTTACACTGGACTGATGGCGATGCTGTTCCGAGCTGAAGCACCAAGCTCACAGCAACTTCACGAGGAGTCCCGCTGTGTGTGGCACGTTTAAATATTGTACAGGGACACCACCTGCAAACGCAGGGCACTGGTAAATAAAGCATCACACACACACACACACACACACACACACACATACACACACCACACAGCTTGATGAAAGTAGGTCTTGAAGTAACAAGGCAGGAAATTCTTCGCTCAGACCTCTGACATATTCTTTCTTTCTTTCTTTCTTTCTTTCTTTTCCCCTCCATGTCTCAGACCCTAAAACTCCCCGATCCTCCTTTGACCTTCAAGGCCGAGGCCCTCGTTTAGCAGCAGGTCGGTTGCAAAACGTTCCTTGCCTCCTTTCTTCTCCTTCGTAAGAAAACAAGCCGTTTCTTATTGTGACCTAGTAAAGCTACATTAAAAAAGACGTAAGCGGAATTTCACGCCACTTCTTGGAAGTTGTCGCACCAAAACACACACACACACACATGCACACACAGAAATACACACACAACAAGAAGAAGAAGGAGATGAGCGTACAGAGGGTGACAAACACAGCTCTATAAATAGAGCTTTTTCCCCGCACATTGTACATCTGCACCGAAAACAGGCTTTATATGTTTCCTTTCGAATATCTGTGCTGAGCGCCATGTATGTGGTTATGTTATCTTCCATCTATGCAGTGTGTCTCCGCGAATGCTTTAGCAGGCAGACTGCAAATGGTGCCGTGTGCCTAATCAAGCAGCTGTTACACACACACACACACACACACACACACACACACACACACACTACATGCACATATGCACATACACACACTCTCAGGCTCTGCGCCACTGACCACATTTTAATCCATTACTCATATCCATAGTTACATTAATGAACCCTCGATAGGGTACATAAACAAGACATTGGGCACCAGTAGTTCCATCACTGCCAAGAAAGCTGTACCTTGCTGGCCATCAAAGCACACCCTACAGTTTTTTTTTTTTTTCAGAAATTTCACATATTGTAAGTAAATAAGGCTCAGTTTGCTTCATATAGTGCTAATATGATGCTTATATAGCCTAGTTAAGTTTTCCCCCTGGAGACATTGAGGATGAAGTGCCTTGCTCAAAGACACAATGGTAGAAAGTGGGGGTTCGAACCTGCGACGTGGTCATCGGGTTCACAGGCAGGTGTTTTACCCACTAGGCTACTACCACCCTCTTAGAATAACAACTACATGTTCACGTAAACTAACTTAACTAACACAAACTTCGTCAGCATGTGATCAGATAGGACCCTGGTAGAGTACTTACTTCACCTCTCCTAGAATCTTCGTCTTCTAGCGACTCTTAATTTAATTCTAGGCTCACTAGTATGAGGAACGTGTTTTCTTGTGGACTACAAAGCACAGATGCACATAAGAGTTTCTGCCAAATGCTGTAAATGTAAATATAAATTAAAGATGCTGTCCATCACCGAATCAATGATAAAATAATGTTAGAGCATCACATTCTGATCTGAAATATGTTGAAATTATTCCTAATTTACTCAAAAGAAGAAAATATTCTGAATGAGACCTTCTCTTGATGTTATTCATTGCTCCTGGACGTGGTGACGTCCTGTCCCAGCAAACACGAGACTTTTGTCAAACGTGTCTACATTGGGTCTGTCATTTCAGAACCATATAAGTGTAAAGTGTCCATTTGTCATATAAGAGTAAAGTGTCCACCCCTCTTGGGATGTTGATATTCAGCTCAGAATGTTGAATGTATGCTCAAATTTTACTTTTTTTTCATAAAAACTTTCCTTCTGGCCTTCTCAGGGGACGTCTTTTTTTTAACATGCGAAAAAGACATTCAAAGGATGTCTTTTGGGCATATCTTTGCTCAATGACGTGTGAGACTTGGGCAATTTTCTTCTGTTCTTGAATTCAGCTCCTGAGAAACAACCCTTGCATTTACTGACTTTGATCTAAATACTGTCTCACAGGTTCATTTGTATCAGACTCAACTTACCGCAGTCTGAATGAATGACCTTTACATAAGAAAAGTGTAAGATCTCAGCATTTTCACAAGTCCATCAGTGCAGAAAGTAAACTCATGTCTCTTTTTTGCAAATTTGTAAACCTTTTTGTGTCCTAAGGGAGAAGAAATTAACAGATAAGTGGTTTTTCATTTGTACAATATTGGGAGAGGCTTTATTTCTTCTAGACGATCTTAAGGAAGGCTTTTTGTTCTTTGAGCAGATTTATTGGGTAAGAAGATGACAACAAAATGTTTTAAAACATGCTATTTTTTCAACAGTCCAAAAATAATCATACTCTACCTTCCAGTAATGTACATTTTTAAATGTCAAATGACTGGGAGATCCCTTTCTGTGGCTTCACTGAAAAATAAAGGCGAGAAATCAGTTCATTTTTTAGTAGTTTTACTAGCAAGTTAAGGCGAGTAGCTGAGACTTTATCAGGTGGGTGTAATAATAAAACACTATTAAAATAAAATGACGAGTGAGTTTGTAGCGGGTTTTATTTTCTACCAGTTCTGATTTTTGCACCACACAAATGAGATATTAATATATTACTTAAGTCAGCCTGCAAAATCTTTCCTGAAGCAGTGATCCAGGAACTGTAATGTGTGGTTAACTGTTTAATATACTAAGAGACTAAAGACCAACAAAGTTTTTTTTTTATTTCTGGAAAATTATGGAGTGTGTCCTGACCGGATTAAAAAGATCAGACCACCTTTGAAAAAACAGCAACATGGACAATCCGGACAGAAATAAAATCACAGGGAAGCACCTGTAAAAGAGGACCTGTTGTAAATGTCATCTTGTCTGAACAGGACGATAAAATATATAAGCACATTTAAACATATTTAACTGTCATTCAATTATATTTTATAATTTAAGATGCACTGATAGGCAACATGTTTGAATAACGGTATTTGTTCAAATTACTTAAGTACATGTGTCCAGAAGTATATTTGAATGTCATTTCAGCTTACTCTATTGTGTGTTTGTGTCCTAACAACTGATTAAGTTAAATAAAGTTAACAGAAGTTTCCTATGTGGAACATAGGATCTCCTGAGGGGGTAGATGTTTGAGCATTGACTACCATCAGATGATCCTGAGTTCGATCCTTGGTGAGGCCCAGCTTTGGCTGATTGTGCTTCGCATTTCTAGCTTGGTAGCCTTGTGAGCAACTAGCTAGTGAGTTATAGATGCAGTTAAGTTAGAAGTTAGAAGTATAGTTAGAAGTTGCACTAAAGTATTTCTTAAATATGTATGCTTCGTAGGGTAAATGCATATGCCCAGCTAAATGCACAATGTATTTAAGTATAACTTAATTACACACTTAATATTTACTATTAAAGTAGGTACACATTTTAAACATTAAAAGTATGTACTTTTGTATTAAGTAACTTAAATAATATACTTTACACTTTTAAAATACTTAAAAGTGTACAACAAATTAAAGGGACATTTTGTCCAAAACTGATAAAGCCTACTAGCATTACACAACTTATGCCATCCGATTCAATCAATCCAACTGGTTTTATCAATGGCACTGTTTTTATGGACAATAAAACATTTTATCCATAAAATGTATCCATGATACTGTTTTTATCCACAATACTTATCCATGATACTGTTTTATCCACAATACTTATCCATGATACTGTTTTTAGCCACACTGGCATGTTTGATTGAGAAGTTTCTTCAGTCAGGCATTGTGAAGATCACTTATAGACCCTTGTTCTTTCAAGGAGGTCTCAACCAGGCCTCAAGTGTCCTGTACTCATATCTTCCACGCAGTTCTCGTGTGTTTTTACTTATCTGTGCTGAAACTGAGACGGCGCTCTTGTTGTTGAGTTGAAAGCCAGAGCTCAGCAGCCTGGGAAGCACCAGCCTTTTCCCTTCCTATTTTTAACAGAATATACAGAAACTCATTCGACCGCAGTGACTCACGTCTTTTTTTCACTTTGCGTCAGAGAGAAGGAGCTTTGACGCCAACTCTCACAGTGGACCCCCCCCCCCCCTTGCTCAGCTCGGGATTCCCTTTGAAACGTCGGATAATGGGCAAATTGTTTTATTAAGTGCAAGCCACTGGTGCCAGTCACTGACGCTGCGAGGAAGCCGGCGTGACGAGAAAAGCCCAGGAGCTTAAATTACCAAGCACCATGACCACAATTACCCAAAAAAAAAAAAAAAACACCCGAACAGGAAATGTTTGCTTTTGGTTCAATTATCGGCTGGTTAAAACATTTATTTCACTTGTCAGAGTTCGAGGCCAAACTGTTACAGTAATACACCGTTTAGTGCAGTCAAGTGAGGAGGCTCTGGTGGCCTTCTCCTGCTTCTTCTCGAGATTTTTTTTTTAATTGCTCCTAATACTGTGCCTCTAATCCTAACAATTTTTCATGAAGGAACCCACCAGAGCTCTAGATGTTTCATGAAAGATTTCTTCCCAATATGACTACTGACCTATTGCCTTTAATTAGTCAGTTTTATTTGCTTTCGCCACAGTTTTTTTTCCATTAACTGCTTGGTCCGTATGGTGGCAGATGTTCATTGTAACTCCCACTGATTATCTTAAGGTACTCTTAAGCATAGCAACAAGATACGTGCCGCAGATACAGCACACAATTAACTGGAGTCACTTTCGCTGTACCTCCTTCTGCTGTGTAATAATAAGATGCAGTCTTATTTAAGAGCTCTTATTTAAGAGCTCTTCTGAATGATTGTAGAGAGAAAAAAATGGATCAGGCTATGAATGGAAAGGTCAGATCCTTTTCAATGCGATTAGAATATCTAGTTACTCAGTGTTTCATGTATTTTCCACTGCATTTGGTCGAATAAACCTTTCATATTCATCTCAGTTCCATTATGTCCTGCACAGGAGACTGGGAAAATAGCTTTTATCAAGTAGTATCTATAGACAGGCAGGTCGTTTTTTACCTTATGTCATTGCGAAGGTCAGATCTTTACACTATTCATTTGACAGTGCTGTTTAACCCTTAGAACAGAGTGTATTAGTAAAATCTAATTTCAACACATAAAAACAGTGTACAACCGGTGTTTGTTCTCCTACTCGCTCGCCGTTTGCTGCTCTTTCCACTCGGCCGCTCTCCGGACCCCCTCCCTCTGCGGATTTTCCCCACCCACTTGTGGGTGGAGACTATCCTGTAAGTTCTCCTGGGATCAAAGATCTTGTGTTTTTATGTTTGTTTCAAAGACCTAAAATAAAAGAAATTTGGGCGTTTTTGTTCTTTATGGAGATTTCCGTGTGACGCCAATTTTAAAACCCCAATAGCGGTTATTATTATTACATTATTATGTTTTTTTATGTTTTTATTATGTTTTTTTTTAATTACAATCACTTTGGTTCTACATGACATATGATCACCAAATAAAGTTCAGCATGACGTCTGACACCTTGAGCATCAACACAAACCGGGGGAACTTCCATGCAGTTGCTTGTCGTATGACGAAAATTTACCATTTGTTGTGCCTCTTGCATGGAACGTGCTGCTCACGTTCTAAGGGTTAAACATTTATTTAAAAAATAGATTCTAGACCCCGGGTGGATCAGTAATCTACTCTATGGTGGATGATCACAAGTTTGATCTCCAGCAAAGCCAAAGCCAACCACAGCTGGGAGTCCAAAAGGCTACTCTCTTTGGGTGGATAGGATAGCCCTCCCTCTCCCCCATTACTGAGCATATGCCAGAGACACTGTTCAGAGCGGAAAGCAATCACACCCTCGTTCTTCATAAGTATTATAATAATTATTATAACTTGTCAGATGAACAGGGCCAAGGATCAATCATTTATTTGATTTTTGATCAATTTTTGTGGTCGAGTTGCCTCTGTAATGTATGGATGAATGAACCAAATGAATGAATGAATGAATCAGTAAATCAGTTCATTCATTCATTCATTAATGAGTGAATTGAAACAGATGACCTGGTCATTTTAGTACTTTAACATTATTTCTAAGGAATAAATGTAATATAAGTGACACGTAAAGCTTTTTGTTTACTCTGACTAAATCGTAATTATTAATTAATTAATCAAGGGTCAACCTTTACCACTGTAACATCTTTTCTTAAGCTTTTTTTTGTCAACGTGGTACTGAAAGCTCAATGTTTGCTATGAAGGAATGACTGAATTAATCAGTCAATCCATCAACAGATAGTCTGGTCATTTTAATAATATATTATTACTTCTAAGGCCAAAAATAACATGAATGTATGTATGAAAAGATGGGCAGGTCATTTTTTTTATCAGCTTAACCTCATTTCTAAGGTTAAGAACAACATTAATATAAAACAAGTTCAATTTTTGGAAGGTCATAGAAGGTCAGGAATAACATTTACATAAAATAAGTTTCATTTTTTTTTTTTTCTTGTGAATGAATGAGTGAATGAGTGTATACATGAATCAATGAATGAACTAGTAACCCTGTGCAGCAAAGACTTTTGCAGCGAAGGCAGCATTGCTGCGATGTGAATGCATGTGTGTGTATGTGTGTGTGTGTGTGTGTGTGTGCGCATTTGATTGGCAGTTGTGTCACCCATATTCCCCAGCATGGCAAATGTTCTCAGCCTAAACCCTGTTTTGTCTGTCATCATAATTTATTTAATCATATTCCACCATACCTTCCCCCTTCCCCCTCCGCCCCGTATCGCACATTCGCCGCCACACCGTATCACAAACTAAGACAAACCGTGCATTTTTGAGCCTCCTTCTCCAGAAAAAAAATTAAAACACACACACACACACACCCGTCCCGCGTGAATTATTAAGGTCGGTGTGACATGAATTAAGACGGATTATTGGTCAATAATTCGCGACGGGTCGTTCGGCGGGGGCCCCTTGTCCTGGGACCACCTGATGCTCGGCCTGGGATAGAAGGCCGTAAATAAGTAATAGCCTTCTTTTTGCTCCAGCTTTAATAGCATTAAATATTCAAATATTCAGCACGTCTTCTTTGGAGATGTGAGGAGGCAAGGCGGGTGAGAAAGAGAGAAAGAGAACACATACACACACACACACATACACACACACTCACACACAAGCACATGCATAAATGGGAATGTGGCCAGGCCAGGAACATCACACACTCTTCTGGCCCCAGGTGGCATGAAGATAGGTGCGCATTAGCGAAATGTGCACCACAACACAGGCTAAACACACACACACACACACACACACACACACCATCCACTTCAGCTCATGGGAAAACAGCGAAAGAGGGAGATCTAGTGTTTGGATGCTTAGCACTTTACCAGCATGTATGGAGAGAAACACATACTGGAGAGAGCATCGCAAACCCTTAAACTGAAGATTTTTAGGAAAAATTAGATGTTTTTTAATTATTATTACATAATTGGCTATATTTGTAATTTGGCTAAACTAATATAAGACATAATATAATACTTTGCTAACACCTAACATGCACTGCCCTCAAAGATATACGTTACTCCAGGCCTGGTGTTGCAGTTTACTAGTACTTTACCAGCATCCTGGAGAAAATACACACTGGATTTTGCATAAAGATGTGAGGTATTAAACCTTTTTTTCTTGACTGTGCACTTCACTAACCTTTTAAACAAACACATAAATAGTTAAACAAACAAATAAACAAATACTACTCCAGTCCCCTTGACAGCGTGTCCAGTGTACTAGCACTTTACTAGCATGTTGGACAAAAATACGTACTGGATATGATTTTGCATGCTCCTAAGATGAGGATGTTTTTCAACATTTTATCATTTTTACACTCACATTTCATATGTAAATGTAAATTAGTTGTTTAGTCTTTTTTCGCTTGCACTGACCACGCACTGCACTGCCCCTCCCGACAAAATAAATATATAAATAAATAAATAAATAAATAAACAAACACTACTCCAGGCCTCATAATGTTTTTTGGAAATAGTCCGGCTTGTGTTGATGCTTCTCTCCAAAATAATTATATTGCGCACATTTTGGCATCCCGGCTCTTATTACAGAAATGGTATCTACAATGAGAAATGAAGCAATTAGAGGGGTTCACATGCGTTATTTAGTCCTCATTAGCTTGCTGTGACATCGCCGGCTATATGGACCAATGAAAACGGCTGGCCGGGCCCAGGCAATTAGTAAAATTAGTGGCGCAGGATTTGGCGGGGGTACAGGGCCACATGGCCCGAGAGATACCAGTCTGGTGTCACCGCCGTAATTTGTAACTTCGCGAGCGGAATAATGGGTTTGAAAAATGGGCGCGGGCCACTGATGTGCCGGCGAGCGTGTTATCTAATCAAACAGTTTGCTCCAGGAGTGTGTACTGTAAGTACGGCCAGGTTGTCCCAAGTCGCCGCAGGAAGTCCGGCCAAGAGGAAGGCCCGTCGTCCAAAGCCGGCATGCCGAGAGCCCGACGTGTGCGTAATTAGCAAGCCGGGATGTGTTTGTTTTCATTTGTGTGTGTTTGGGCTGATAAAGTTTGACTTGCCAAAAAAAAAAAAAAAAATGGATGGTCCCATGTTGGAGACGGCGCAAGCTGTTCTCTCTGGTTCTTTAAGAATGGGACTGAAATCTGGACCTGCCATTGGTCAGCAGAACTGGAATGTGTACCCTGGAAAATGTAACAGATACATAAATGTAGAAGGAAATGAACGTATATGTCACAGTAAAATCCCTTTTTCTTCAATAATAGGACTTAAATCCAGACCCGCCAATGGTCAGCAGAATAAAAACTGATACATAAATACATAATATGTATATATATATATATGTATTGTAATACATTCCCTTAATTCTTCAACAGTGGGCCTGAAATCTGGGCCTGCCATTGGTCAGCAGAACTGCGGGAGGCGTGTCTTTGGCAGATGGCATTAGACTGTGTTTGTTTCCTGGATGTTGTAAGTTGTATGAAATATTTACATATGTGAGATAAAAAGTGTAAATCTTGTTACTAAATGAACATTTTGAAGGGATAATTATCCAAAATTATTATTTTTGCAGATGATTTAGCATTAGAACTTGTGGTGATGATGTATTTGGACTAAATATATGTATATTTAGTTTTGTTTTAACAGAAATATTGATGTTACAAGGTCTAAATTTTATCAGATAATACAGATAAAGTATGATTATATAAGGAACACCCATAAAGGAATGATTTGATGTCAAAAGTGCAGTCGAGTGCAAAAGTTAGCATGTTTTTTTTTTTTTGGAAATTACATATTTTTTAAGTAATAAAATCTGGCCTGTGCAAAACCAAAAAAATGTATAATATGATAGATGTTAACATATTTTTGTGGAATATCCACAAAAAAAAAAACATGTCGTGTGACCAGGGTTGCACAAATTCAACTGTAAATCTCAGTGTATCAGAAGGTGTTATTGCGATATGTAGCATATCAAAGATTTTGCAATAACTGCAGTAACATATCATGGCTCAATATTTGTGAAACCTCACATGTATACATACATATACTCATTGTGTACATACATACATACTTATCTAAGTTTACATATAGCTTACATATAGTTTACATATACATATATGTCCATATATACACATGTCCATATTTTATGTTTTTATATTTATATTTCTTGTATAGTGTACATTTTATACTTTACTGTTGGTATAGCTTTTTATTCTATTCTATTGTTTTTTTTTATTTTTGCTGCTCTTACCTTTGGACTGTCCACTTTCTGCCGTGATAATGCAAATTTCCCACTTGTGGGACTAATAAAGGTTTATCTTATCTTATCTCTTATGTAATAAATAGGAATATATATCACATTTTCATGTTGCATCACATAGCATATTACAAATCAGGCTGGTATCAAGTATCATGATGTCTGCCCTTAATGATTCATAAACGTACTACATTATATTTGCATCACCTCATATGTAACAAAATGCAATACATAATGCAAAATATCACAAAATCGCAATCGTTGCTCAAGTATTGACATAAAATTGTGTGACCTTTAGCAACTCACAATCTTAGGATGTGCATATAACCTACAACATATGCATATATATGATATATCATATGATATAATATGTTTATCTATAATATGATATAGATAAAACAATAAAATTGTATATATATAAATGATGTTTATCATATATAGATCTAGAGACGGTGCAACCACATTTTATACGCCACCCAAGCTGAGCCAAGCCTTGCTTAATAATTAGTAATCACACACAAAGTATTGATTTGTTTCCTCCACTTTGTGATGATATGCTGCACTTCCCAAAGGGCAAAATGAACAAACCCCTCGTTATAATTTACCTGTGACACCCACATGCCGCCGCCGCCGTACATCATTTGCATAGCCGCGTTAAAGTCTCCTACCTATATGAGGATTTGTGTATTTCACATTTATGATCGTGGCTTGACAAGTTGTCAGAATGTGTCTTTCCCGAGCTGCAGGTAGGAGGACATCTGAGCACCCCCTTCGCAATACGAGAGAGAACACACAAGTGTAAACAAAGCGAGCAGGTGTTGTGTGCTTTCGGGAAAAAAAAAAAAAAAAAAAAAAAAAAAAAAAAAGAGAGAAAAAAAAATCAAAAGTTATCTTGTTCCAGAATAGAGAGACATACTTCTCCTGTGCTGAATTATGGAAAAAATGAGGGCGTTTTGCATTTTAATTGTGCCAGGTAAGTTCATCGATTTCCTGTTATAATACTTAAGTTCGGCATTAATAATTCATAGTGCTGCCGGCGTGCCATTTTGCGCACACCTGCGTTATTATTGGTTTTAATGAAGGGAAGAGGGTGCCGCTGTTTCTTTAGCTGTGTCAAAACAGGTGATGGCTGTATACTTGATTATGTAAAACAACCTGTTAGGGCCTATTTTATTTTGATGTGAAATTCATGATTTTAATGTTTTTGATTAGTTTATTCTTAACCTCCAGCAGATGACACGGAAATCAATCAAATCGCACCACTCCGGAGCGCTTTCTCTTTTTTATTTATCTCTTTTTTTTGTTTGTGGGTTTTTTTTTCATATTCTAATTGTCTCTGATCATCAGACGTGCGGATGTTTGTCTGTTTGTCTGAGAAATATCACAGGCTCTGCTGCTGGTCTTTCATAGTGGTGTGTTGTGGGGAAGGTGCAGGTCCTCTCTAGAAGTGGGTGCTGACCCACACCTGAGGTCAACCTGATGTCCAACCTTAAGAAGTCTCTGAAGACGGAACAGTTTTGGCCTGTAATTTAGAAATCTGCATGTCTCCTGTTCGCACAGGTGACCCATTTAATGAGAGTAAAATGCTCCACAGTGTACGTGTCACGTTCACATTCAAGTCATCTGTGACATCACACTGACATCACTCCTCCATAACCCAACCACTTGTGCTTTTTTAAACTCCTTAAACTCTAAACATCCACGCCTCAGTTCATTCTCACATTCAGAACTACAGAACTTGCATTTTAGTTCTATGGTAGTTTCTGTATGATTCATATCGATTAATAATTCATAACAGTTACTGATGCATTCAGTGCAGTTACTTATTAATTCACAGCAGTTACTCAATAAATTATAGTGAATACTGAACATTCTACAGTAGATACTGAATAATTTATAGTAGATACTGAGTACTTTATAGTAGTTACTAAATAATATATAATATTTACTGAATAATTTATAGTAGATACTGAATAATTTATAGTAGTTACTATGTCATTTATAGTAGTTATTGAATAATATTTTGTAGCTACTGAGTAATTTAGAGTAGATACTGTTTAATTTACTGTAGATACTGAATGTTCTATAGTTGTTAATGAATAATGTATAGTAGTTACTGAACAATTTAGAGCAGTTCCTGAATGTTCTTCAGAAGTTACTGAATGTTCTGCAGTTCCTGAATACTTTATAGTAGTTACTGAATAATTAACAGTAAGTATTAAATACTTTATAGTAGTTACAGAATGTTCTACAGTAGTGATTGAATAGTTTATAGTAGTTATTGAATGTTCTATAGTAGTTATTGAATGATTTATAGTAGTTACTGAATATTTTATAGTATTTACTATATGTTCTATAGTGGTTACTGAATACTTTATAGCACTTTTTGAATAATGTGATAGTAGTTATTAAATCATTTGTAATAGTTATTGAATATAGAGGTTACTGAAAGATGTGTTGTAGTTACTGAATGCTGTATAGTAGTCACTGAATCATTATTAGAAGATACTGGATCATTTATAGTAGGTACTGAATAATGTATAGATGTTATTGAATGATGTAGAGTTTTGTTGAATAACGTATCATTATTAAATTTTCTATAGTAGTTTTATCATGAGTTTAATCATTTACAGTAGTTACTGAATATTTTATAGTAGGTATTCATTAGAGTTTATGACAACACATAGTAGTTCATTATTAATTTTAAGATTATAGAACAGCTATTTTAAAGTCTGGGCCTGTTTTCCCACTGTTTCTTCTTTACCTTTCAGTCACTCTGCACTCTGTGTTCTCGCCATAGATGCTTTTGAAAGAGAAGAGTGGGTTACATAATGAAATTTGTTCAGTTCAACACATTAATTTCCACACTTCTCATCAAGTGTAGGCCGCATTTGAGGAGTTATTTTTTCTCCCCATTAGCTTGTTTGTCATAATTTAGCATCAGCTACAAGGCTAATGTAGCTAATAAGTAATATAATCTTAGGTAAACCAATTAGCGCTGTGCAAACTGCAGGCCGAAATCTTGATATACTTGCCTCAAACTATGCAGAGTTGGTGAGCAATCTCAAGCAGACTTGTTTGTGTGGTTTCTGACACTGTAAGACATAGTGTCATCTATAAAAATGGACAGAATCCTGAATTTTGTCTTCTTTATTCCATTATATTTGGGGTAAGGGGAAAATTGTAGGAGTTTGTATGTGATTCTTCCTTGAGGGTCACAATTGGGAATCAAAGTAAAGTGACCCCTTATAGTCACACGTGAACACACCACAGCACACGGTGTGAACTTCTTTCTCTGCATTTAAGCACGGGGCTGCCGCCAACGCATGGCGCCCGGGGAACAGTGTGTGGGGGACGGTACCTTGCTCAAGGGTACCTCAGTGATAACACTAGCAGTTCTGGGATTCAAACCCACGACCTTCTGATCGCAGAGGCAACGCCCTAACCACCAGACCACCAGCTACCAGTAGCTGAAAGGTTAGTCTTTACAGGTGCAACATCCAAGGATGAAGAAAAATGTCCTTTTAAAGTGCACAGTAGGCTGACCATGGTATCTTTTAGTAGACTCAGAGAGGTCTCTGGGCCTGTGATCTCCACGGTGCCTGATTTGGCCTGTAAGCAGTTAAAGCTCTGCAATCCGGCTGCTTTATCACCCCATCCTACAAAGCTGCATTCAGCTGAAAGCCCCAGGGAGTATTAAAGCCCAATCAGGACCGGATACAGTCCCAGACCTTTATCTGAGTTCACAGAAAAGACTCCACTCTTAAAATCAGGGAACCAGTACGTATTTCTTCCTTCCTATGACATACTTCCAAGTGAAACAGGACATCAGGCTGGAAATAATCGTGAGTGGGACATGATTTCATTTGACTGGATCATGAAAAGTGGGACTCTGGAGTCTGGGCTGATCATGTGGTAGATTTTAGTGCTAAAAAGTACTGAGTAATGGGGTATTTTTCTCGTCCATTAAAGTTAATACAGTGTTATTTAGTGTTAAAAGTTACAAGAGACTCCATGTGTTGTCTCCACATGGAGAACAACAGGTGCCCTTTGACTTCAAGAGAAGGGTCAGACTCAGGATAGAAAACCAAGGGGGTCACCTGTCAAGGATGGGTGGTGGGTGTGTCTTTATGACAGGAGGTCATGGAACACATGGCAGCAGGGACTTGAATAGATGACTATTCCAGCTCCAGTGGCCATGTAAGGGCATGAGCAAGGAGTCTTTGTGTACATGGAATATTAGTTCCCTTACACAAGTCATGGTATAGGAATAAAATGGGGCGTTACCATTTATGGCAAGGAACCAGTGCGTGGGTGTACTCTGAAAAAAGAGGTGTGGTATTGTAAAAGTGTATATAAGCTGAATGATTGAGTGGTCGGGCAGAGCAATTGATCAGTGCTCTCACGGACCATGAAATTGTCATTTAAATAAACAGTGTTGCCTCTACTTTCTGACTGCGGTTTTTGGACAAAAAGGTTTTAGACTTGGATTTTTGCTCCTGTTTTCTCCACAACAATCAAAGGATACCAATAATTATAAAAAATAATAAAAAATGAGTCTTTTGGATTGTGCATTTTTTGGTGTTTCTGAAACATTATTGCCTTTTTCTTGAAGCTTTTCTAGCTCTAACCTAATAGCATTGCACCATTTTTTGGCTATTCAGATTAAATACAGACATCTGAGGATCTTGTAAAAGACATGCCATGTTTTATCTGAAGTAACCAACATGTGAACATATGAACAAAATTTGAGCTTATATGTAGCATTTCTACAGTGACTCCTTCAGTAACAAAATCAGTCCCACCCACTGCTGTTTAATTGTTTTTGTGGTTCAGCTGACAAGGTAGGACTTCAAACCAACTCCTGAAGGCCTCACCAATGGGAGATCATGCTTAATTAAATCTGCCTAGATAGCACAGAGAAACAAATCTGATTGGATAATATTCTTTTGGGCTTAAAAAAAAACAGCTGTGTTTTCCAAAGCTTAATAAAGAAGTAAAAGAAGGATATAAAACACTATATTGTGTAAATAAATCTTGATAAATTTAAATACAATAAAATGTAATAAGATTTATGTGTTTTAAAAAAATGGTTTGGTTTTTGGTTCCCGATTTCTTGGTGTTCTCCAGCCTTCCTTGAGGTGAGGTATGGAAATGGTTAAGCAACACACACACACACATACACACACACACATGCACGCACACACACAAACACACACACACACACACACTTAAATACTATTGTTGAATTGTGTAGTTGTGTTTTTTTAAATGTTAGTGTTTTATACATGCTTACTGCCCAGAAAAAGAGCTTTATACATCATTTCTCAAATTTCTCGAAAATGTCCAGTTCTATGATTCCTAGACTGAGAAACTGCGGTGTGGGCCTCTTACAGACCCTTACTAATGAAAGGCGTTAAAAAATATCCCCCATCCTATTTCATTTTGCCGCCAGTCCTGTCAAACGTCCCTTGTGTAGCGAAGTCCAAAAACAACATTGAAAAGCAAACAAACAAACAACCATAAAAAACAACAGGAGAGGCCGTGGCTACCACAATTGAGTTTGTCCTTCAATTCCTGCACCTGTGAGACAACGGGAGCATTTCTGATTATTTTCCTCTCTCCCTCACAGTCGCTCTCTCTCTCCCTCTCTCTTTTTATTTATTTTTTTGTTTTTTTCCCAAAAAAATACATGTTTGTCCAGCGTCAACTGTATTTGTGTTTACTCCTTCTCTCCCCAAACATTGTGTTTACTTTCTCTTTGTGGCTCGGAAAACGCTCAAATTGCATTTCTCAGATGTTGGTTCCCAAGAGGAGCAGGCAAGGCGGCAGGTGTCTGGAGGAGCCTTCTCCCACACACACACACACACACACACACACACTCACACACACTCACACACACACGCCTGCACTCGCTCCTCGCTCCACTCCCAGTCGTCATTAATACATCTGCTATACACACTTCTTAGCTATGGAAATGCATGCTGATGATACTCAGAACGTGTGTTTTCAATATGCTTCTTTGTGTTCCCGTCGACTCTGTTTTTTCCACCCAAAGTTGGATGTTTTTTTGGGGGGGTAGGGGGGAGGGGGCTTACAGGGGGGTGCTATTGGAATCAACTTTTGTCCTCGTTGCTAACAATACAAAACCACTATTGTGGGGAAATGGCAAAAATGCCAGAAAAACGCACATAGATGCAAAAAATAGTCTAACAATGTATCGAAAGGCCAATATTTTCATCAGTATCGCAATTTAGCAAACAGCCCATCAGTATTTTCACTTTTTATTTCAATTGACGTCATATTTCATCTACATTTAAACAGTTTTGGACACAGTTTTGGCCATCCCTGGGGTGGTCCTCTCAACAGAAAACAGAATTGTACACTTTTAATTTTTTGACCTCTTTCTGCAGGCCCCCTAGTGGCCAGTACAATGGAAACTGACTCATTTTTGTATGACTTTTATCATTAATTTAAAATGATTTGATTAAATTATACATTTCTATTAATTTAATAACCTGTTTTAATTCAAAATACAATTAAAAGTGTGCTGAAATATGCAAACAATTCTAAACATTCCAATTCAAGAGGTCCAAAACAGGCCCAAATTGTAATTTTATAGCTACTGCTACGTTATAGCTAAGTTGCAGGGACTTCCCACACCAGTCCAGACTTTACATTTTTTGTTGTTGTTTAAAATAGTTATGAAAGGTTACAAATAAGCCCCTCTGCTCTGGGGAGTTTCTTTGCTTTAAAACCCATTTAAGGTACAGATTTTGAGCTTATGAATCATGTTTCACCTTTAAGGGTGCATTGTTTGTAATTTGGCCCCACAGTGGCGCAATGGGTAGTGCTGTTGTCTCACACCTCCAGAGTTGGGGGTTCGAAGCTGGGTCCTGTCCTTGCGTGTGCAGAGTTTGCATGTTCTCCTTGTGGTGGCGTGGGTTTCCTCTGGGGTCTCCGGTTTGTCCCACAGTCCAAAGACATGCACATCAGGTGAAATGGGGGTTCTAAGTTGATCGTGGGGGTGAATGGTGTGTGTGAACTGTGGTGGGCTGGCGCCCCGGCCAGGGTGAGTCCCTGCCGTGTGCCCGTTGCCCCCAGGATAGGCTCCAGGTACCTGCGACCCTCTTATAGATTAAGCGGTTACAGAAAATGAGAGAGAGTGAGTGGTTGTAATTGGGCCATATTCTACCAAGGTAGTACCAATTTTACAATGTTTGATTAATGCATGTTAACTAAGCAGAAAAACTGTATTTTTTTTCCTATGTTTAGTTCAATAAAGGTTTGGTGCTCAGACATCAGTGGTATCATTTGGTATCAAGCATTGTGATACTCAGTATCAAAATCAGTACTTTGGTATCGTTAAAGCCTAGAAGTATTCTTCTTCCTATGTTGTTTCTATACCTAACTGTAATTTTAACCTTTATTCTCACAAATCAAAGGGTTTTTTTTTTAGTTTTTACATGGATAAAAGCATAGTGTTGTATATATATATAAAAAAAAAAAAACATTTTCTTTATGGGGACTAGTTTAATGTCCCCAGAAATTTCACACATTTTCTGGTTTTGCAACATTACAAGGACATTTTGTTTCTATACATTTCTATACATGACTGTAATACTAACCTTTATTCTCCCAAACCAAAGGGTCTCTTTTCATTTTGAAATGAACAAAAGCTGTAGTTTTGTACATAAAAAGAAAAGAAAAAAATCTTTATGGGGACCATTTCAATGTCCCTAAAAGCATCACACATTTTTTGGTTTTGCAACATTACGAGGACATTTTGTCCCCACAAAGAGCTCAAATGAGTCATGGAAATGTTCGAAAAAACATTTGCAACACTTAGGTAAGTGTTAAAAGACTTTACGGCACCTATGTAAATCTTTCTTGCCATCCTACTTTTTTAACATTTTTAAAGGCTTATCACCTCATTTTGATGTCATTTCAGTTCAGAAAAGGTTACAAAAAGTGACCCTTCTTGGAAAAAGCTTTTATAAATGTTTATGTAGGTTTATGTCAGTGGTCATGACAGCTTTATGTAGCCTATCCTAGCACTTGCTTCACAGAGATTCTTCCTAGCCTAGCATCTCAGTTTTCATAGGGACAATGAAAATTAATTACCCACTTTAAAAAAAAAAAAAAAAAAATCCTAATTCCACAATATACACATTTCAATTTCACCTTCTATCAGATCGTCCCACTCTCCAGCCCCCCTGCCTTCACCGCATGAAAAGCCAAAGCCGAGCACAAAGGGCCCGGTGCCCCGCGGGAGCTGGCGGCTGGAGGCAGCGCGCGCGAGGAAGAATAAGATATTGAACTGTAAATTTGAATTGAAAGGCCGGGTCATTGTGCCTCATTGACTTAAGACCACAAAAAGCAAATGATGTCTTAGTCGGGAGAAATATATCAAAGGATATCAACAATTATGAGTCATAAACAGGCTCGGAGACGCAGCCGAGGGGGCCTGGAGCAGCGGGAATTAGCATGTCGAGCTGATAAATATGCATGTAAAGACGTTCCCAGAGGAATAACACGCGTGTGATTGATAGCTTTGCAATTGAAGGATGTGTAAATTCCTCCCTGTTTTTTTTTATATATTTTTTTTTTATTCCACACTTCTGTGCAGTTGTGGCAGCAGCGTCGACTTGGAGAAAAAAAAATCCATCTCACTTGTTAAAAGTTTTACCAAGTTTATAATACTTAATGCCACATCTGCTTTCTGCCTTTATAGTGCCTGTAAAACTTCATTAAATTATTACCACCAGCTGGCCCCATCGCACAATAACCTCACTTATCTCTTATTCGCTGACAATCCTTTTTGATTTATAGGCCCTATTAGAATAAATGATTTTATACATATGTATATATAAATAAACAAGGGCAAAATGGGTTCATTTCCATAATTCATGAGTTGTCGTTTTTTTGTTTTGTTTTTTTTCTTTTTTTCGAGGGTTTCAGTGAGGGGGGTTTGGGGGGGGGGTGGAAGTTACTTGACTTTAGTTAGAAAAACATTTGGAGGAAATGTAGATGTTGGCAGGAATTAACAGTCGGCCTTTTATTATTTTTTTCCACAGTAAAAGTTCACAGAGGAACTTTTCACTTTCATTCTCAGTGGTTTCCTTCTCAGCGTAGACCGAGAGCAGGAGTCATGAAGACTAGGACCAACCGCACCTCCAGCCATAATCCTCCTAAATAAGGATCTCACATTCTCTTGCCTTGAACAGTCGCATCTGCAACAATGTTCCCAACCACTGTAGACACTGTACACTGTACTTACCAACTATCTCTCTCTCTCTCTCTCTCTCTCTCTCTCTCTCTCTATCTATATATATATATATATGTATATATATAGAGAGATCATGTGGTTATATATATTATAACCACATTCCTGGTTCAAAATTAAAACATTTTATATATGTAAAATGTATAAATTAAAGATTACTTGAAATTACTTCCATTTTTCTTCTCTTGTAAAGTTATGACAGTACTTGTATATACAATTTATTTGTAATTAAAATATACATAAACACTGTTGCATTTTTTATTTGGATTTTTTTTCAATAATACTTTTAAAAATGAAAACAAATGCTTGGCTACTTCAAATTAAGAGCACGTGTGCGGCGCCGGAGTTAATCAGCCGCTCAGTAGGCAAACACACAGACACAGACACACACAATCTCTCTCACACACACACACACACACATACACACAGTCTCACACACACACACACAAACACACTCTCTCTCTCACACACACACACACAGACACACACACACACACACACCGCGGCTCTCGCGCCTTTAACACCGCGCGAGCCCGTTTATAGAGAGAAAGTTTGCTCTGTTCTTCTCATCCTCTTCTCACCCTTCCCTCTTTTAAGGGAAGCGCTCGAAAAAGTTTGCTCTTCTCCACACTCACGGACACACACTCAGTCACACGCACAACGGTGGAGCCGCGTGTTGTAGAATCGTAGCGCCCCCTAACGACCCCTGCCTGTGACTGACACACACTCACACAGAACTGCCTGCTCTCTAATAAATAAACCAAAAGAGGAGGGAAAAAAGTTTAAAGTTTTTAAAGGAGAGGGTGAGCATCAGCAGTGAAACTTTGAAGAAAAAAGAAAAGAAAAGAAAAGAAAAGAAAGAGAAAAAGTGGGAAGACTGCAGAAATTGGACTGGCGTGGGTGTAAACAAACAAACAAACAAACGAGCACCAGCCATGTGCCCTCGAGAGGCAATAAGTCATTTCTCAAATTCCGCTTAATTCTCTACTTTCTTTAAAGAGTTCGTGTTCACAGCCAAATCATTTGTTTCCACCTGAAGGGAAGAGTGTGTGTGTGTGTATGTCTTCTGAGGAGGGGGTCTCAAGCGTCGGCATCCACACACACGGCCTACACACAAACACACACACACACATACACACATTAAATATGACTTATGGCAAAATGCTTCCATTTAATTCATTCAGACTGTTTGGAGTTCTTGAAAATACATTGATTGTTTATCAGCCACTCAGGTCCTGACTTATTAATAATCCGCTACTTATTGGTTTATTAATGATTAGCTATTGATTGGGATGATCAGCTCTGCTTATTAGTAAACAGTGACATTATTTACAAACATATTAACTGACTTGTCAGTAAAGAACTACATACATAACTTATAGACCCGCTTATATACTGATATAATGATCAGCTACTAATTGTCTGATTAATATTCATTTTCTTACTGACTAATATTCATGTGCTTATTGGCTAATTAATAATCATGCACATATCGACTAATTAATAGTCATGTACTTATTAATTCATATTTATCTGTTTATTACTTGTCTTATTAATATTCATGTACTTATTGCCTGTCTTATTAATATTCATGTACTTATTGACTGTCTTATTAATAATAATAATATACTTACCGAGTGATTAATGATCATACTTTATTAGACTCATTTATATGCATGTGCTTATTTGCAGCCTTATTAATAATCATACTTTTATTAACTGTCTGATTAATAATCATCCACTTGACTAATTAATAATCATACTTTTACTGAATAACTCAGTCATGTGTTTAATGACTGTCATATTAATAATCATGTACTTATTTAATGTTTCATTCATAATTATGTACTTACTGACTTTCTAATTAATAATCATGCACTTATTGACTATATTTATGTACTTATTGACTGTTTCATAAATAATCATACACTTATTGACCCTTTTATTAATAATCGTGTGCTTATTGAGTAATAATATTCATGTACTTATTGACTGTTTCATTAATAATCATACACTTATTGACTGTGTTATTTATAGTACATTTATTGACTGTCTTAATAATCATGTACTTGTTGACTGATTAATAATCATACTTTTATTGAATCTCACATTCATGTACTTACTGTCTTATTAATAGTCATGTACTTATTGACTTAACAATTAACTATTCATATATTTATGTACTGTTTTATTACTAGTAATGCACCTATTGACCTTATTAATATTCCTATATTTATGAACCATTTTATTAATAATCATGTACATATTGACTGTTTTATTACTAATCATGTACTTATTGGCATCTACTATATAATATTTATTTCTTTAACTGCTTATTAACTGCCTTATAATCAGCTGCTTATTGACTGACGTCGTAATAATCAGCTTCTTATTTATTAAAGAACAGCTACAACATTTGCTGGCATTAATATCTAGCTCCTTTTTTGCGCAAATATTGATATTAGTTCTAGTGAATGTGTATAAATATCTATATTCTTTCAAAAAAGACTGAAATAAACATCTGTTTATAAACTGTTTTCATTGATGCAACTCAGTGATTTCTGGACACTTTTAATATTTCTTTTATTTGTGATTTCATATTCACAGCATATGCTGGAGTAGCTGACAGCACGAGGAGCCAGATTTTAGGAACTGTTGAGACAAAAGTAGCCGTGTGTGTGTGTGTGTGTGTGAGTGTGAGTGTGAGTATGTGTGTGAGTATGTGTGTGTGTGTGTGTGTGTGTGTTTGAGAGAGCTCAAAACCTCTTTTTGCACACTGCTGTTTCCCCCTGATAATTTCTTTTCCTCCCATGTTTGGGCGGTAAACCCTAAGGACTTCCAGTACGTGCGTGCATGTGTGTGTGTTAGTGTGTGTGTGTGTGTGTGTGTCTGTGTGTGTTTGCTGGATGTATGGTATTAACAGTACACATAGGGGTTTAAGACATACACCCTCGCTGGCTCTAAAACACAGCACATCCTCTGGATCCCCCCTAATCCCGAGAGGAACAGCCTTCTCTGAATCTGCCCAATATCCACCGAAATCACCCGAACCGCTCGGTGTCCAGGCTTTTTTTCCTTTTTTAACGAGTGTGCAAAGCAACTGCATTGCAAATCAAACGCGTCACACGACTCAAAGCGGAGGATAAAGGGGGTGTTAATGAAATCACAGCAGTAGCGATGAATATTCACGAGAAAACTTTCAAAATCCCCCCCAGAAACAGAGCTTCTGTGTGTTGACGTTTCTGTTCATTCACCAAAGTTTCTCCTGCTGTTTTAGAGCTGATGGACTTCAGTCTTAAACACTATTGTCTCATTTCTGAACCTTCCTCCCTCTCAGAGCCGCAGAATTTACACATTCGTGTCACAGCAGTCGCTTAAAGAGTCTGAAGTTTATTTACTGAATGGGGGCCTTATTGAGCTCATGACCTCATTCATCCACCCTACCTCCATTTGTTCAAAAATAAGTGAGAAAACTGTATCTTTTACGTAATTATTGCCAGTTCATTTGTTTTAAAGGGTAATTTGGCAGATTTTTCCAAATTTCTTTATAATTCAGTAGCTGTGATGTAAACATAGTCATTCAGATGTTCGATTCCATTCACGACCACTGTGAACGACTTCATAAGATTCTCTAGAACGGAGCATTTCACATCAAACTCATTCTGAATTGCTTTGTTTAAATCAATTTATATATCTTAATTATGCAGAAAATTTGAAAAATAATATTTTATTATAGAAAATTGGCCTTGACAAACACATGTTGGTTAAATAGCTTGGAGAACCATATATATATATATATATATATATATTCTAAAATGTTATGATAAAAAGAAAACATTTTGCTGCTGTGCATTAATGTAATGTATATGTAATGTATGTAATCATATATATCTATACACTGTAACAAGATTTTATAAATATATCAAATCCATTATTACGTCATTATTTTTGACCATTTATGTAGACGCATTTATCAGTCATGAAATGATCACGCATTGTAAAGGCCAGCTGCCACTTTCAAATATCATTAAAACAATAAGTAAAAAAATCTGACAGAGATTCCATATATATTTCTAAACTCGAGATTCCACCCTCCTGTCCTTGTGACAATTTCACTTTTCTCTCCTCCAGGAAGCCACAATCTTTTAAGTGACCCATTTCCAAAGGTCAAAGAGGTCAAATGTGCTCCTGCTCGTCTGTGTGAAGTCAGACACCCACGCGGACACCCTCCACTGCAGCTGTGGAACTGAGCCGTGTTTGTACGCCCTCGCCGCACCGGCCCCTGTTTGTTTTCCTCTCCGCATGGTAAACAGATTCGTTTGGAGAGCGGAGGACGAGCACTGCCGTGATTTCCCCCGAGCTGCTGCAAAATGCTACCTGTCAGCACACCTGAGCACCGCAGCATTAGCATTAGCCGTCAGGAGCGCTGACACAAGCCGCTGCGCTCAAATTAGCGGAAAGATCAGCCAGCATTACAGAGCGGAAGCCCCAGGGGCCGCCAGGGTCCCTTCCCCTAGCGGACAGGCCGCCTTCGCCGGGATTTATTAATTGCACTCAGAGCATTAGCAGCTAATGTGCCAAATCTGCTGTTGTTGATCACTTAACATGACTGACGAGGCCTAATGCCATCGAGTCATGTGCCATCGAGTCATGTGTCATCCACGACTTGACACTAGCTAAAAATAATTTTTTAAAAAACCAAAAACATTAATTATTTCATCAGTAGCCAGACTGCGGGACATGAGGTCATCGTTTAACACCTTCACACCAAATAGATTTTCAGTGCCAAGTGTTTTTTCTTTAATAAGCTAATTAAAAGTGATTATTTACATTACAACAGTCCATCAACACTTAGGCTAACGTGGCCACCGCCAGACGGTTCTCAAACAAGGAGTCTATAAAAAGCCATTAAGCTTAGAAATATGAAAAAAATCATGATTTTTCTATGTGAAAATGGCATTATTAATAGAAAGTTGGAATTGACAGAGGAGGATTAGGCACAATTAAGCAAATTTACTTAAGCTAATTTAGCTTAGCTAGTGGCAAAAAGGTCAAAAAGGTCAGTGGTACTTTAGTGAAGGCCAGAATCTGTAAGGTTTCATGACACCTACATAAACTTTTCATGACACTTACATAAACATTGATTAAGGTTTATTCCAATAAGTGTCATGAAGGCTGCTTTAGTCAATTTCGATGTCATTTCACCTCAGGAAATAACTGAGGATTGAGGATTTACACTGCAATAAGCAAAGGTAGAACGCCCCTGTCATTCATACCATAATAGTGCTTAATGTATTTTTTATTATACTCTTTATATCTGCCAGATGTCTTGGTTTTTGGAATCAAGACAGTTGTCTGGAATTGACTCTTGGAAAAGACTTTCAACACTTGGAATCGGAGTTGGAGCCGACTCCAGAAGTTCGAATAGCCCTACGCTTCATTTTTTCATTAGGCTGAATGAGATACCTGCCAGTAGTGATGCGCAGGTCGACCCATGACCCGCGGGTAACCGCGGGTGACCCGCGGGTGCGGGCGGTTTTAGGGCAGACATTTTTAAAATATCGTGGATGCGGGCGGGCGGGTCAAAAAGTTACAAACCGCATTTCATTGTCGATCAAAACGTGTTATAAACGGGGTTCGAATTACCACGAGGATCTCCTAGTTCCACTCGCAGTCAAAATCAGGGAGGTCTTCACAATTCATTGATGCATTGAGCATGAGACATATAAGAGACATGTATTCTCCAATTCAAAATATTAATAAATAGGCGCATCGAGGGAGCGCGCGTTCAGTTCAGCAGGTCCCGTGCTGGAAGCTCGTCGAAATAGGCTAAACCCCGGCACGGTGGATTCCATCCTCTTTCTCCACAGAGCTTCCAAACAACTGTCATAAATGCAGTCGGCGTATATTTTCCAATTTTGGAGTATTCAATTTGTAGGATAATCTACTAGTTTGGTGAAATATCACGGTTAAGTATGCTCTGCTCTACTTCATTTTAGACACAATTAAGTTAAAAGAAGACCTAAGTTCATTCAAATCTGATAGAGTTCTCAGATCTGATGTTACATCAGATGTTACAGTTTTGACAACTAGTGTGTT
>JBBPCZ010000001.1:1607465-1625397 GCA_037974445.1 Brycinus macrolepidotus
ACTGTGCCCCAGTGCACAAAGCAAGGTCCATAAAGACGTGGTTGGATGAGTTCGGTGTGGAAGAACCTGACTGGCCCACACAGAGCCCTGTCATTAAAGTCCCTGTTGGTGTAATGGTCAGGCGTCCATTTAGTGTATGTCCATTCCAGCAAGACGAGCTTCCAGCAGGATCCTAAAAAGGTGAACAAACATGTATAAGCCCAGCATGTTGGTCTTGCCCTTGGCTGATCCTGTTTGAGATATTTTTACCTTAGAAACCATCATAGTTATGTTAAGCTTGTTGATAGGTCTGGCAAAATGCTAGCTAGTTATGCTAGTTTTCAGTGCAGTATAAGCATCTCTCTTTTCAGTCATTATGAAATTCGCCATAAAAGGAAAGGCTGGGTCATCTTCAACTGGAGCGGCTACCACGTGTAAGGCAGAGAAAAAAATACTTTAACCGAAATGAAGATAAGGCAGTGAATAGCCAGTGCTATGCATCCTGTGTGTGGCATAAAGCAAGTACAGAGGTCTTGTCAAATGAAATTTTGAATTTAGGCCATCATTTGAAAACCAAAGAGAGCGAGTGTGAATGTAATCCTGTCCAACTTTTAGCTTGAGATCCAGCACTTCATCAACATCAACCATCTCATGAGGTGAGTCAAAAAATGGATCAGTTAAATGTTCTTGTGGGCCACAAAACCTTTTGTGGTAGGTTATGTGGTCCGCAAACTGCAAAATGTTTGGATTCCCTGCTGTTTTTGGACGATTGACGTCTTTTCTTTCTGCTTTTATCTCTACAAATACTTCTCCTTCATATTTGAAGAGATGTCCTTCTCCTTTCCAGGGATCAGACAGAGATCAGAACGTGGTCAGCTGGAGGTCAGATGGCGTATGTGGACGTGTGGCGGTACACCGTGGGTCACACGGGCCTGATTAACCTAATCGGATTTGGGCTCTCGTAACTGTCCAGGCGGTTATGAGCCTTTCAGACTTACCCAGCTGGCACAGCCTCTCGGCCGCCCTGTATTATTCCCTGTCACCTGCACTTATCTTTAAAGGCTGAGAGCCCTTCCAGCAACAGAAGAGGCATTGTCACGTCCCTCAATGGTGACTTTGTGATCTGAAGGTCACCTTCCAATGCCTTCAACTCTGCAGACCCTTCAGTGGGTCAAGACTTATTTTTTTTCATTTCCCGGAATACAATTTTGCCACGTTAACATATATTAGAAGTGCTGTAAAAGTCTTTCGTTCTACATATCCACAGTAAATTTTTTTATTAAATTCAATTTATTATATAACATTCATAATACAACTCCTGCATAATGTTTAGAATATGGACATTTGATGGGTTTCCTCTGTTTATTCCAATGAGCTGTGCTTAGATGTCATTTGCAGTGGGGACACTAGGGACTCGTCCACGACTTTCATTATTTGTTTTTTTCCCCACCAGTTTTTGAAACTGATCGTCCCAAAATTCGACAAACTATGATCACCAAATTCCCGTCCCCGGTCGACTATAAGTTTGCCACCCCTCTCTTGGTTGATCAGTACACTCACCGTAGTACACACCACTTTTGAACATCACTGATGCTCATAGAGCTGTGAGTGAGTAAATTTCAAACTGCAAAATTTGTTGGTTAAAATTAAATAATTAAATTAAATAATTTGCCAAAAAAATCAAATGTAAACAGCTTCTTCTGGCACACTTCAAACAAAGTCAGTCAGTTCATTGTCCAGAGTTGGTCTCTTTAGTTTAGCGCTGAAGCTACCAAACTTATGTTCCAGACCTGAACTAGTAGCAAGAGGACACGTCTGGAGACATCTGGAAACTTTTGGTGCTGGATTATGGCAAAATAGACAGCTAGGAATCCAGAGGAAAGGAAAATTCAAAATAAGATGTGCTTTGTTCAGCCTTTTTCTCCTAGACAGCTAAGTTTAACATCAATATGAGATTTTGACCGTTTTCTCAAACCTCTTAAATTCAGCTCCTGAGAAACAGCCTTCCTCTAATCTCAGCCCGATCCCACTTTAAGATCTTAAAATTCTCTTTCTTTTTTCTTACTGTTGTGATCTTTATTTGTCTCAGATCATCGGATCTTCAAATAACCATAAGATCCAAAAGAAAACGTGGTCGTCTTGTAAATGAGCCTGTACAACATCTGAAATTTGTCTTAGAGATCATATTCAAGCCTCAAGTACCAAAATCAGACAGTTTTGAGATCTATAAGGGTTGTTAAACAGAAAAACACTGAGAAACCATGAGAAGTAAAAGGATTGATAGATTTTTTCTTTTGCTCCTTATTTCTCCTAAAGGGAGAAACATGTCAGACTTCAAAAATCTCTAAATAAAAAGATGATTTATTTCTGATGAGACAAAGAAAAGACTGCTGTGAGCAGCAAAATCTTCCTCTGGGTTGTGTTCTGTGCACATGCGTCACACACCTACATGCTTAACAGGGGGGAAATTTTGGCCATGCTAATCTATGCTACATCCATGAACTAACATCTGGCCCTGCAAGAATACTGTATTAGCCATGTAGCTCCAGGACAAAATAAAAAAGTGAACTTTGGACATGACTTTGCTGATTGACATGTGGGGTATGGTAAAGGATGACTTTTGATATAAATTTGATATAAGAATTTACCATAAAACAATCATTTTCTCAAGATTTCCACAGTTTATTTGGTCTACATGTTAGTTTCGTAGTAGTTTGATTATTTCAAACTTTTTTCCACATATATTAACTACTGGACTCTGTATAAACCTTAAGATTAATAACCAAATAATAAAAGTTTAAGGGATTAAAGGAGTTACACAGTTTGCTCTCAGATTCTAATGGAAAAACATTGGATCACAATCCCCCATTCGTTCCCATCGGTATTAGCGACATTAACACCATTGCTAATTTAACTTCCATTGCTTGCGGATACAAAACTTGCACAATGAGTAATAACGGTGTTGGGGCCAGGTTTCCACTCTGTATAAGACAGTTGTGTGTGTGTGTGTGTGTGTGTGTAGAGAGAGAGAGAGAGAGAGAGAGAGGGAGAGAGACAGAGATTTGGGCTTTTTCTCTGGTTTTTGGAACTGACGGGAACAGAAATTGTCGCGTTTTTTCCCCTCCCTCCATCACAATGAAACAGACCTAAGTTGTGGGGCGTAAGAAACCGGAGCGTGACTGCAGCATTTGAATATGAAACGGTGAAAGATTTCTGTCGCAGACACCTTGTACATTGTGGCGAACAAAGCCGCCGATTCCGGGAGAGAAAAGGCGTGCGAATTTGAAGCGGGCCTTTGTCGTTGTTTATGACTGTGTATGCCTTTGTTCCTGCTTTTCTCCTTTTCCGTGGCGAAAGAATGGGATGAAATATTTTTAAACAGTAATTACCTGGCCCGGATCCGACAGGCAGGGATTAATGGACAAAACGCGCGAGCGTCGCCTTCCAAACTGACTGCTGGAAGGTGTGCCGGCGAGGTGGGGGGGGCCTTGTTGCCGTTATGCGCAGGAAGCAGGGGAACGGCAGACTTCTGATGTCATGCTTTTACTCTTTTTCTTTTTCTTGACTCCCTCTAGCCCAAGCACAAGTCATCTGCTCACGCCAAGTCCGTCACAAACCAACAGGACAGATTTAGCCCTTTCAAATCCAGTCTAGGGGTTTTATTTTGCTGTTTTTTTTTTTGTTTTTAATCCACCAGCAAGGCTTGTTGAGCTGCCGTTTATAAATGAACCTGATTTTTACGCTTAACTCTCTAGCAAACAGCAAAACACGCAACTCAACTGCACTGAGGCCAGAATACCTCTCAGAGTACCACCTCAACACATTTATGCTCAGTCATACCATCTATCTAAAGTTTGAAAAATTTCTTGTTTTTTTTTTGTTTTTTTTTTCATTATGACCGCCAAGTGGGTTTACCAATTTTTGATTGAAGATTTCATAAACTTAGACTTCACCAATCCACATGAAACTTGATGTACTTCTAACCCAACATGGCTGACACAGAATAAGAGGTTTGTGCCCCTAGGTGGGGGTGTTTCTTCGTGCTAGCGCCCCCTGAAGTGAGCCAGGCACAAAGCTCTTTTTAGGCAATAGCTTGACAACCATTTCGCCTAAAAGGTCAAGATTTGTAGGGAAGGATGCCCTCCAGGAGTCACATGACAACAGCTCATCAGTTCATTTGTAGAGTGACGTATGCCGTCGATGCAAAAATCTAGTGCTTCACTAACCAATATTTTGTGGCATAAAGGTTCAATAATTACAAAACATGGCACCCTGCATCACTACCACATTCTTTGAGACAAATCTCAAGAACCGAGTTGTTAAAATGTGAAAATTTGGTATGCTTACATCAATTTACTGTAAATTATTAAAAGCTCATTTCTTTAAGAAAAAAGTTAAAACACTTTGTTCTTGCTTTTCAGAGGTACACTTAGTTTCCAATTCTTTTCTCTACATTCAAGACACATAGAAGAAATCAGACTCACAATCAAATCAAATTTCTGACTCTTCGAGGCCTCCACAAGACCTCTGAAAGTGTGCTGTGGTATCTGCACCAAGACATTAGATCTTTTAAGTCCTGTAAGTGAGGTGGGGCCTCCATGGATCGGACTAGATGCTCAATCAAGGTTAAATAGTACAACATTAGTTCAGTACATATATAAATCCTCCACTCCTCCACCTACTGTCTGATCAGGTTACTTTTCATGTCTGTTAAATCTTATAAACAGAAACTGAAAATCATTATTATTATTCTTATTATTATTATTATTATTATTATTATTATTATTATAATTAAGGCTAACTGTCCAGAGTTTATGGGGAAAGTGCATGAGACTCAAATTAATTTCCCCAGCCATGTATAGTACTGTGCAAAAGTCTTAAGCACCTAAGCAAATTGTTTAAAGCCATTTTTCTCAGTGTGTGATAAAGTGTCTTTCTGCTAACAAAGTTAACATTAGAAACATTACAAACAAAAAAAGCAGTGAAAAGTATCAAGATTTGTTTTGTTTGTATAAAAGTAGTTGATATTGTGTGAGCTGGTGAGGAGAACACGGGTTCGGTTCCAGATTTCTCCTCGGTTCCTCCAGCCGTTGTTTGGATTTGTGAAACTCCATCAGCAGCTCCTGATTTAATTTAATGAAGGATTGATCGAGTCAAACCAGGTTTCTGATGGAAACTACAAGTAATACTGGACTTCCACAAGGAACACATTGCTATACTGAACATAAAATCACTACTTACTGCATAATGTTACTTGTATTTATTCATTTTAGCTTCATGTAGTATATTTAGTAATATTAATGTGAATAAATCACTCACTTTTCATCTAAACGGTTATTAAATATATTTTGTAGGCGCCTAAGCACAGTAAATCCACAGCTAAAAGTGTATTTATATGTGTCAGTCGTATATATCGACACCTATGCTTACAGCAGGTGATCACTTTGATTTGCTGGGTTTGGGGGACTACGCTGAAATGCAGTTCGTCGCTGTGCCTTTACAGAATCTGCGTTATGCAACACGACTCTTTACTTTGCCACATGCTGTCGACAGATAAATTCAAAAGGACAATTACTTTAAAAGGCAGAAACGAGATATTTTGGTACCCTGATGATTTTGCTGGCAAGGCTTCAATCGCAAGACAAAGCGCCGGCGAAACAAAGGGCCGAATCAAAGCACATATGCTCTGACTACGGTGATGTCAGCCCAACCGGTTGGCATCTTAGTGTTCAAGGCAGAGAGAAGTGATCGCTGTTGTTCTTGAATTTCTGTGTGGAAATGATGGCAAAGGCTTAAACATATACACTGTATGGACAAAAGTATTGGGACACCTGATCATTACACCAACAGAGACTCTAATGATATTGCATTCAAATACATAGGCTTTAATATGGAGTTGGTCCCCCCTTTGCAGCAAGAACAGCTTCCACTCTTCTTGGAAGGCCTTCCACAAGATTTTGGAGTGAATCTGTAGGAATTTGTTCTGTAGAGCATTCATTCTGTAGAGCATTTATGAGGTCAGACACTGATGTTGGACGAGAAGGCCTGGCTCACAATCTCCGTTCTTGTTCATCCCAAAGGTGCTGGATGGGGTTGAGGTCAGGGCTCTGTACAGGCCAGTCAAGTTCTTCCACACTGAACTCATCCAACCGTGTCTTTATGGAGCTTGCTTTGTACACTGGGCCACAGTCATGCTGGAATAGAAAAGGGCCTTCTCCAAATTGTGTCCACAAAGTTGGAAGCATGATATTGTCCAAAATGTCTTGGTATTCTGAAGCATTAAGATTAAGCCCTTCACTGGATGTCAGGGGCCTAGGCCAAACCCTAAAAACAGGTGTGTCCCAATACTTTTGTCTATATAGTGTAGCTGCAAAAACATGGTAAGCCAGACTGGCATCCACCTCTGTGTCAAAAATGTCTGTTCATTTCTCAACAAGTAGCAACTCACCTGCTCTCAAGGCTGACATTGAGGGCTTCCTCATATAAGGCCATCGTCCTGGAAGTATGTCCACCATTCCAGCAAAAAAGCATCCAGGAGGCTGCTAAACAAAATGAATAAACATGTAAAGTGAAATTCTTCCTCTGCATTTAACCCATGCACCAAGTGAAGCAGTGGGCTGCCACCAACGAAGGGCGGCCGGGGAGCAGTGTGTGGGGATGGTACCTTGCTTAAGGGTACCTCAGTGATGACACTAGCTGTGTTGGGATTCGAACCCACAACTTTCTGGTTGCAGGAGCAACTCCCTAACCACTAGGCCACCAGCCCGGCATGTTTTGTTCATATAGTGTATATATCATTTCAGAATCAAACAGGCCTGTGTGCAGCCTCGGGGTCACACGGGGCCTAAACCTTTTCAGAGCTAAAGCGAGGAATTCCTCATTAGTAGTTAAAAGGAGCTAAACTGAGGAATGTCTCATGAACAAGACAAGAGGTAAGCTGTTCCCTTAAAAACTACAGCATCGTTGGCTATTATTAATAGAACCACAAGCTCCCAGTAAACGCTGGCACACACTTGGGCACATCAAAATGAGCTTTTCAGTAATATGGAGGCTCGTCGTTAATTGGCGGCGCTTCATAAATGCGGTAGATTTATATAAGGACATAAAGCGATTCCTTCCATAAACCACTGGTGCATTCTCCGGGCTAATTATGATGCCATCATAAATCATAAATAAATCTGAGGAAAAGGCAATATAAACAAACAAAACTTTGATCTAAAGTAAACAATGTTAGGATTATCGGGAAGAGCCACAAAAGCTCATTCAAGTAGTAAAAACTCATTTAAAAGTTGATGTAATGAATCATCGGGGAAGATTGCGGTGCTCTGTACATAGTAAGCTATTCATTATGCTTGAGGAAGAGGCACATAAAGAAATATTATGTATAGTCTACATTTCCGAGTCGCAGGTCAAACCAGTTCAGGGCGTTTTTGTGCCGACTGCTGCGGCACGAGTTTGAACAGGCGGCCCACTAGAATGGAAGTATGTGTGACAAATTTTAATTTGCGTCATGTGGTGAATATGGCGAGTCATTAGGTTTGATTGGTGGACTTTCTGTGTCTAATTTCTCTACCTACTCTCTACATTGCCAGTTTATTAGAAACACCTACCTTGTATCTATATGTGCTGGTCAGAAGCACCTACCGTTTCAGTTCATGTTGCAGGTTTATAATTATAGTTACTGTAGCTGCACAGTTTATTGAGGCACATTTTGAGTTTGTTGGTACATATGCATGTATAAAACTCTGAAAGTCTTTATCTTAAGTCTACTTAACATTTATAAGGGATACATGTAATGCTGTAAATTTAAATGGCCATTTTAAACATAGGTTCTGAAAGTCACTTAACAAGGTTAGATTTGTTCACTTTTCATCTAAAAGGCCCATATTCTACATTCTTGCAATTCATTTTTTCCCCTGAGATCCAGTTATTTGTGTGGTCTTATTCACGAAAAACAGCCAGAATTTCCATTTTCCAACAGGATGTTTTCACTGCTGTACCTTTAATATGTATATTTATGCTGGACTATGATAAAATTTTTTAATCGCGATTCATCTCATTGTTATACGCAAAATTCAATAATAAATTCAAAAGTAGTGTATTGCACACTTTTATTTTAAAAGTACTGCTATATGAACAAAAGCGCAATAACATTTGGTTTGCAAACACTTTACACATATAAGGAGCTTTTTAACAGCAGTATTCCCGTTACACAGTTGCAGTTAAAATATTTCTTGTAAATCTCAACTTAAACATTAACATAATAAAATCAAAAATAAAACCAAAGCTATTTGCCACTGCCAGGGCATTAATGTTTTATCTAGTTTGTTATAGAAAAACAAGTTACCCTCAGAGTCCGGGGCCACGATCAAAACATTATAACAGGCCCCTCCGAGCAACTGCAAGTTAACATATATAAATCTGTTTTCTTTTTTTTCTGAACAGGAACCAGCAGAAACATTTTTCTTTTATCAGGGAGCAGCATAAACAGTCTATGGCCAGTAACAAGTGTCCCTGTCCCTGTAATAAAAAAAAAAACTGCATTAATGCACGATAAGTAAATAATGCGTTAACATGACATTCGAATACATGCGAACAAAGAAGAAAGCAATAAATAATATCAAGATTTCTTTTGCTTGTAAAAATACTTCAAGTTTTGTGAGCTGATTTGACGAGAACTACACTGTAATACTGGGTTTCCAAGAGGGGAGGACTGGAAATGATTAAGCAAACACATAGACAGACATGAAATCACTATTTACTGTATTAAAATTATCTGTTTATATTATAATATTTGCTTTTAAAATCAAATAATGCTCAGCTAAGCAGGTTTTAAATGTAATGTTCCCAGGTGTCTAAGACTTTTGCATAGTACGGTATAAATGTGCGTGTGTGTGTGTGTGTGTGTGTGTGTGTGTGTGTGTGTGTGTGTGTGTAAATGTATTGTTTTTTGCTACATAACAAAAACAATTAATATAAAAATGGACTGTCTTTGCAGCTGAAGTTGCAAAGGTGGATTGGATGGACCAGGGAAGTAAATGCTATGTTTTGAAACTTTAACTTCACATACTATAAACAGGTTTTTCTATGATATGGGCCCTTTAGACACTTGCTGTGATGAGGATGGCCCACCTCACTGTCTGTACTGGTCCTGTGGTGGTCCCTTTGCTTTAATGGTTGTGGCTAAATTGTGCAACACAGGATGTGATTGTACATGCTTGGTGTTTCTGATAAAATGGCCAATGTGTGTAGATACAATGAGGCGTTTCTAAACTGGCACCTCACTGTACTTCATTTGACACTACGAAAAACGAACATCTTCACCGCAGCACAGCTCCTCTTAAAATGCGATGAACGACTCGGTTAATAAGACAGATATGATAACGGTGTCTTTTTCCATCTGGAACCCCCCCTCCCCCATTACCCCACCCCATCCCCACCCAACATTAACACATGCCATGTAGAGACACATATAATGCGCCAATTTGAGGGCCTGTCATGCTTTTTCTTGCCGTGTGGAACTAATCAAGGCCTGATAAAGGGCTCAGCACGGGACTATAATATCAGACATGACTGAAGTGCCAATTCAGCATGCCGCATCCATCCAACCACAAAAACAACGACAACAGCGCAAAAAAGAGAGAGAGAAAGAGAGAGAGGGGAAAAAACCCAAACAAGGCCGCTCGAAAAAGAGCAAGAAAAGAGATAGGAAGGTGCTGCGGTGCGTGTAATCCTGTTAGAGGTGCGAACGCTCCGTCACACACTTCTGCTGTACTTCGTGTCGGAGACAGAGGAGAGGTGTGCGAGAGATAATGCCTCATTAATGAACGCATCGGGCTAATCCTGTGCTATCAAAGCCTTATCTGGAGTCAGACCGAGTTATCTTCACACATCGAGCCATTTCCTTCCACCTCAGACTGCCTCAGCCGCTCCGGGCTTTGAAGTAAAGCAGATATAGGATGTCAAAAAACGAGGCCCAACAGCTAGAAACCGTCAATAGAAGTTGGTTCAAAGGACGTCGATTTGCAGCTGCTTGACCGCATTCAGATATTTTTGTCAGAAGAGTAAAAAAAAAAGCCCATTCTTCTCCGTATGAGGCTCCTATTAGCATTAATAACATCTGTTCGACTGACGTTGGGAGACGTCGCTCCAGCCTTAATGGCCCATCTTTAGATAGCGCAAACATTCCAAACGCAAAGCTGTCATTTATGATTAAGCGACTCATTATCTTGGAGACTGTTTGCAAAGTTCCCCATCGGGTAAACTGCTCGGCAAGAGTTTATGTAGACGCTTCTTACGGTTGTCCTGGAAGGCCTTGGTTGACCCCCGAGGTCAGAGCACAATGAGAAAGCATGAGCCTGCTTCTTCCAGGACACGTGAAAATGTCCATTTCGATATACATGGAAAAAAAACATTTTGGGTTCCCATGAGCCAGAATCCTTTTCCGTCCCTGCCTTTCCACATATGCTGCCCTGACCCGGCTCGCGTGTGTCGTTTAACAGAGATACACTATATGGACAAAAGTATTGGGACACACTTTATGTGAATTACTGAATTCAGGTGGCCCCTTACTTTCAGTGAAGGGCAATCTTAATGCTTCAGCATACCAAGACATTTTGTACAACGCCATGCTTCCAACTTTGTGGACACAGTTTGGGGAAGGCTCTTTTCTATTCCAGCATGACTGTGCCCCAGTGCACAAAGCAAGGTCCATAAAGACATGGTCGGATGAGTTCGGTGTGTCTTCCAAGAAGAGTGGAAGCTGTTATAGCTGCAAAGGGAGGACTAACTCCATATTAAAGTCTATGTATTTGAATGCAATGTCATTAAAGTCCCTGTTGGTGTAATGGTAAGACGTCCAAATACTTTTGTCCACATAGTGTCTCTGGAGAGGATGTGCAGCGAATGGTGAACGCGGTACTGAGCAGCACCTGTTTAGAAGAACGAGGCGCCGTTATGGATTTCATCACCGAATTCTACCATCTGCCATCAATAGCACCAGCATCCGCCATGACCAATTGTGCGACTGAACGCCCAGAGGGTCATTAAAATGAATGAATATTCCAGTCATCACATCAACATATGTTTGAGGCAAAAATTAGTTTCTAACATATAATATAGAGAGGCTTGGAACATACAGTCAGATCTCTGCATGGAACACAAGTGGGATGTGAATAGAATATCATTAACAGGCACGTGATTGGCTGTAAACGTCACGGCTTAGTGTATCATAGTATAGTGTTTCTTTCTTTTTTTGCACCTTGGTTTATCTCATATACCCATTTGCATGTAAAGGGCCATCTTGTACAGTACTGTGCAAAAATCTTAAGCATCTGAGAAAATTACATTTAAAATCTGTTTACTACTGGCAGTAGTGTTAAGTTACTACATTACAATAAATACAAACAACATCAATACAGTAAATAGTGGTTTTATGTAGGGCAAAGTGTTCACTTAACCGTTTCCAGACCTCTTTCCTCATGGAAATACCTGCCTTTTTTACTTCATTAGATTAAATTAGATTTGTTGCTTAAGGAATTTTATAAATCCACACAATCACTGGAGGCAAAAAGCAGAAATCTGGAGCCAAACCTGTGTTCTTCTAACCAGCTCATAATATATCAACTACTTTTTAGAGAAAAAGAAATCTTGATACTTTTACTGCTTTCTTGTTCGTTTATTCTCATGTTCACTTATGTTTTTGCTGGCAGAAAGAAACCCACTGCTGACATAAATGACTTCAAATAATTTGCATAGGTGCCTAAGACTTTTGCACAGTACTGTTTGTTTGTTAATTTGTTTGTTTGTTTGTTTGTTTGTTTGTTTCCTTTTCTTTTTTGGGCTGTGTTGGTGGTACAGGGTCAGGGTCATGTTCCCTGGTCAGGGATAAATCCGGTACTTTCCTTTCATTAGAAAAATCCTCATTCAGACCCCTCTGTAGTCCAGGACTAGGCTTAATCCCTATCCGGGACGCCAGCCCATAATGTTAGTTTTGTCTGTATGGGAAATTGTCTGTTGTTTTGTTTTGGCTTCAGGGACGAAGGCTGACAGTTGGCCAGTTGACGGAAGCTGGCTTTGCTTTCACGTTGATTGAGATGCATTGTCTCCAGTGAATAAATAAATAAATAAATACATACATACATACATAAATAAATGGTTGAATGGATTTTTGGACTAACATCAAACCTTCCTGAATGTCCATCAGTTGTTCGCTTTTTTTTTGTTGCAAGTTTCGGGTTAAAGACCCCTCCTCTACACACACACACACACACCCAAAAAAAAACACAGTTATGTCCCCCTACAGTATGGATTATGGATATGGATTGTGGGGCAGCTGGGTGGCCTAGTGGTTAGGGTGTTACCCCTGCAATCAGAAGGTTGTGGGTTTGAATCCCATCTGCTAGTGTCATCACTAGCAAGGTACTGTCCCCACACACTGCTCCCCGGGTGCCCCTTGTCGATGGTAGCCCACTGCTTTACAATGTGAAATGCAGAGAAGGAATTTCACATTGTTCACACTGTGTGGTGTGTTCATGCGTGACTTTAGGTTGGATAATGATGGATGGGAAACATAACATGAAGAATAAAAAGAATAATTGTACCTAAACTACTATTAGTAATATTTTTAATTCAGCTTGAATGGTGAATCATTACACATTTTCCTTCCACAGCGTGACGTGTTTCCTGTGTAAAACATGCTATAAGAGAGGGCCTCTAAACCTTTCCTCTGGATAGGTGGGGTGGTGAAAGGAGAAGAAGAAACATGATATTATTGGTTACAATTAGATTTTCCTTCCTGTCAATGCATAATGATGTAATCAAAACTTTTTAGAGGCAGTTAATGTTCATTACATTTTGATGGAAACAAAACTATTTCCTTTAAATGACAGTTTGAATCATCCTTAAAGGGGAATTCCACAGATTTTTCAAAATTTCTCCATAATTCTATCATTTAGATGTCAACTAACATGAAATAGTTTACCTGATGTGAAATAGTTCATTGTAGAGAAACTTATCAACTCTGATTTATAGCTGGTGGTGAATGGAACCAGGGGTCGTGTCTCCAACACAAATATAGCCATTTTATTTACTATCCAAACCCACAAGTGAACCTGAGTGTTGAATTACACTGTTCAGACGTCTGGTTCCATTCACCACCACTGTGAACAACTTAATAAGTTTCTCCAGAACTGAAAGATCGAAGGAAACGGGGGAAAAAGTTCAAACCCGTTGATGCAGAATATAAATCAAATGTAAATGTAATGCATGACATAATGAAGATAACTGGGCTCATTACTTAGCTATGTTACTAAGTACTTAAGCATGTAATTACATTTGAGCAATTCTGCAGTGTATATCACATGTATACGGAAAGAACCAGAGGGGTTAGTGTGTGGGCCATGACTCTAAAAACAGCTCGGTTTTACATGCATGTAAAAGACACAAAAAAGGAGAAAAAACATTTTTGCTCTTTACATTGTGAGACTGACTGGCCTTCTTCCTGTTAGTTTGACAAACCACTCTCAATTCACAGCGGTGAAGGGTGAGAGCAACTACTGCAGGTTCAGCAGAAAGCTGCAAACGTCTCTAGTTTCATACACACACACACACATATGCACACACAGGAGGATTTCGCAAAATTTCCCCCACCCAGCCCCATTTAACTTTTAGCGACAGGCCAAATTTTGCGTTCTGCGCTAGCTGCCAGTGCAGCCGAGCCAGTAATCAGCGTCGTAGGCCTCGACTACCTGGTCCAGGTGTGTTAGGAGCCAGAAAAAGAACAAAACTGGAGCTTGGCTGTGTGTCTTCAAGGCCTGGATTGCAAATATGTGATGTAAAGCACTTTCCAATATGCATTGTGCTGCATGTTCCATTTGCCAGTATGATAAATCATACGTCACATGGTAATGAAATACCGCATGGGCTCTTGCTTTTGTCCTTCGCTTTAACATTATTAGTTTAAAAGGGCCCATTTTTCTTGCGTTTTCATATTTTCCCATGAGGTTTATGTAGTTGGACCAAAAGCTGGCCAGATTGTCACCAAGTGACAATTTTCCAAAGTTTTTACACTTAAACTCTTTAGAATTAAACATGTTTGGTTTTTGTTACTGTTCTGCTGTTCCGTGTTGTGCAACAATCCAAGCTGTTGAATGTGACGTCTGGTTCCTATCAACTCCACTGTGAACATTTCTGACTTATTAAGTTTCTCTGCAAAGGAGCATTTCACATCAAACCCACTGTGAATGACTTTGTTCACACCTTAAGCATTGAATTGTGGTGAAAATTTTAAATTTGGTGGAATTCCCCTTTAATTTCACCTTTTCCTCTCAAGTAGCACGACATCACTTTGAAATGAATAGGCAGGGCTAAAGGCTGAGTGTGCAGCATGTCTGTTCATGGTTGTGACTTCACAACCATGAAGAACTCAAAACGGGCTGCTTTGGCAGCTTGGATTCCACATATTTGGAGCAAACTGTACATTTTGAAACATTTGAAAAATGTTTGCCTCAAACTTACGGTTGAACTTATATCAATAAAGCAAGGAAACTTTGTCTGTGGGCCCTTTAAGATGAGTTCCTCAGACTTTGGACAGAAATCCAGACCTTCCTGGCCTGCGCCGCTGTGAATAAGAGCGAGTAAATCAACA
Organism: Brycinus macrolepidotus; assembly: GCA_037974445.1. Taxonomy (NCBI): domain Eukaryota; kingdom Metazoa; phylum Chordata; class Actinopteri; order Characiformes; family Alestidae; genus Brycinus; species Brycinus macrolepidotus. The sequence goes on from JBBPCZ010000001.1 coordinate 1,622,092, forward strand.
CGGCTTTTGTTTTTGTTCTTGGCTGAACACGAACAGAAGTGACGCTTTAAAACAGACTGAATTTGCAGCCTCTGGCTGGATCTTCAGGAATGTTTTATTAATGAACCTCGCAGTTTTTCTCGCAGCAAAATCCCGGCTCCCGAGCCAAGATGCTTCATCACTCCAACGACGACGCGTCACAGCGCTGAGCGATAATCATCCCAACGTTTTTCAGCCGTCATTCTTACTGTATTTACGGACCGGCTGAATAATGTGCGCTGTTTGATTGGTGGCCTGTCTGAGGTGACAGCAAAGGCGGCATGGTCTGACTGCACTGGGCTGCTTAAGCCAAAAACTTTTCAGAGACTGGGAAGCAGCAGTACAGTGCAGGCCTGGGGTCAAAGGGTCATTTAATGAGACAATTCTCCATCAATTCCCTCTCACGCTCCACTAAAAGTTACTGATTTAATTTATCTGTCTTTTCTTTTCTTGTAGTGCAGGTGTTTCATTGAAATTAAATGATGTGTAGCCAGTAAAGATAAACTGTAGACATACATAGATCAGTTGTATCATTAAAACCAGCTATTTAATATTGTGTAGGTCCGCCTTGTGATGCCAAACCAGATCCATCTGTCGATGCATGGACTCCAAAAGACCGCTGAAGGTGTGCTGTGGTATCTGCATCAAGACGTTAAGACGTCAACACCTTGAACTTTTTGTCATGTTCCTTAGTCCATTCCTAAGCAGTGTTTGCAGTGTGGCAGGCCCTATATATTGCTGAAAAGAGAACACTGCCTTTGGGAAATACAGTTCCCATGAAGGGGTGAACTCAAGGTTTCCCAGCAGAACATTACCCAGAGCATCACACTGCCTCTGCTGGCTCGCCTTCTACCCGTAGTTCATTGAAGTCTAAAAGAAAACATGATTCATTAGACCAGGCCATGGCACTCTATATATGTGTATGTGTCCATATATGTGTATGTATGTGTGTGTGTGTGTGTGTATGTAATGAATTTTTTAATATAATCTTTTTTTAGTATTTTATTTTTCCTGCTGTTTCTTAAAGAGCTTATTTCCCATGATAGATATATCATGACATTGTACATGGCTTATATACATACATATATATATATATATACACACATGTAAGGATGAACAATATCACACAAATCCAACATTGTGATGAAAGTACAGTACTGCCCCCATATGGTTTCCGGATGTTCCACTCATGAAAATAGGCCAGAGAAAACAATGTGTGTGTGTGTGTGTGTGTGTGTGTGAGACAGTGAGGGACATGACCCAAACTCAACACAAGCCCGTCCATATAGACTTGTCAGTCAGCAACAGTCTGACGGTTTGCGGTCTGCACTGGAAAGAAACGAAGCTGGTGGGTTCTCAGGAAACCGATGTATTTACGCTTCATGTCCTTTGAATGTCACGGGCTGTTTGTTTACAGAGGTGTAGATGAAGGGGGTGATGCTGACAGGCCACACAGTGACCTTTAAGGTGGGCGGCCTCAAGGCGTCTTATAGTGCAGGGTGTGAAATACTGAACTTCAAAATATTGGGCAAACAAACTTTACATCAGCACAACAGACACTGTGGGTTTTCACTGTAAATGTAAAGCTACATTTTGTCATCCACAATTAACACTGCAGGCTGCGCTGGTAACCTCCAGTTACTCACCAATTACACAAAAGGCACAGTGCATTATGTATCAGGAGGTAACAAGATTAGCAGAAATGGGGGGGTTATGCTTTGTGCACGTCCTCCCAGGCCACAGTAAAATCATTTTACTGTATATCAGTTCTCTGTGGTCCAGTTTTGATGCTCACATTTTGGTGGAGAACTGGGGTCAGCATGGGTACTCCGACTGGTCTGTGGCTACTCAGCCCCTTAAGCAGCAAACCAGGATGCACTGTGTGTTCTGACCCCTTTCTTTTATAGCCAGCAAGAACTTTTTCAGAAGGTTGTGCACACATCTCCAACAACCACAGTAAAACCATCAGTGCGCCGTGTGTATCAGCATGAAGAACCGGAGCTACAGTGTCTTCTGTCACTGTATAATGAACTATGTTTGTTTCTAAGGGAGTGTGAGCTCATTAAGAGCAGAATCTTATTAACACGTTCTCTAACTTCAATATGCCATTTTCTGCTAAGTTTACTGCACAATTTCTGTCTATTTATGTTTGTCATACTGGAAATGTGCACAGACCACATTTTATGTTTTATTTTATTTTTTCCAGATTATGTTACTTTTAGCAAATAAACAATAGTTGGATATTACAATGTACAGAAGTGTGTCCTCTGGAGAGAAGTGTACTTATATTCCTTTATGAGATCAACAAACCATAATTTGATCAGGAGTGCCCTTTGGCATATCTGTGGGTAGGAGTTTGTGTCTTTGGCAGAATAGCTATGGAAATTTAACTTCATTTAATGTCGTTTTTGCTAGATGCTAGATCTGTGAAATGGGAAGTTTCTACTGCATTAACATTTTAAAAATTCCTAGCGTTAAAATCTTGATCTTAATTTTTATTTTGGCCCCAAAATTCTTTATTTGGGTCTGTTTACACACGCATTCCCAAATAAAAGATTTAAATATACAATTCCAACATTTTGAATTTGTGCAGAATGTAAGAATTGTGCTTATTGTTTTCTCATATCTAAAATAAATATTGTAATTTTTTTAACTACAGAAAGCTACCACACTAACAGATGTCCACATTGATGGGGGGAGAGGGAGGGCCATTCTACCCACTCCGAGACAGCAAGGGCACAAACTCATAACCACGGATGGCTGTGGCATCACCGGGGATCGAACTTGATCTCTCATCAAAAGGGCTAACGCTTGGGGCTCAGTGCCAGTATATCAACATTTAAATAATAAATGGTTAAATGGACCCTCCTCCCCCTTAAAAGTGTGTTAGCTAATCATACTCAGCATTACTGCTGATCACCCACCCACATCCACAGACAGGCCGGATCTCTACTGATGCTCTGCTCTGCTGCAGCTTCAGCAAGGAACCATTCAAACTGCCTTCAACATCTGCTGCTCACAATTTCCCACAAACACGCAAGCACACACACACACACACACACACACACACACACACACACACAAACACACACACATTTTTGGAGTATAATCAAGCTCATGTTAGAGTGTACATGATGGAAAACCTGCGGCCTTTGGTGGTCTGAGCAAAGACATTTATCTTGTATGACCAGAAATCTGTGTGTGGGTGTGCGTGTGTGTGTGTGTGTGTGTGTGTGTGTGTGCGAGAGAGAGAGAGAGAGAGAGAGAGAGAGAGAGAGAGAGAGAGAG
>JBBPCZ010000001.1:1625497-1643213 GCA_037974445.1 Brycinus macrolepidotus
TAGAAAAGGTTCTTCCCCAAACTGTGTTCACAAAGTTGGAAGCATGGCGTTGTCCAAAATGTCTTGGTCTGCTGAAGATTGCCCTTTACTGGAAGTAAGGGGCCTAGCCCAAACCCTAAAAATTACTTTTGTCCATATCGTGTACATATTAAGCTGAACGTGTCACAGACAAGCTGAACATTACATTCATTTGGCAGACGCTTTCATCCACAGCGACTTAAACATCTAAAAAGCATCTACAATGAACCATCCAAATAAAGTGTGCAGAAATAATTGTCCGAGCCCTTTTAGTAGATACTTACCGGTGGATATCTAGAACATCCTACAAGACCTGCCATTCTGGAAATGCTCTGACCACATCACACTTTGGCCTAATATAGGAACCTGACTGTTCATGTCAGGTCTGGATGTAATTTTTTAAATATCCAGGTTCAGAATTCACATTTGGGTTTTCTCAGCCCGCCTCTTTCTAACGGTTTGAAAGGCTTTTAACAGATTTTACCCTGCATTTCCCCCCATGGTTTTGCTTTAATCTTGCTCTCTGCCCCCTTTCAGCATGTTTAATCCTGCCTGCTGGAGAAAACGGGAACTAACCCACAAATTGATTCAAGAGAGCACAGTTTAGTGCAGCAGAAAGACACTTCTATTTCGTTTTTAACAATCTAGGCAAAGAAATAGAGCTTTAGGAACTGGTGAGGGCAAACATCTTGTACGTAGCCACAGCAAAGGCCAAAAAATGGCTAAACCACAAGACTTGGCAGCTTCACTGGTGGCTTTTTTATCGCTGTTTCCTACCTGTCTAGTATCTATTGGCTACACAGTGCAGCTCAGGAGTGTAGCATTTTAACCTTACTTTTATATTTATATTTCAATGTTTAATGTCTCTAAATAAATAATTGACCTTTTTTTTTGCTTTATTTTAAAGGTCATTTCCTAATTTCATGGAGATAAATTGGACAAACACAAAATGAACATTATGAAAAGCTTTTAGTCTCCTGTATACATTTTGTACACATTAGTGTTCTTTGGGGTCAGTTCTTTTTGCTGTTTTATAAAACATATTTGAAATATCAACATTTCACACTTTTGTTTTGGTTGTTTATGATGATATTCAGGACACAGAAAAATGCAATTTTATAATTTTCAAAAACCTCCCTCTGCATTAGGGTCATAACTGATCACAATCATACCTACAGGAGTTTGAGACCACTGACAGATGACATGACATGGGGGGAAACATATTTTCCACCAGAAATTTGATATTTCCTCCACTATTATGGCATGTATATTTTATGTATATTTTAAGTACTATTTAGATAAAGGAAATGTACCTGGAACATAAATTTGGGTAGTAATTTTAGATTCAACAGTTTCTGGGGGTTTAAATTGTCAAATTGACCCAAAGCATAAAGGATGTTTGTAAATTTGAACATAACATGAGGGTTAATCTAGAAACTTGAACAAACATTATAGCAGTCTGAAGTGAATAATTGTGTATTTTGACCGAAACTGAACTTTGCATTAGGTTCAGTGCCACAACCCTGTAAGGCCTGTCCAGGTTAGCAACAGTAGCTATGCCTTTGTGGATGGAGCACTGAGGGGCAAGCTGTCTTGAAACCAAGAAAATGAACGTGCATCAGCCATCTTTCGTTCTCGTTCTAGCTCTTTTGTTCCGGCGCAAGCAGGGGAGGTGAATCGGAGAGCGGCTAGGTGGGCTGTTATCCTGCCATCTATTTGCGCATCCAAAATGTAGCTGACAGCTTCTCCGACTCCAAGGCTGAGCATTTTTATTGTAGTCTGGGCTTCTCATTGAAATGATTTATGTGGATTGCACAGATGTTGTTCGGATCCTGTTTTTTCACTCAATTACAGAATCCATCTTGCTGTTTTAATTATCCTATGAAAAGCCCATCTCCCAGTCCTCTTTTGAAGCCTATATTAAGTCCCCAGTATGGTCTGGAACTAGTTCAATCTGCCAGTCCCATCTCCACACCCCTCCCAGTGCGCTGAGCATTGTTTATGTTGGCAAGTCAGGTATGTTTGGGGGCGGATTTTTTTTTCAGCGGGAGATGCGTTCGCCACTGCTGTGGGTGAGGCTTGATTGATTGATTTATTGCTAAGGTGAAAACTGCATTTTGGTGTCTAATCTGTCACACTCACCAGACACTTTATTAGAACCTTGCTGGTGTACAGTTAGTCCATCTGTAGACACACAATCTGCCTCTAGTTCTTCATCAGTGGTCAGTTTCTGATCAAGAGCCTTTTTCTGATGGAGCAACATACACTGCCATGACCCGTGAGGTCCCATGGTCACAAACTGTCCAGTGATGAATGGGGTAGAAGGGGCTGCCTCATAACAGATGGGCTACAGTCTATAATCGTACAAATATATAGGAGGCCATTGAGAGGAAGGCAGGTGTTTCTAATGAGATGGATGATCGTGTATATGGACTAATGTTATGGCTTCTGGGTCAATGTATTGACCAGTCAATCCCTGGAAAACAATTAGGAAAACATCAATATCTACAGCAGTCAAAAAGACCACCACACACGAGAGTCAAATACCATCACACATACAGAATGAAGCTCAGCTATACCACAGAGTGCATTTTAATGTCAAGCTCAAGCTCATTTTACCCTTCCTCAGATAAATTTAATGAATTAAGGGCCCTATCATCTGGAGATCAGGAGTTCAACCCTTGGTGGTGCTCCAGGACAGCACAATTGGCTTTGCTCTCTCTGGGTGGGAAAGATGGCCCTCCATCCCCCCCCATCGCTAGCACATAGAGAGCCGGCACTGCCATCTGTTGATGTAACAGAATTGGTGGTCAGTGTTCTCCTCCAAGCATGTTGAGCTATAAAATGATGTTAATTAGCAGTTCAAAAATATATGGTGGCGCTTCACATGTCCCAGAGAAAACGAGTTGGCCTGCACCCGCCAGTATTGGTGATATTGTATGATTGGGGGACCCTAACTCCTGGGTGGTAGTGGGCATGAATAAAATTTGGAAGAATATTTGAAAAAATAAAATAAAATAATAAAAAATAAATACCACTACTACTACTATTACTACTACTGCTACTACTACTACTACTACTACTACTACTAATAATAATAATAATAATAAATATAATTTTATGTAATTTAAAATAAAAGGTGTCAGAATTTTTGGAAACTATGACATGTTGCCTTAGCAGTCCAAAAAGGACAGTTTTTTTGTTAAAAAATTATCACATAATTGCATAATGTCCAAAAGTCATCATACATGGCTTCCTGAGAGTCACCAATGCTTCTTTCTGGTCACAGAGTTGTAAAACTGGCAGGGCTGATCATTCACAGAGGCACCCAGCACAAGCCTTGATGGGCCCTCCCATACGTCGCCTGATGTACACCCCCAATACGAACGCATGCATGAAAAATTCACTTAGGCAAGAAGCTGTGGGGTCCTGACGCCCCTCTGGCAACGGGCGCTCAGGGTGGAGCAAGGTGAGCCGAACTGGAGCCTGTCATGGGCCCACGCGTCTGACAAACATAAGTAGATGCTAATGGCAAAATCGTGACAGAACGGGGTCCCACCACCATATGGCTAATTGCCACAACAGTATCTTCAGTGTTATTAATCACATTTTCATACTATGCCATGATAATTGGAATAATTAGAGAGATAAGGCACAGGCCTCCCTTTCTTTTCTCCCTCGCTCTTTCTTTCACCAGGCGAGAGGAGGAGGAAGGCATTTCTACTCATCTTCATCCCTAGATCACCCCATCTCAGTCTATATAGTCTATATATCATCACAATATCTCTCTCTCTCTCTCTCTCTCTCTCTAGCACACCTCCTCCTCGCTAGCGGCAGCCTCATTCTGCTGTGTTGTTTACTGTTGTCCTGTGAAAAAAATAGCAGGGATAATTAATGAATGACTCCTCCGTCACAGGGACCTTGCAGTGGCAGCTCAGGGTGGGGCGTACAGGTAGCTAAATGAGGCCACTGCTCTCCATCAACAACACAAGGACATTTCAGAGCCTCTCTGCTTTACAGATGCGGCCCCCTTTAGCATCAGCCTACCCTTTACCCCACCACTCTGATTGTTTCTTCTCGTTAATTACGCTTCACATTTGCAGACACACAAGATCAAATCTGGATCACATAGTCCTTATTTGCCTTTTTTTTTCGTGGTCAGGCTTTGCGTTTGCTCAGCTAATCATAAATCAACAGCAATGAAGACGCGGATTAGCACTCACTAGGTTCCGATTAGCCTCTGAAAGTGATTGACGCACATGGTGCACTTTTCTTACGTTGTTTCCCGGCTCTTTTTTTCTTCATTTTAGCAGCAACAGCAGCAAAGTTGGTGTTATAGGGCCCACATTTCCAATTCATGATCTCAAGGCCGCTAGCATAAATCTCCTGAGCAAACAATAAAGAGGTAGGCCAAGCTGCACTCATTTTATAAGCACTTGCATCTTCGGGTGTGCCGTTCTTCGCCTGCGCCATTACTCACGCCTCCCCGCAAATATACGTCTTCTTTATGAACGCGCCGGAGCCCATTGGGCCGGGCCGTCCCGCTGGCCTACCCTAGCTGTTGCGCGATGACAGGCTGCGTTTAGAGTTGAGTAAGTGGGCGCTGGCCCGCTTCTCCTTTCCCCTCGCCCTTCCTCCTGCGCTAATGTGCCCGGAGAAGGCGGCAAAGCAGCTGCTTCTCTGACCATAAAGCCAAGAGCGGAGGCGTTAATTGTTTCCCCGCAGAGAGGGGAATTAGCCCGGGCCCGAGCAACCTCCTCTCCCCACTCCAGGGAGAGGGGAGATGGGTGGTGGGCCGCTTTGGCAGCGCCGGAAGCCCAGAGTGGGGGCAGCGCTGGCAGTAACCAGATTAGCAGTTGGGGGGAGACCAGGGGACATGGATGGAGATTCCATTCCAGAATGTACACACACAAACACACACACACACAGTTCTAAGTTTCATCTCAAATAATGTCACAAACAGTGGCAAAGACAAAGAGTGAAAGATATGGATTCTGTATACACTCATTCCTAATTATATCAAAAATGTCTTTATACTTTTACAACTTTCACTAGTTACATAACAACTGGCTATATATATATATATATATATATATATATGTATACTGCACACATTTCTTGAATAAAATAGCAGTTATTAAAGGACCTATATCTTTTTTTTCTAGGTTGATTTTTTTTTTCCTCTTTTATGTGATGTCATGGAACAAAAATAGTCATAAATCATTTTTACATTTTTCCAGCCTCTCTTGACTGCTTAGGATTAAACAGCCTGTTTTGTTTTGTTTTGTTTTGTTTTGTTTTTCAATTTAGGACTATATGCAAATGAGCTATATTCTGATTGGCTACCCTGTTGTTTTCAAAAAGCAACCCTAGGCTAAACACTCCTTATAACTTCAGCATAAATGGGTGGGGCTAAACTGATTTCCATGTCATCACAGAATTTCACAGGGCCCTAAAAGTTTTTTCAAACTTTTGAATGGTTGTGTTAATACTTAATAACACAGTCTAAAAATGAGTACAGTTTATATAGGTAAGATTGGATATGTGTGTGTCTGTGTGTATGTGCATGAATTTAATAGACTAATGTATGTTAAACAGATGTGAATGCAACTCTTCTTGGAAGCAGCTGAGTGTGTGAGACAGAGAGAGGCTAACACACATAATAACAGAGGCATTATCTTGCATAAGTGAAATGTATATATAGCACTATATTACAGTGCCGCCCACTTATGAGAGTTAGATATTGCACGGGTGCTTTATTCCACTCCCCCTGCTGGAAACCCTGCACTGAGATACACAAAAAAGACAATATGGAAGGGGGGGGGTGTCTGGGAGTAAATGAGAATTTGGGGGGAAAGGGAGGGGGGTGGCGGAGGTGGTCCTGGGCAGATCTCCTGCGAGGCCTGCCGATGCTCCGTCTCTGGAGGTGAGCTCGAGGTTGCTCCCTGTATTAGTTTTGCTTTGCACTTAATGAAGCAGTGGGCCATGAAGGTCCAAGCGCTCGTAAATGATGTATTCATTAAATCAATGGCGCTTAATGATAACTGGAAAGACACGAGTGACCTGAGTGCTCCTCTCGGGCGCCCGTTACCGCGGAGACAGCCAGCTGGGTGACATGGACGTTTTCACCATTTAGGCTGTCATTGAGATGCTTATCGCTAATAAATTAGCCCTGCTTCAAAGCCAAGGAGTTTTCACAGAGGGTGGAGGGGCAGCTGCCCAGTAGGAAGCGTAATTGCTCGTTTTCCAGCGGTGATTGATTTTAGGCCTGGTTTTTAGTTTAACCCATAACTCCTGAACTGTAGGGTTGTGGGTTGATTACGATGAGTTCTTCACTGTTATTTAACCCATGGAAACAACCTGTGAACTAACCACAAGAGCTGTCATTCCAGTTCTAGAGATAACAGTATGCAACAGCATCAGAAACCACATAAGCAAGTATATTTGAGATCAAAGAGCAAGTTGAAGCTATGGGTGGCAAGTGTGTGGTGATTTAGGCCTGCAGAAGCTAGGCCCGTTTCTTGTTAGCTTCATTCGCCTTGTAGCTCCAGTCCAACTTTTAGGCTCTTTTTTTAGGTTCTTTTTTGGAGAAACTATGCCTTTTAATGTAAAACTGACATATTTATGTCTGTGGTTTGCATACTGCATCAAATCTAGGATCCTCCCACCAAACATGGCTCTGATGAACGGCCTGATCCAGGTCCCACACTGTTAAGGCCTAACACAAGGTAATCCGAGGTGTAATCAAATAGTCGGGCCCGCTAATATACCATCTTAATGAAGAAATCTGCAACATACTACCATTTCCTCTTAACTGATCCCTCCCCATGGGTTGCAATACGGCATATTAGCGGCAAAATAATGCTCCTTTCTCTCTTGGTGCATCTCCCTGCTCCTCGCAGGAGTGTGTGAGCAGGTTTGCAGGCGTAATAACATTGCTGTTAAGAGCACAGCCTAGGCAGAGTGATCTCCATTATCTCCGTAATAGCTCTAGCACTGTCTTTTAGTGCCCTCATGCTGTCGTTAATCGTTAAGGATTTTGATTCGGTAAAAATCCCAAAGGTGACACTAATGTATCCAAATATATTTGCAACAGATGTTAGTTTTTATTTTTAATGACGGAACAAGAGTTTAAAATTTTCATTATGATCGAAGAGAGTGTTTTCTCCGATGAGCTCTCAGCTTGCTCTACTGTGAGAGAAGTATACCACCTACTGGTTATAACCTGCACTTCCAAACCATCCCCGGACTCCTCTGTGTTCCAAGGCCATCACTGAAATGAATAAAGCTCATTTCGCCGCGTCAACTCAGACAGACGCTCTAATTGTAAATATCAGCATTATGAGTTTTGTGTGGATGAAAAATATTCCGTCTTGTGGTTATCTGCTGTGTACCCTGTAAATGGGTTCAATGGAATAGATCATCTTTTTGCATATTATTCCCCTAAACACAAAGAGGGAGCCAAGATGTGTTTGGTGTCTGAAGTGTGTTTGTTTAGGACTGGAGATACAAGGCTAATGTCGCTAACAGGTAGCTCACAATGATTGGGATGTGTATGGAGATGCTTGAGTGTCATTCCTACCTTTTTTTAGTAAAAACTACCAAGCCTGAAAATGACCTATTGGTGCTAAATTTGTTAAAGAATTTGGATTTATTCTTTTTTCCTCCGATTTGGCATTTCCTGCCAGTGTCAGCCCAAGACCTGGTATCAGATTGGTGCCATTTTATTGTGTAGATTTGCTTTTGGTCAAACTATCACTTTAAGTTATCTCAATTAAATTATTATTCACAATACGAATTGTGCAGATCACCAAAAACAGTTTTGGTGTCAGAAATTTGCTCCTTTAGTTCTTTGGTGGAGGTTAAATGCTGTTAACAAACACTAGAAGTCAATAGTCACCTAAATCTTTTCAATAAACTGCACTCAACCCATTTAAAGCACATCCAGCTCTTCATTAAGGTGGCACAGACTTGTGGATGTGGTTTAGGACATGGTACGGCTTACTGTGAGCTGCAAAAATGAACGGAACTTCAAAACTTCACAAGTTTTCTCCTTCCTGATGATAAGCTGGTTATGGTTTGAGTGAGTTGAGAGAAGTTTGGATGATGCATTTACAAAAAAGATTTGCGTGACTATTGACTTTGTTAATAATATTAGCCTTACAGCTCCAGTTCTAAACTTAAGAAGCAAAATTTGGACTCCATGTCTTGGTTGACTACATCCAAAACTGTGTAAATTTGATGTTTCACCAAATTACTCCTTTAATGAAGAGCTGGATGCAGTTTGAGGGGGTTGAGAGACGTTTTTGGTTATGTTTTATTTTTAAAGAAACAATTTGGGTGATTATTGACTTCTAGCATTTGGTATCAACATTAGCATAGCAGCTCCAGCTCTAAATTAAGATGCAAACTTTGGTCACCAAGCATGTCTTGGCTGATTGATTGCATCCAGGGTAATTGTGTAAACATAACGCATTGACAAACTGTTTCTTTAAGTTGCAGGATGTGGAATCTGTCTCGAAAGCTTTTTCATGTGATTGTATATCCCACTAACAGGAACATGACGTGAAATTGCCGGATGCAAGAAGCCATACCATCTGGCTTTGACCCCTTTTCAGGGTGCTTCAGAAGGTGAGATGAACAGAAGCATACGTCTGCGAGTGCTCTTCAGACTTTCCCTCCGCGCTGAAATTGTCACTGAAGGCCCTTGAGGGAAGCCGACCTGGTAGTTAATGCAGAGAAGAAGCCGAGGAGACGTCCTGAAGAAGCTTCAAGTCTCCAACAGTGTAACTCCACGCATAAACCATTGCCATCAACTCGCATCAATAAGCTGGTAATTATATCGGCGAGTGCACACTTCATAGGACATCACTGATGGAATCTGGAAGTTGAAGGCTTTCGAGGTGGAAGTTTTCAGAGTCACGCCTGCTCTTTGGTGGCTTGTAGACCATTTCCAGTCAAGAAGTTGTTCATTGAGAGTTTGAACCTGTTACCAGCTTTGCTCTTTCTATTCATCACCTTGCAGCTCCACTGCAGACCAGAAGTAGTGGAAGCATTAAAGGAATAGTTGGACACTGAATTACATGTAAACATTTTTCCACCCAAACATAGTCAGTCAGCTGAGATGTGTTTGATGTAAAAATCAATTCTGGAGCTATTAGGCTAATGGAGCTAACAAGCAATGGAAGCTTATGCTAAATCGTCACACTTTCCTTAAACAGTGTTAAGCTTGAGGGCTTTATGTACCATTATGGACCTTTTCCAACAAAGTATCCCTAAGAATTTAACATCCTACTTTTGTTACTGTGCCTTAAAAATATGTAAATGGACTCTGTTGTGATTGACTGTCTTGTATTGTGCCCCATTCAAAAAGCAGTCCTGGCTGAAACACTCCGTATAACTTCAGCATGTATGGAAGGAGCTGACCTGCTGAATAGGCTGATATATGTAAATGGGCTGCTGTTTGTGACATCACAAAAACGGTAAATTCAAAAGTTGGCATATGAGGACTGTATGGACTGGGGAATGAATAGTACGTCTTGGTAGGCATACTACATCAAAATCTAGGCTATGGGTCCTTTAAACCCAAAGTTGCCTTTGTGCTTTCTGACATCATATGACACACTATGAAGGACAGAAATGAACAAAAGGATGTTCTGGTGCTAAAAAAAAAAGCAAAGTCCATCTTGAAGCCTGAATTTTATGCATTATTTAATATTTCTTTACAGCAAGTTATGTGGGCATGCAGGTTTGGGTGTGTTCATATAAGCTCCTGTCATTTGTGTTAAAGGGAAAAATGAGTGTACATTTGAGTTGTGTGCGAGCTGTGGGCCGGTGGTCCTCCACCGAAAGTCATGCCAGAGGGAGAATAGCAGTGCTAAGAGAACGCTCGCTAAACGCTAAACACCAGCAGATGCCTGTTATCATGAACTGTCTCCTCACAGATGGAGGCAGAGGTGATGGAAAGCTTCCTGACCCTGTTCGCCATCATTCATTCTGGCTTTCCGTGCCACCCACCTCAGCGGCCGGGACCCCCTGTAACACACCCAGTGATTAGCGGCTTCCACAAGCTAGCTGGTCTCGCAGTGAGAGCTCTGCTCTCTCTCTCTTCTCTTCTCTCTCTCTCTCTCTCTCTCTCTCTCTTTTCTTTTCTTTTCTCTCTTCTTTCTAAGAATGTCTTGTTTTACCCTCCCCCCAACTCCAAGTGTCACGTTTGATCGATCTGCTTGTTCTTCCGCCGTGTGATTGATAGCATGGCAGCCGGAACACAAGCCCGCTAGCGCTACGTCGAGAGAGAGAGAGAAAGAGAGAGTGAGGACCAGGCCCCCACTGCTGCCATTGATCTTCTTCTAAATGAAACGTTCCGTTTCCCACCGCATTTTATTGTTAAACGCAGTTCATTAGTGGCGGAGAGAGATTTATCACCGCTGCTTTCGGTCGGGCTTAGCTGCGTCGATGCTAGCACTAGATACCTGCAGGCGGAAAGCATCCATCTACAGAGAACACACTGGAAGGAGAATGACAGGAGACATGACCTCCCGGCCTGAGATTACACAGCGCACGCGGACGCACACCAAATAGCGACTGTAATAATAAAAATGGTTTTGATTTCTTTAGGCCAAACAGTGGTCAAAGTCAATGTCTTTTACGCCTTGTTTTGAAATACACACTGCTAGTCAACTTGCAAATGTTGAAAATCTCAGACTGTTAAAACCTTTGACTGTTAGTGTATTTCAAATATGAATAAGAGGGCAATCAAAAAAAATAAAATAAAATAAAATGATACCATTTTGTGGTAATTAGATGGTTCTTTCAGACAAAAAACAGCATATAACCAAAACGCATGTAACTTGTAAACATGAATATACACCCTATGAATTATCACCCTTTGATGCTCAAATACACCTCATACCCAAAGACGTATATGATTTATTTATGACATATATATTATATATATGGCATGTGAAAAAAACAATCTGTGCATACAGTTGCTACCTTTCCTTTGCTGCATGCTGTATACCATGTCTAAATATTCCCACTACATTATTACCAGTGAATTTAAAGCATGCACGCATATGCACACTCACACACACACACACACGGCCCAATTAAAACTTGTCATTTGAAGAATGTCAAGCGCATTCTTTTTTTTCCTCGTCTTCACCAGATGTTGCAGTGCACCTGCAGGCTATGGTGCGCTCCTCGTACGTTCGGAGGAAAGGCTTTCTGCTCTTCGTTCCTATCTCAAGCAAATGCAAGTCCCCCCACTAATGCAGCTCAGACCCCGGGGATGCGGCAGCCTGACACCCTGAGTTTCAGGCACATCAAGGACGGAGCTGCACCTCTGCCTCTGTCTCTGCAGTGCTTGTGTTAGAGTGATTAGCAAGGCATTAGGCCTTCCTGACAAGGCTGCGGCCTCACTGAGAGACATCACCCTTGAAAGCAGCTTTAATGAAGGCCCTCCTAGGGTTGCCAATAATCCATACATTTTTGCAGAAATTTTGCAGAAAAAAAATAGTATGTAAATACCTTCATACATCTGTATTTGATCAAGCTATGTTGGTGTGGCATTATCATGGATGGAACAGTAGATCGCTCTCATATCAACACTTACCACTTTTTCTCTTTTCATGCTTTTTGTAAATATCTGCTGCACTCTAAACTCGTTGTCATGTCATTCAAACCGTTCCTGAACAATGTTTTCATTGTGGCAGGGCGCATTATTCAGCTCAAAGAGGCCACTGCTATTGTCTGTATCAGTGTTTAGGTAGGTGGTTTGTGTCAAAGTAACACCCATGTGAATGCAGGACCCAAGGCTTCCCAGCAGAATGTTGTCCAGAGCATCACACTGCCTCCACCACCTTGCCCTTTTCACATCCCAGCTCAGGGACACACACTGATGGACAGGGGTCAGCATGGGTGCTCTGACCGGTCTACAACCACATAGTCCTTTCACAGCAAGCTGTGATGCTGTGTGTCTTCTAACACCTATCTATCAGAGAGAGCATGAACTTTTTCAGCAGTCTGTGGGATGAAACCAGATGGGTTAGCCTTCACTCCAAACACACGTCACTGAGTGGTCCTTCCTTAGACAACTTTTGGTAGGTATTGACTTCTGCATACCGGAACTGCTGTTTTGGAGATGCTCTCTTCCAGTTGTCTAGCCGTCACAGTGTGGCCCTCACCAAACTGGGTCGGATTCTTACACTCGTCCGCTTTTCCTGCTTCCAACACATCAAGTTCAAGAACTGACTGTCCACTTGCTGCATGAAATACCCCATCTCTTGACAGGTTTGACGTTAACGACATAATCTACATTCACTTCACCTGTCAGTGATATTAACGTTATGGCTGATCTGTATATTTATATATATACCAGTCAAACATTTTTACACAACAAGTTTTTACCACTTATGTATTTATTTCATAAACTGCAGATTTTTATTCTTATTAAGCATTGGAAAGTTGCTTATAGTGCCTATAAGAAATTTACAGTAAACAACTGTAAATGAAATCTGTCAAGTGAAACAAGTTTCCTTTATAAGATGAAAGAATCTGTAACAGTGCATGTCTGACATCCTATTAACTGGTTGTGTGGTGATGCAGAGTCCAATATTAGACTGTCCTTTAACTTTAAATGCACTCGTTAACTGTTTCATCCCATATCTAACACTTGTCTGGTGATCCACGTTATAATTATATTTATATTTGGTGTCTTACATTTGGTAGCGATGAATAGAAAACATGACATTTTCTGGCTAATAAAGGAACTCAAATGGTGAACATACTGTACATTTATTTGTTAACAAAGAACACTGCATTTTTGGTAAATATTAAGTGAGTGACACGCAAATGTAGAAAATCTGGTAGAGTATACGTCTGGCATCCTGACCGTTCCTGGCTGTCCTGTTTAACTCACTTTAGCCTCATTTGCACTCTGTCTGCCGGCTGTATGTGCACGTACATGTTTGTGTTTGTTTCTGCATGCCTTTGACAAGCCAAGCGGTAGTTATGATGTATGTAGTTATGATGGACTTCTGACACCTACACACATTTCCATGTCAATCATAACAGTATCAAATTTACAGTAATTGATGTGTGCAGTACGCATAGACTTAATGAGCGATGAAAAACACTTAGCCTAATGTTGCTATAAATGACACAAAACACAATATTATAGCTGAAACATTCTTGAGCTTTAAAGATTAATATTTAAAGTACCAGTGAAAGGTTTGTACTCACATACTCAGAGACGGACTGGTTTTACTGGGCGAACCACAGTCTTTTTGTAAACACATTTGTATCTGCAAATGCCTGTTTGTGGCATATCTTTATATTCCAGCATGACCTTTCCTTTCATTGTTAGCAGTATTAGCAGTATTGACTGAAGTACTCTTAAAACAACGGCATCTTATTTCTCCTTCCACCATTTGCTTGCGAGCTCTAAAGCTACACTGTGATATCTGGTTTGAGCACAATGGAACACTGCATGATTTCCTTCATGTAGTAAAGAATATGAAACACAATGACTTGAACAAGCATTTACAATGGAATTCAATGGGTGGCTTTGTTAAAGGTGTGCCCAAATTTTTGACTACTACTGTATTTACACAGATTTGCCTTTATTACTTACAAACAACCACAAATACTTTCAGGCCTTTGTTAAATTTCTCTAGAAAAGGACACTTGTCTTAATACTTGCTCTTAAACTGAAGATTTCCAACCTGGACAACACCTGGATAGCACCTCCCAACAATCTGAGGAAAGGAACTGCTGATCCTGGATCGATTTTTGTGGCTGTGATCATCACGACTGCACTCCATCCTGCGCTGAACTCTGAGCAAGGCCCAGTGAGTATTCCCAGTCAGAAGCATGCAAGAGTCGCTGGAGCTCATCCATATTCATCTGTTGGAGTCAGGGACCCTGGCATATGGCGGCTTCTCCTGTACACCCCGCGCCGGCGAGAGAGACAAATTCAAAATTGGATTTAACACTTCAATTCCCTGCTGACCTCGCCGGCTGATACATTTTTGCTATGCTGGAGGTGTGTGGCGCGGGCCTGAGCTCTGATACAACAATGCAATTCTGATGCAGGCCCGGCCTGTAGGTGGGCTGGGCTCACCAAAAGCATTACAGAAGGACGATCGTCGTGATGTGGCAGAGGGAGCACTCTAAAACAATGCCTCCTCTGACACATAACGATGATGGAGTTAGTCTTGTCTTTTGTCTTTACAATGACAGTGTGTTTGTTTAAAGCAGTAGTTTGGATATGCAGATTTCAGTGGCTGCATCACATCAAACAAGGTAACAGAGTTCCCAATAGCCTCAGGTGCTTTAGCATTAGCGACAAACCAAGTCAAATCAAGTAGGCGTCGACTGTCATTTCAACCATATACACAGTACACAATGATTCTGATAAACGCGATTCTGATTCTGAAATGAGACCACAGTGCAAAACAAAAACAGATCCACAAAGAACAGAAACATAAACACCACAAGACTACACAAGTGTAGGCAGGACAGGACTAAAAAGAGAGTGCAAAAAAACAGAAGTTATGATAGTAGCATTTATAGCATTATAGTACTTTGTGGTGCTACAGAAAAATAACATGATGTTAGGCCACCTCATCCAATGGGATCATGCCATTAGGGGTCACATCAACAAGTGGTTTAGCAAAAAGTGCTAGTTCCATCTCCGTTTACCACATGGATCCCACCTGGGAGGGCTACTGTGATCTTCCATATACCGCCCTGGTAGCCTCTTCATAAAGAGAAGAACAGATGTGAATGGCCTCTGGTCTGAGTGGCCTCTGTAAGGGGTCCTATTGTATGATATAACTCATCAAATGTCAAGAGAGTCATTCTGAAGTTTTGGATCCACAGAACCTCTGTAAAATCATTGTGGACCTCCCAGAAATCTCATATACATGATGTTGCCAGGTTTAAGGGATGTGTTTCCATTACTGTATGCATCACATGACCCTGGGGCCTTCGATTGTACATTATCATGGCTATAGCGGTGGATGAGATTGAAATCACAGCGCCAAATCTGATAAGATCTTGCAGACTGCTGACCATGTTTGACTGGAATGACTATCACAAGGGCAAACCTGTGGAAACCCACCTATTGACTTGTAACAGGGGTCTGCTTTAATAAATAATACAATGCAAAAAGTCAAAAATGTGAAAAATGCTAAATGAGTTTAAGTGCTAACATGCAAAAATGAAATCGTTCCATCACTCATTTACACCTCAAGCCTGAGGACTTTTTCCTGCCCTGAATCTGTGGTGTCCGCCTTATAATCGTGTCATAGCCGCTAGTCAATCTACTTGGTAACATGGGCGTCCCGGTCATTCCCAGGGTCTCTCCTCCAGTTTTGATGAGCTGAGAGTAGGAAGGGTAACCGGGTGGGCGTGTTTCAGCTCTGATTAAGAGCATCGCGGGGTCCCAGTTGGGCCGGGACGAGCGCAGGGACCCAGGTATCACTGCTGACAGATCGCTCCGCTAATTGCTAATTGTGTCCCTCATTAGGTGCGGGGGTGACAGGTGTTGTTAGTGTGTTGCGAGGGTTTTTTTTCTCTCTCTCTCTCTTTCTCTCTCTCCCCCTGGTGACTGAAGCTGGCTCCCCCGAGCCACATCCCCCGATCAAAAACGCTAATGGCTCCCTGGAGATCTCCCATCAGCCCCTTGACGCGGTGCAACGAGACTTTGACTTTTTGATACTGTGTTGCAGGCGTCTGGGTGAGTCCCTTATGAACTCCAGTGTTTGTCTTTTTTTTTTTTTTAAGGCTGAAAGCGAGTCTTACATGCAGTTTGAGGCAGAAGGTCAGGTTGAGGGCAGCAAGATCTGATAGGAGGTCTTTGTGTCCGAATATAAAAAAGTCATTCTCGTTAGGCCCCGGGCAGTGAAAGTAGCATAGCTTTGTTCGTCTAAGCTGGGGCGTGGCTTTATTTCTCATTCATCCACGGCTCCATTGCTTTGCTTTTATATTGTTTCAGTCAGCCGTTGCACTAGCGTGAGAGCAGTGAGGGCCATTGTGTGTACAGTTGAGTTTTTCACCCACATCCCCCGGCTCTCAGGTCCCTCTTGGGTCAGGCTGGTCTGAGGCCTACATATAACTGCCCCTCTCTATGGGCCAATTTCCTACTTATTAATTATTTCTTCAATTTTATTAGTTTACTGATTCGCTTACTTACCACTTTATTCATTTACAGTGATTTGTCTACATTTATTTATAATTCCATGCTCTTAGCATTGGTATTGTATTATTAATAAGCATTATTAAGTGTTATTTTCTCTACGACCTGCATAGAGATATGTCAGTCACAATATAATGGCAAGTCAGTCATAATATGATGGCATTTATGCAATTCGAAAATTTGCCTCAAAACTGTTTTTTGCACTTTTGTAATGATGTCATGGTCTGATACCTTAGTCTTATAGTATAGAGCACTTTATGGCCAAGTCAACACAGCTGATAGGAGCTTGCTTAAGGCCTGTAAACAGAGATCAATCAGACAGCACACACTGCAAAGCAATACAATAAAACACGTTATATATCATAAAATAAACTATAGCATTGGCACAGATCTTCAAAGCTCCACAAAGGGAGTGAAGCAAAACACTGTCACATGTTTGGAGAGTGAAGAAAGACATATAAAAATAAAAAAAATGCAAAACATGTGAAATTTAGTCCAGTGTGTCCGTCTTTGTTTTGTTCATTGACTCTCACTGCATGCATTATAGTTTGCAGATCCACACACTGTTGCCATAAGGCATCATTTGATATAAAAACTATAGGATCTACAACTAGTTTGATTTTTAAAAAATTCCCTGCTTTTATTCTGCCTTTTTCATCGTTATGTATTTATTTCTTATTATTTATTACATTCTTGAAGAAATGCTCTTCACTGCTTATGCATGTGTTATGAAGTCCTTATGTACTTTATATGAGTGTTACAAATACAGTGGCCTCACTTTTCAGTTCCTCACTCTCACAAATTTACATATTAGCTTAATGTAGTTTATGTATATTTTGTAGCTGTCAATAAATGATTTAAAGCAGTTACATAACATAATTAACAGTACTTTCATCATTTGAAACACTTACAGAGTAATTAATTGCAGTTAATAAATCATTCATAGGAGAAACAAATTAATTGATAGCAGTTAATAAATAATTTAAAGCAGTTACAGAACAATAATAGCAGTTACTCAATAATTTATAGTAGTTTGTAGCAGTTACAGAATAACTAATAGTAACTAATGAATAGGTTATAGCCATTACAGTATAACTATCAGTAATTAATAAAAAAAAAAAAGTTCTAGAAGTTCTAGAATAATTAATAGTAATTAATAGATCATTAATATGCATTCATTAATAGAAAACAGTAATTACTTTAAAGCAGTTACTGAATCATTTTTAGGAATGAATTAATAATTCATAGTTTGAAGCCCTGAGATTAATAAGTGAAAGTGTTTATGAGCAGTTTTCGGATAATTTATTTTAGAAAATGATCTGAAAGCTGAAATATGGGCGCTGCATCTACTGAGACCGACACTAGGTCCCTCGCCCCATCCAGTTTATGCATTAATAGAATAATAGGTGATGGGATGAGAGTGTGTACGTGTGTGTGTGTGTGTGTGTGTGTGTGTGTGTGTGTGTGTGTGTGTGTGTGTGTGTGTGTGTGTGTGTG
>JBBPCZ010000001.1:1662315-1676507 GCA_037974445.1 Brycinus macrolepidotus
GCATTAAGATTGCCCTTCACTGGAAGTAAGGGGCCTTGCCCAAACCCTGAAAAACAGGTGTGTCCCAATACTTTTGTTCATATAGTGTGTAGTGATTTGAACCAGCACCGCTCAGTCAGTGAATTGCAAAGATCATGCCTAAAAGAATATCTGACAACACAGTTAAGAGAATGTAATTGACATAGTTTATTTCAGAGCTTTTGGGCTTTTAACGGAGTTAAACAAAACTGGTATTTGAAACCTCCCCCCAACCCCCACCCCCCCCACCTTGCAGCCAAACTGGTATAAATGGTTCACTACGCTTAAAAATACACAAACTGTTACAGCACTGAAATGTATGAAACAACATTTCTTCCTGTTTTTTTATGTCTAGTTAAATCTCTGGTAAGAAGCTGTAAAATCAGATGGAAGTGGTTCACTAGGTCCAACAGTAGATCGGCACGGTGAGACGACCAATAGAGACAAGCCAGAGATGAATACTAACCAACTAGAAGCGATGAACTGGCAGGTTGTCACTGGGCAGGCTTAGCTGTAGCCAATCAGGCAGAGGAATCAGATTTTCTCTCTAGCAAACCCCTCCCACCCCCACCAATAGACAAAATTGTACGCAACGAGGCACTATCATGTTTAACAGTATCCATAAATAGACTTACTTACTTTTATTTTTTTCAAACCAGGAATGGTTTAGAAGCATAACCGTGTCCTTTAGAATATCTAGAAGTTCATTTGTTTTTCCTCTTTTGCACATACAGTTTGCTGCTGGTTGTATTTAAAAAATACAGTATATTCCATCTAACGACCCATGAATGGTGTACATTCACTCTCCATAAAATTCAAAAGGAAAAAAAAAACAATCAAAAAAACCTCGAAAAATCTCTGGCAGATTGTTTCATCAACCCATCTCAGCCCACCTTTCACACACAAATAAAACACTAACTCTGTAAAACATCAATTTTTCTTAACAAAATAAATCTCATCCGTTAAAATGATGCACATAGCAAAAAAGGTAACAGATATATATATATATAATGTATTTACATGCTATTATGGCAGATGGTACGCAAATTAGCTTGTTATTGTAAACAGCTCGGCTCTTTTGTTCTCTCTCTCTCTCGGTAGCGCTCTCTTTCTCTCGCTAATCATTCTTGGCTCCAGTTTTGGGTCCTCGAAAACCATTTTTGTGCTTATAGGCGATCATGGAGGGAGACTCCGTAAGTGCACATCTTAAGGACAATGCTGCATTAAATCATGTCCTTGTCCCATTAACACTAGCACAGCATTTCACAGACCCTAAGACAGGGAGGGACAGGAGGCATTTGAGGGTTACAGGATGTTTCTGTTTAGGACAGCATGGGTTTATGAGTTCATGGTTTTGGATAGAAATTGAGTGCAAGTCGAGGCACTTTGCCCCAAAGGTATGAAATACTGAGAAAACTGCGGGCGGAGACATTGAAGGATGTCTTGGCGGAGTATAAGGCCATTGCTCCTTTATAACCACACCTCCTTCCTCTTTATCCCTCCAAAATATGGCTCACGGGCCATAGCTTCACCGCTCTGCTCCTTAGAAACCAGTGCAGGTCTCAGGAGGGAGCGAATTTGGGGCTTTTAAGAAGGAATAACGAAGCTCTTTAGTTCTCCTCTTCATCGCTGATGTCCTCTTCCCCCACGGCCTTCTCTGGGATGGCCTCCAGGCTGCGGCGGGGCCTGGAGTCCGAGCCTGTGGATGGAGTAGCTGTTGAGCCACCCTTGGCCAGGTTGCAGGTGAGTGCGGCGTAATGTATCTGCTTCAGGTTCTCCAGCACCTCAGCCCGGGCATGCTTTAACAGGTCTGCCTGACCCTGAGGAAAAGGATGATGAAAAAATGTTGATGACAGGTGCAAAATTGCATAAATGCTTCATGCAATGATCTGAAGGTGCTGATCTGAAGGGAGTGACTGGAATGTTGGAATCAATTATAACTGACTGTAATAATAAATAAAAGGTGTTTTTTTTTTTTTTTTCATTGAACCAAGGGTTATGTTCAAACATCTGAGAAAATGTCGCCGTACTGTTTGTATTGTCTGGTCAAATTCCTCCGTTTGTTAAACAGCAACAATGTTTAACTATTGCTCAGAAATATATTGAACTGAATCACAATAAACTGTGATGAAATTTAAGCCTTTGTTATGACTAAAACGTTTCCCACACAAATCAAATGAATCAGAATCAAATGTAAGGTCAGAAATTTATAATGCAAGTAAGTTTGGATTTTTTTAATTGTCTCCTATAAGGCACACAATCATTCTGACAAACTGCAATACAATATTTTATTAGAGGGGTGATATTTTATAAGAGGCTTGTTTTGTTTAGCTGGCCCATTAAAGAAGAAACGGTGTAACTTTGAATGTTTGTTGCTTGACTTAGTAATAGTTGATATGATCAACTTTCAGTGATGTTAACTGTAAATACTGGGTTGTAGCCTTACTGGTGAGTCATACAGGCACAAAATGAGATTAAACAACAGAGGCGGAAACACAGAGCACCTTCACCCAGATGGACTGTTAAGGAAATATGTCATTTCCATTTGGTTTCATTATTATTACTGCTTCAGCTGAAGAGAAGGATAATGCAAGTCATCATTCAAAAGATTTTTCCAATTGTTCACATCAGGGAGCACAAGGCACTGCGACAAAGACATTTCCTGCGTCTCCTGGGTGATCAAATGTGGTTTGCAAATTGCTTGGGTAAAACAAATATGCATAATTAAATGCAGAAAAATGAAACAAACATCAAGACCAGACTTTTTCGTCATTAAACCCTTAAATGCTAAGGGTTTGTATATGAACCCACACTTAACTTCCTCAGTCTCTGCATGATAAATATTATTACTGATCAATTTTACAGCTACTTAGGTCATTAAACCTACAGTTTAAGGGGTTAACATTGATCCTTATAGACCTTTCTGACACCAGGTCATATTTTTCCTGACCGCAGCTGCTTAAGGATGACAGATGGCCACCTTATGGTCCTCAGCGATGGTCTGAAATCACTCAGACTGACTCCACAGAGCTGACAGAGTCTTCATTGACGCCAACCTCGCTAATCCTCCACATATCCACTTAAGTGAACCGTGTTCTCTAATTAATTATGTAGTCTGGCAAAGCAGCATGCCAGGATAAACAACAAAAATGACCTTAGGGGAAATGATCAAGGGACCATGTATTAATCAAAGGGCAGTTTCAGCACACAGCATAATCTTTAATTAACACATGCAGATGTGACTTATGTTAAGGGGTCAAACAGGCATTATTACAGGGAAAAGGTCCATCTTATTTTAGATGAATATCATACAGAGACCTTTTTAGACCACTACATTTCAGTGAACTAAATCCTCAGGGTCAGCTGATGTCCACTCTGTCCGTCTCTATTATGAGGTGGCTGAAATGGAGCTGAAATGAAACAGATGTCTCATATGTGATCCAGCAATATGGTGGTTTAGCGTCCCCATCCAGACATAGTTACTTTTTAATGAAATGAAAGGAGAAATCTCACCACCATTCAAACCCAGACATTGCGTTTACACCTATTGGCCATTTCATCGGAAACACCTACCATCTAGGTGCACTTTGTAGGTTTAAAGTTACTGACTGTTGCCCACCTTTCACTACACAGTTTATTAGATCTCCTCTACCTTGTACACAAAGGGAAAAGAAAATGGACCATGATAGGACCACCTTAGAAGGTAAGGGTTATTTTGTCTCAGTTTGCACTTGTGAATCGGAGAAAACCACAACGCCAAATGGAGTCCCTCAAGGATCCATTCTTGGGCCTGTCCTGTTCAACTTGTACATGCTTCCAGTGTCCTATCACAAATATGCAGATGACACACAGATCTATCTAGCTCTCTCACCAAGTGACTTTGGTCCAATAGATTAATTGTGTTGGTGCCTCTATAAAGTACAAAACTGGATGCATCAAAATTTGCTCCAATGAAATAAAAGACAAAATGGAGATGATCTTGTTTGGAAATAAAGTGGGAAGATTGATTTCTCTGTGCCCACCTGGAAACTAGAGCACCCACGTAAAAAATCTTGGCATGATCATGGATGGACATTTCGCTAAAAAAACATTGCTAAAATTAGAGATTTTGTGTCCAAGCCTTTATTTCTAGTAGGGTTGACTATTGCAATGCCCACCTCACCGAGATTCCCAAAAAGTCCATTAGACAGCTCCAGCTCAACCAAGAAAAGAGATCACATCACTCCAGTTCTCAGGTTTTTGCACTAACTCCCAGTTCAGTACAGAATTGATTTCAACTCTAAAACTGCAGGAGCTGGTCAGCTAGTGTTGAAAAGAGCCAAAACTAAACATGGTGAAATGGTGTTTATCCACTATGCTGTCCAACTAACTGCCCATCAGTATCAGATCTGCTCCAACTGTAGCTTTAAAAAGCTGCTAAAAAACGCACTATTCTACTCTGCCTTCTTTTAAACATCAGCACTTCCATTGCACTTTTAATTTTCTTTTATTGATTTTCTATGTATTCTTTTATTTCTTTTATTCTTTTTTTACCTCCTACTATTTTTGTGATAAATAAAATATTTATTCTATTCATGTAAAGCACACTGAATGACCTTTGTCTATGATAATGGGCTATGTAAACAAACTTGTCTATTGTGTAAATAAACTGTGGAGCAACAGAAGGGCTAGTCAGTAACTGTACACCTACAAAGTGCATCTATATGGACAGCCAATTAAAAACCACTTATATAGCTGCAGCAACAACACTTGCAGCAAAAGGTGTCAGAAATGCTGCACTCGCTCATGCTGGCGATTTAGCTGTAACTCAAAAAGCAACTTCCCACAAATAACACCTGTTTCAGGTGCCTCACTGCAGAAAGGCCATTTCCAGAATCATCTGGAAATCGAGAATGCTAAGAGCTCAGCTTTAAAGAACCTCAGAGAAGAGAGACGTTAGAAGGAAACAAAATGAAAGAAGGAAAGAAAGTAAGAGTAGCGCTGGGCAATGACCTGTTCAGGGTTTCACAATTCTGTCCTGTTATGTTCTTCAGTAATGCAATGCTTGCCTAAATGAGAAAATCTACAACAGAAATGTATTAAATCTGATTATATACCACACAAACATTTTACCTGGTTAAATGCCTTACGTCTGGTAGTAACAAGTCTTCTTTTTCTTTTTTTAAAATTATCAAAACTTCTAGCAGTACTAACATGTTACTTCCAGGCTCGGGTAAAAACAAGGGAAAATATTTTTTGAGACAAGACGATATGAGAACTTACGAGTGCTGTCTCAAACTAACAAAAAGGAGGAGAGTGAGAAAAAGAGAATGAGAAAGGAACTATAGCCATGTGTGCAGTGTTCACCTTCAGAATGGTGATGTTCCAGGTGAAGCTCTCCACTGACTTGTGCAGCTTTCTACCCTTCAGACCCTCCTTCACTGCCATATCATGGAGGTTCTCGTGGAACTCCATTGCTGAAACAAGAAGAGAGAAAACATTAATTTATGTTCCTTCAAAATGGAAAAAACAGCTTTACTTAAAAAAGACAGATCAACTCTCATGTCCACAGAATAACCTATTAAAGGCTAATCAGGTCTATGTAGAAGAAAACATCACATAAAAGTATTTCTATTAATATAAGTGACAGGGCTAGCTTTTGAAATAAGACAAAAAACTAAAACATATTTACAATAAGTACTTTATAACAATAGTTTGGAAAAGAAAACTGTCAGATAATATTTGAAAGATTAGCACTTTAATATGGAGTTGATCCCCCACTGCAGCTTTCACAGCTTCCACACTTCTTGGAAGGCTTTCCACAAAATTTTGGAGTTTCTGTGGGAAATTTGTGCCCATTCACTCTGTAGAACATTTATGAGGTCAGGCACTGATGTTGGACAAGAAGGCCTGGCTCGCAATCTCCGTTCCAGTTTATCCCAAAGGTGTTGGATGGTGGATGCTGGAATGATGCTGGAATAGAAAAGGGCCTTCCCCAAACTGTGTCCACAACGTCGGAAGCATGGCGTTGTCCATGCTTCCAAAAAAGTATTAAGATTGTCCTTCAGTGGAAGTACGTTGAAAAACAGATGTCCCAATACTTTTGTCTGTATAGTATACATCATTACTCATGTAAAGAAGGCTATAAAATGCTTATTTACTGCAGACTTTCTGTCATTAACAAGCTTTCTGTAATTGGTCTGCAACAGTTTCAAGGTGTCTCCAAACCGTTTACATGCAGTGTATATTCCCTTTGACACATTTTTTTTTCCAGTGTTAGATATTGAAGCTTTATAAAGCATATACAGACGTATGCAAACCCCCAGTCAAATGATGTTTTGATGGTTTTGATATTGGAAAAACACCACAACATGCAAAATGTGCCATAACTGTTGCACATGCCACATTGTCTGTTTCATGTTTTGTGATACAAGCAGTTGTTGATGCATTAATGTAACTCTAGGAAAAGTGCCTTTTCACACAGTTCACAGTTCAAACACACTTGATCACCAATTACAAAAGAAAAGCAAAATAAAACTGAAGTGAAAGTATAACAAATGTCACCGTCGGCCTGACACACTGCTTTCAGTTTCAGTACTTGTGTGGTGATGAAAAACAACATTTGCTTCCTCTTGGTGTAGCGAGAGAGCTCTCAAAGCACCTTACTGTAGCGTTGGAGAAAAGAGGGTTATTACGTTGGTTAGGATTAGTGCCATTCAAAGGTGAAGACAGACAGGGCCTGCTTGGCCTCACACTCTAAAGTCAAAGCTGGAGGCACCTGCTTTCAGGAGCACCAGCTAAAAAAATTGGAAGCATCAGTTGCCTTCTGGAGCGGCTAGGGTCCCAAACGAGGAGGGTAACTGAGAGTGATGGGACAGGTGGCTCACAGATAGAGGGTGAAAGAGAGTAAAGGGGAAAAGGAGATAGGAAAAGAAGACAATATATATTTGTGTCTGTGTGTGTGTGTGGGGGGGGGGGGTGTCTGGGGGTGGGTTGAGCATGGGCACAGCAGTCAGACATAGAATCTTTTCAGGCTGCATTAGCATCAAGGCAGGCAAAAAGAGAAGGGATTTGTCACCCGAGGAGCTTTTGACTCTTTTTTTCTTTTTTCTTTCTCTTCTTCTCCAGCAGTTCCTCCTCTGCTAAAAGACGGGCCTGGAGAGAAAGCGTCTCGGATCCGTCAGCTTTTTTCCAATGCATGAAGTCCCGCCTGGCTTGGCAGGCCGTGTGATCTCGCAGAGCTGCAGAACTTCCACATCTCCTCAGACGCATGAAATAACTCAGCAGGGGGTGGGGGGGGTGGGGGAAACAGCCCATAGCAACCAGACTAGCCCTTGACCCTCTCCCATAGCAACAGCACAGGAAAAAGAGTTCAATGATCTTCGGGTTAGCCTACAGTAGAGGCATGAGGCTGACTGATGAGGCCACGCAGTGACTCAGAGCGGACAGGAGGGGGGGCTCTTCCTAATAGACTAAGATCATCTCTATTATTATCCTAAGTGTGATACAAGGAGGTAAAAACATGACAATTTAACTGCATAGATTTAAGGGTAATGTACTAAAATATTATATACTTGGTAAACTATGCAGTCATTTTGAGATAAAGAAAATTCTCAAACTTTTTTCAAATGGAGGCTCCTCCTACCACCCCCCCCCCCCCCAAAAAAAAAAGTTCTTAGCTATGGAACATTTTTAATTTCAAATATTTTATCAATATTATCTTTAATATTTAAATATAGTAATACTATTTTGTATTACTACAAATTAATATAACATTTACTTTCGTCGATTATTGCATTGATTCTATATATTTATTTGCTTCTACTGAAATTTTATTGAAACGCTACATAGTAATACATCACTGATAACCTATTATTGATGCCCAATTTGGCAAAACTGCACAGACTGTGCTGTTTGAGCACCTGAGTAATGAGCAGTGAAGGAGAGTGTCTTTATAACTACTGTCCTTAAATTTTTTTTTTGGTTCTTGTCAGTGAACAGAGGAGCAATCAAGGCTGAGAAAACTGCTTCAAACCGGAACACGAGCTAAACCCAGCCACGTCAGCTGAAGATACAGTTAAAACTGACAACTACAATATTTAATTAACATTTAAACATACAAATATTTTAATTTCCAATTTTATGGAATATTATCACATATTTAAATATCTGCTACAGTCACGTTTGAGTATTTGGTATATTTTTTACATAAGCAGTAACATTTTAAATTATTTGAATTGTGGTGAAATTCTAAGATTTTGTGATTCACTGAATTGTTTCCTAAAGATTCATAATTGAAATTAATCACGGTAATACCAGGGAGCCCTAGTATATAAAAAGGTATCAGACTTGCCCATATGTGTGTGCAGACACGTGTGTGTCCATGAGCCTGTGTGTGTGCGTGTGCCTGCAATACATGTTTACTTTGATCCTCTTGAGATGAAGCCATCCTCAAGCACAGTAAATGTGACGTTCAATGACTGTATGGATTGTTCTTTAAGGTCCGTTAACCTCTTTGGTGCTCTATGAAGTGTGTGTGTGTATGTGTGTGCGCATGTAAGAAGAGGTGCTGTTGGATTTAATAACGCATGACTGGGCTGAGGATTGCGGCTAGCAGCAGCACATGCACAGATCAGACTGCTCCTCATGGCAAGAGTTGCCTAGCAACGTACTGTAGGATGAGGGTGGGAAAATTCAGCACGTTCCAGCTTTTTCAAACCCGCCGTTCCTCAACCATTGCACGATCTGTGATGAACCTCCACATGCAGCACATATGCGGATCATCAAAAGTTCAGGGAAACTTTGCCATGTTTGGAAATTAAAAATTTTTCACAATAAATAATAAAAAAAACACAGACAAAGGTTTCATTTAAAATGACCATATTATCCTTTCCCCTTTTTTTTTTTTTGTACTTTACCTTCCCTGATTTTTCTTCCCAAAACATTTCAAAGTTTCATCTTCCAACTTATCTTCCAACTGAATAGGCCTTTAAGACAGCCATGTAAATGACTTCTGTTCTGGCTGGCTACCACTGATTCAAAATGCAGTCTGGTATAAAACACGTCAACATGAATGAGAGTGGCTTAACTGCTATTGTATGGTGTATTTCTTTATGGTTGTGACATTACAACCATGACGACTTCAAGAAATATGGACCGAATGAACAGTGAAACTTCAACAATTTTTACACGGTACATCAAACTCATTTCAGAAAAGCAAGGAACGTCTAATTTTTAAATGATATATGCTCTTTGACATGTCCAGGCCACACTGTAAAGTCAGTAATGCTGGGCATAGTCCACGACTGTGAATCAGTCCAAGTCGATGTCACATTGATTCCACTGTAATTAACCAGAAGACAAATCGAGCTAAAACAAGCTCTTAGTTTGTCAGCATGTCGTGCTAGAGCATCGACTGATAAAACATTAGGGACAGCAGAGGTGGTTTCATTTAGTGCTCAGTTTACTCCTCTCCATCTTTTGTTCTCTCTTGCTATTCGTTGTCGACCAGGGGAGGATGGGTTCCCCTTTTGAGTCTTGGTTCCTCTTGAGGTTTATTCCTCCAGCTTTAGGGAGTTTTACCTCGCCTCTGTCACCCTTGGCTTGGTCACTAGGGACTCGGATCCAGATTCTACAAAGCTGTGACAATGTCAGTTGTAAAAAGCGCTATCTAATGGAACTTTTCCACTGGCACCCGGAACCGTGTCGTACCGGGTTGTACAAATGTTCTTCCATCACAAGTAAAGCGACCCGTACCCGAGCTGTCTTAAGGGGGCAATTGGCTGACGCCCTTCTCCAGGGCAACTCACAATTATTAGTTACAGGGACAGTACCCCTGGAGCAACTGAGGGTTAAGTGTCTTGCTCAAGAAAGTAGAAAGTGGGGTTTGAACCTGCAACTTTGTGGTCATCGGGTTCACAGGCAATGGCAAGGCCGAAAGCAGGCCGCAGCTGAGCTGACTGCGTTACTGCTCTCTGATTTGGTCGAAATGTTATCATCACAACACTGGAAAGAGGCAATTGTTGTTTATTTTCCACAAAAAAAAAAAACAAAAAAAAACAACAAACTTGCAACTAGGACGTTTGAAGTACAAGCACTACTATCTGTTTGGGCTGAAGAGAAATTTCAGTGGAAGTTTTCTATGATGCTAACAAATTTATCTTCTAATGTTATGAGAAATGCAAAGGTGTGCCAGGCCATCGCTAACAAGTTAATTGGGTTAGGTTTACATTGCACAGCTAAACAATCCCGAGAAAAAATAAAAAGACTCAAACAAGACTACAAAAAAAAGACCACAAAATCAAAAGCAGCTCTGACAGAAAAACTTTCTGCTGGTACGACTCCATGGACACAGTATTGGCACAACGACCGGCCATGACCTGTGGGGGGACAATTACGCTTCTAATGCATCAGAAACACCGTTACCAGGCTAAAAGATACAATGGAAAATCAAAGTGTGCTAAAACCTCTGTGCCATCGCAGTACGGTTTAGGTACAGTGCGGTTCCTGTATACCTATAGAAAAGCGGCTTAAAAAAATCGACTTTACTGAGGCAGAACGTTTACCGAGAAATGCTTTATTAAAACCAAATATTTAATGACCTACAAATCTGCATGTCCT
The DNA here is from genome assembly GCA_037974445.1 of Brycinus macrolepidotus. Taxonomy (NCBI): domain Eukaryota; kingdom Metazoa; phylum Chordata; class Actinopteri; order Characiformes; family Alestidae; genus Brycinus; species Brycinus macrolepidotus. The sequence continues at coordinate 1,672,933 of JBBPCZ010000001.1, forward strand.
AAAAGTGGTTGGAACTGGAGGCATTACTTTAAAAGACAGCAGCCCTCATTATCCAAATTCATTTATGGAGCAACAAGTGTATCTGTATTTGGCATTTCGGTTTACCCAGAAGGCGTTCAGAATCGCTCAGGCCTGGAATAATACAACTTTATCCCCAGGGAGAACAACTGATGTGGCATTAGTGAAATTGCTAGGATTACATAACATCCCCTTCCTTTTTAATTCAGAGAACATGTTTGTTTCAAATTTATTCATGAAGAAAACACTATACCCTTGGGATGGTGTCAAACTGTCAGACGACACTGAACCAAACATTCCTCATGGCAGGGAATGAAAAATTCTCTGCAAGTTTTGGGAGGGCTCAGCTAACACCAGTCTTGGCTGGAAGGTAAAAGGCCTGTTGTTTGATTCTATGGGCTTTGCTCGATCTTTCTGTCTTAAATTATGACTCCGCACGCAGCCTCATGCCACAAATGTCTTTTTCATTGCGCTGGTTTCATGCTTGATGCGCATTTAATCTAACACCAACAGACTCAGATTTCAGGCTAAGGGTGGGTGACATTGTGTAAATATAACACCGATATACTTTATAGAATATTTTCATGAGACATTATGCGCATCACGATATTTGATTTTTCTGAGGTTTGATAAGTTGGAACAGACAAAAAGATCTAGCTGTTAAAAAGATACGGTAGAAACTAAGTACATGTTTTAAGTACATGTTCCACACACTGCACTACATTAAATCCAGTCAACTAGGCCTAATTATGTTCACTTTGAAATGACCTGTATAGTTGGTCAGTTTTCCTTCAGTCCTCAATATGATTATACTGATGTGCTGTAGGATGAGATCACTTACGTATTTTTTTTTTTTTAAGTGTCAGCATTCTGCACTGTTATCCATTATCTGAAACTCCAGTCTAGGCTTAGTTACACACACAGGTGTAATTTAACACTCAATAAAATAAAAGGAAGCAAGATTCATTGCTTTTTAAATTATGTATTGTATTTACATTATTCAGAAACTACACTGAAAAATTTACCTCATTTACTTCATTATAAAATACATAACAGCATATGTAAATCTGCATATATAGCATGTTGAACATCATATGTGAAATATCATTTAAAAATTGAATGCTAGGAAGCAAATATTAGCCAGCATGTTACATGAGCGTGTTTGGGTCTCATCCAAGTCTAGCCTATTTAACAGCAGGGGAAATACTGATACCGTTTGGTATCAAACATTGTACTATTACATGTTACCAGTAACAAAATCAAACTTCTGGCATCGTGACAATCCTAATTCAAAACGCTTTTTGAAGCTAACATGTAAGTTCTGCAGGTATAAGAGTGAAGAATTTAAATGTGAGCCCACGTTTATGTGAACCACTGCAATATCCAGTACGCTAAAATTGGTTTGAAATAACAATGAAAAATATATTTTTTTTAAAAAGGAAACCTCTGTAAGCTGCTACCTGGGCCTACTCTCTGGCTGAAGAGAGTTTTTTGATGGATTATTCAGGACTAGCTGTTGATGCTGGAGTTTTCCCTTTGGGTTCTGTGGGGAAATGGAGTAGCAATGACCCACTTTCTGTTCCCACAGTCACTCCTGACGCCTGCATGCTAACAGATGCCCACTAGAGTGACATGGCCACTGATCCAATACGATGGGAATTAATTAATGTGATTCAATTTGTCGTCTGCGACATCATACTTAGCGAACATCAACAATATCTGCTGAGGAGATGTAATTTGAATGGAAGGAGAGTCATTTGTTTGCATTTTGGTACTGTCCTCCTGGTGGATATGGAAAAGTCGCAGATGAAGCCTGATGAAAGTGGAATGAGAGGCCTGCGTATGTGTGTGTGGTTGGATGAACCGCAGCAATTCCGATGTACAATGTGTGCTCGCTGATCTGCCAAAACAATAAAGAGTGAATATTTTATGTGGGCACAACTGCAAATCAACAAAGACTTTGGTGGGGTAACAGCAGACGTTGTTTTTCTGCCAGAAGTGGCGGTGTTAAATTCTGGCTAGAAAAGCGTAATTAAGCAGACAGGAAAGAGATGTGGTCCCTTCGAGAGGCATACATTCATCAATGACATTAAAAGCCTCAGTTTCAACTGCCTTTCATTAAAATTCTGTCAGCTAATCTAAGAGACCCGATCTAACAAACGGAGGAACAGAAAACAGGACTGGTTTTATTAGTGACATCGATCATCACAATTGATTTGGATTGTAACCAAAGGAGTGGCCGCACTCTAGTGTTTGGACTTGCGTGAGGGAGGGCTGGTTCCTCACTGAAGAACAGTAAATAGATTCTGACAAGTTCCATCAGCTGAGATCAATGAGTAACACTGGTTGTTTGCCGTATTGATCGACTGCCAATCACCGTAACCTGACAGCAAGAACATGTGTTGGAAATGTGGGCAGAACAGTAGCTTGTTCACAAACCTCAGAAATACTAAAAATGTTGTCATGTCATGAAAATGTCTTCAAGTATTGTGACGTATTTTTGCTATAAAACCCACAATTAGCCTTAGCCTTTTTGTATGTTTACTCTCCTCATGATCTCTTATGGATGAGCGAACTTCTCTACAACCTTAATCTAACGTACATTAATCAAGCTCGGACACTATTTTGTCATACACGCACATACCCATGCCCCTACTTCACATATGGGCCTCAACTGAATTGTGAAAGAGACCAACAGTCCAGGAGCATGTTTCCACTTTACGTTTGTACAATGACTGACAAATCTGTCACCAATGGAAATTTACTGTAGGCTATTGTTATTAGTGGCACTAGAGAGAGCAGCTGGGCAACAGCTGAAATGCTGGCTTGTCTCTTTTCCATCATCTGAAGCTTTAGAAGAAAAAATAAGCAGCCAAGGTCATGAAAGAAGCAGAAAAACAAATACATTCAAGGGGCTATAAAATGGACTTTAAAACAACACAAGCACTTAATAATACTGTCTTTCTCCTGGATTGCGTTCCCTTTCATCCACGGCCGAATGTGACTGAAGCTACCGATTGCAGCTCACAGCTGCCCAACTCATAGGTTGCGGGCCTTTGATGCTGTTCTGCTGGAGCAGTAGATGTTTACCCCTTTTGCAGCCTCCTTAATTAGAGAACAGAGAGACCGATACTATTCAAAACTGCTGCTTGAACCGCGTTTCAAAGCAGGACATCACACAGGTGAACAGAAAAGCTTATGGAAAAAACACAGGCCCTCGTATAACAAACCAAGTGGAGGCATAATTAGTTTATTAGCTTTGAGCTGTCTTTGAGCTTTCATGTGCAAACTTGCTCATGTTGTTTATGTGGGAGACGCGATCGAAGTTGATCTTTAGTGTTCCAGGAAACATCCCCACATGGAACACAACCTCTCTCTCTCTCTCTCTCTCTCTGTATCTGTCTCTCTCTCTCTCCCATACACACACAAACACACACACACAAACACACAAACACACACAAACACACAAACACACAAACACACACAAACACACACAAACACACACAAACACACAAACACACAAACACACACACACACACAAACACACAAACACACAC
>JBBPCZ010000001.1:1697912-1710554 GCA_037974445.1 Brycinus macrolepidotus
CAGGGCTCTGTGCAGCCAGTCAAGTTCTTCCACACTGAACTCATCCAACCATGTCTTTATGGACCTTGCTTTGTGCACTGATCCACCAGTAATGCTGGAACAGAAAAAGTTCTTCCCCAAACTGTGTCCAACAAGTTGGAAGCATGGCGTTGTCCAAAATGTCTCGGTATGCTGAAGCATTAAGATTGCCCTTCACTGGAAGGAAGGGGACTAGCCCAAACCCTAAAAACAGGTGTGTCCCAATACTTTTGTCCATATAGTGAATTTACATACTGCATAGGGGGTACTGTAGTGAAACCATGAAAACAAAAGAAAACCATGAATTTTGTCAAATCGATGAGGTTGAGGGATATGATGCTGCATCACAGAATACTGAATAAGATGTAACATTTACATACTTAACATAAGTTTTAAGTCGGTCAATAGAAATGTCGGATCTAACTTTAAACCTCGACATTTGTGTGGACAGCAAAGAAAGGATTTCATTGCACAGAGAAATGCGTTTTTTCTACTGTACATATGACAAACATTTTGAATCTTGAATCAGTGTCAGTTGACAAGGTTTCCACAACAGCTTTAAAAAATAAAAAAAATGCTATTATTATGCAAGGCCTCAAGACTTCTACCACTGCACTTTTTGGTAAGCACTTTCACATATCTTCGAAGATAAACGCAGTAAGGTGTTTTGCACAAGGTTACAGCAGTTACCAGTGAGCACAGGCCTGCTAGGATAGAGGAAATTATTACCTCACTCAGCCAGAACTCAATTCACACATGATTTTCGCCAGACCACTCAGAAGGCCGGCAAAGGATAGTCAATGCCCCTGACCAAATAACTCCCTGTTGTAGATGCACATCTATGAGAGAGTCATGTAACGTTATGGATGTAGGTGGTGGCGTTTTGTATAAAACATCAATATCAATAGGACTGTTTGTTGTGGCTGCAACAAGCACAAAGAATAAATTGGGCTACACTTCAGTATTGAACCCAAGAAAATGAAATGACATGCTGCCATACAGAGGGACCACTTTTCTCCTTGTAATCTGTTTATGACAGATTATATTGATAGGTCTCATCCAGGAATGAAGGTTATCTAGCAGATAACGTTTCCCTTAGGAAGCATTTACTTCTTCAACGCCTTAAAGGAACAAATTAATCTGTCTGCCGCAACACACACAATCTGCCTACTGCATCTACAGCATTTAATCAGTTCTCATAGACTAATAAGCACCAGTCCATCAGCTTATAAATGTGTTTTGAGTCAACAAATTTTCCTTTGTTGAAAGAAAAGATTTGTTGAAATTACTGTCCATAGTAATCAGATGCACATATGCTACAGTGTCCTCACCTGTTCAATGGCTTCTTTAATAATTACGTAACAGCTAATGATGTAATCAATGCCAATTTTTACTACAAAGCAGTATATTTCAGCTTTTTAATTGGAAAGAAAAAGTCAGCACTAGAGCTGTATGATAAAAATATCTCCTTATTCTGAATATAGCAGTTTAGCTCCACCCATTCATGCACAAATTCACCAACACCTTTAATGGTTAAAAATTTGACTTTTGTTGGATTACATGAAGACCTTGATTCATCAGAACACCCAGTAACTCACCTGGAGCTGTGATTGGCCACCCTGTCACAAACACTGTGATTGGCTAGAGGTTCTTTTGAATGTTGCAGCCTTTTGCATATCAGTAGTGCAGAGACTGATATTGCGATAGTGATTAGCAGACGATATATTGTGCAGCCCTAGTCAGTATTAGGGTGTAATTACTCTATCAGGTAAAAGAAACTGAAAGAAATAATTGCAAGTAATCTCACCACATTTAAAGCTGCACAAAAATGCCAACGTCCACATAAAACAGGGACACCTGCTGCCAGTGCTTTAAGCTCTCTGTTTACTTCCTCATCACTCCATGTTCAAATTATTTTGGCATGCCCAGGAAATGACTGACAAAAATAAACAATTTTTGAGAGATAAAAATATGTATGTGGGCTGAATGACAACATCAACAGGCGTCGCACCGGCAATGAAGGCTTTCGGCAAGTTCGATCAAAATCAATTACGGAAATTTAACCGCCATCTGTGGCCTGGGTTGCAGTAGTCTGTCCACAAAAAACGCCCAGAAATAGCACTGAAAATCATCTGGCCCACTTTTCTTGATAAAAGTGTATAAAATCCTCTTTAAGAATTCGAGTCTGTCAGCAAAACAGGCAGGCAAAGCCAGTATAACCGGCTAAGAAATGAAAAAGCAAAACGATAACGCATGTTAAAGTCAAACACAGCACCCGTTCCAAAGAAAAAACATCTTCTAAAGCTCCTACTTAAAGTCTAAATGCATGACTAAATATAATCCTTCTGATCTTGGAGGGGGGGAGGGGGGCAGAGCATGCTGTCTGAGCAGAAGTTTGCCATGACCTTTGACTTTAAGGTGTGGTCATGCGCTCGAAGCTGCCCGGGTTCCTGTTGAAAAGGCCGCTCTTCCAGGCAAGGTGTCCTCCTTAGGATTTCCTCTCAGTGCCTGCAAGGAAAGCCCTCACCTCCCCCACCGCCCCCGCCCCCCCCCCACCCCCCCCCGAGTGGAAGCAGCCTAGAAAAACAATGCCGCAAAACCACCCTTAGTGTCTGAGCAGTGCTTTTATTATTTCCTCCAAACTCTATTTGTGTGCGATCACGCAAGCGCCTCTCTTCGGGCTCCTCTGGGACCGAGACGGACACTTCTGTCGGAGCAAGCGCACATGATTTGATTTTCGTTCACATGAACGAAAATGTTTGAGCATAAAAAAGCTTAACGTAAAGATTTTCCCAAGGCCCTTTCTAAAGATTGGTTATCAGATTACAGCATTTGTAGCCTGTTTTCAAGGGACTTCAGGTAGTCTTCAGGTATTTTTTCAGCTTAAACGCAAAGTTGACAAACAGTTATATTACATGCAATGTCAAAATTTCAAAATAATAATAATAAAAAACTATGCTTAATGCCTCCATAGTCACCAGAAGTAGGGCTGCACTGGTGTTTATGGCAAACACCAATTCCAACTATTTTTTACATTGTGCCACCAGATGTCATGTAGTGTAGCATATATGGTACAAAGCAAAGCCATGGAACATGGAATCAGCCACAGTGACAACACCGATAAAGACCAAGTTCAGACTCATTTTACACTCTTTTCAAATAAGTGTAATGAAATTAAACTTTCCACATAATTATACTGTCATCTTGTTTGGTATTAGCCAACTAAATCTACACAAAATTATTTTCGAGCAGTAAGATACGAGGAAGAAAGAGATTAGGTGGTACCATTAGATGAGGTAACCCCATTAGCATTTGTCTGCTTTCCTAAAAGACATTTTCTCCCCTCAGCAATAACTGTGGCTTCTAAGATTTAAGGCAAAAGTTCAACTTCAAAGGTGCTTTATTACAACATATCCATTACTTAGATCCTTTTCATTAATGGTGATGAGCTAAGAGTTATTAAAGCTTTCCAGTTTCCCCTTTTTGGCTTCCTCATTTAAGGAAAACAAAGTACATCTCACTAGGGGAATTAAAATTTAGGCCAAAACAAGAAACTGTGCTGATTGAGGGATTTTCTCACTTGGTGACGGGGGGGGTTATAAGCCACAGGAACACTGACATGTGGAGATTTGGGGGGTTTCTCTTTTTTGTCTCATTACATCCTATCTGTGTTTTCCTGATAAGGGTTTGTTCCCAGATCCCACCTGGTTCGAAATCCCCTAATGGACTGAGCAGCTTTTTTTCTGGCTCAGTGCGTGCAGAAGAGCTGTCCGTTCATTTGAGGTTTCATTTCACATGGGACTCATCTATCTGCCTGTGATGTCCATGTTTTCCCTTGGGCTACAGTAATTACACAAGGGGTGTATAGAGTGCATCCAATGCATGTCTATAAAGTAAGCCTGCCTAATAAGGACATCAATTTCAGTCCACCAACATTAAGAGTCATTTTGTCAGTCACTATTACAAATGCGCTGGGGTTTCAAAGTAAATGGGATGGGGTTTCAAAAAGACATGAACCCAGGATACATTTAGGCTGGAAGTTTTTGTAATGTTGGGTGAAACAGCAAAAACAGCATTACAACATTTGAAGACATTGTCATAATAAACAATGTGTCTACAATATCTACAATATGGACAACATGCACCAAAAATGTAATAACATTTAAAACTATTAAAATAATCAGCTAAAATATCACCATACCCTGGTTGCTTACAGGCAGTAACTTACTGTAAGCAGTAAGTTCAGTGTTCTAGAAGTATTGAGTATACTCAAAAAACCATAATAAATATAAAACAGGCTTGTAATAGTGTGTGCAGTATTCCATTGTCTGATCATGCTCTCTAGATAATCAGACATGATGCTGTATCAGGGCTAATGCAGAACATTGACTTTACTTAAAAAGAAAACAGGTTACAAGACAAGATTACTTTTGCAAAGCAGTGGATGATGCGTTTTTTTGACATTTAAACTGTCCAATTTAACTGACAACTGCAATACATGGAAAATACTGGCGACTCCCAATATTACATGGCTCAGGTCTTACATCCTACTGTTATCTGTCATATAATTCTACAATATTTTGTTTCTTTATTAATGTAATGCCATTATTTCATTATTAATGTAATGGTTAATATCACCATTTTACTCATTCTTATGTTATTGCGTTGTAAATCAAAACACAAACTAGTGAAAATCCCTTTGAGTTTTATGATCAAAACCAGAGGCTACACAGAATCCACATGGGTTGTGGCTTAACACAGGAAACGTCTCCATCTAAACAATCTCCTAATTCCCAAAGGAGAACCATAACCTGGTTAATGCTTTAAAATGTTAAGCTGCCTCCACCACACCATGAGGCTGTTTCAAATAACCTGAGCCACAGGGCAACTCTCCAGACACTCATAAATCAACTAAATGCACCACTGTCCTCTCTAAGTGGTGTCATGCTAGAATCTAACACAGTTTAATTCCAGAGAAACGTGACCAATGTAGAACTGCATGCAGAATTGACAGAACTGGCCAGTGTGGTTCCTCTACTTCAATCAGTGGTGAACCTCTGAGCTTCTCTCTCTCTACAGTAAGACTCTAATTAGAGTGAACCTTGATCAGTGTGACAAGTTGAAATTCAATACTGCTGGTTGGTTAGGTCTGCCTTCACTTCAGACTTTTGCAAATGCATGAATTTCAGAGAGTTGCCCAGATTTAATGAATTTCCCCTCCACAGAAGCAGTCATTAATAATTACACTTTACACGGTTGTTACTCAGGAAACCTTCTTTAATTTATTCATATTTCTAGATCGCAGTAAGTCATATCATATAGTGTCAGAAACCACAAAATTCACATTCTCTGTGAATTTAGTGATTATTTTGCTATTTGAATGATAAACAGGGAGTCTGCACGTCAGTACTAAGCTGTGTTAAGTCTGAACATTCTCCACATGGAGGACCATTTTACTAGCCCTTATTCCACTTTTATGTGGATCACTGAAACAGAGGAAACCCACACTAGCAGGATCTCATAAATGCTTATGTGTTTAGAGTTATAATGGTCACGTATTTGAAGTAAAATGAAATGTTTTCTGTTTGAAATTGCATGCATGTTATTAAATGACTGACAATTAATAGAATTAGTCAAGATTACTCAATTTCAAACATAACTAAAAGTGACAGTCCTTTTTGAGATTAATTATAGAAACAGTTTAGACAACACTAAGACTGATATTCACAAAGCAGTAGATTTATGGGGGTCATTGTCTCAAAAATCTAGATTTGTGAAAACAGAAACTGTCTAAAAAGCTTGTCTGCAGTATTTGGCTAGAAGGTGAAGTTTTGTTCATTTTTACAGCTCATAGAAAGTCATACTGTAACCTAAACCACACTGACAAGGCAGAACTTCATTACTTAACAGCTAGATGAGATCTGAGTGGGTTGAGAGAACTTTTAGGGATGTGATTATTGATTTCTAGTATTTGCTAACAACATTAGCCTTGTAGTGCCAGTTCTAAATTCAAGAAGCACTCCAAACATGCCTTGGCTGACTGACTACATCTGGTGTAGGTTGAACACTGTGTAAGTTTTTGCATAACTATTCCTTTAAGAACTCAATACAGTTTGAAACAAGTGTGTGATCCATTTTGCATGGTGCTAATTAGTGTGGCATAAGCGTCCATTACTTGACAACCACATTATTTCCAGTGCAAAACAAAACATATTTTGCATGCCCAACATGTCTTGAATGACTGTATTTGAGGTAAAGAGGAAAAATGTGCATCTGACAGTTTTAAAATCTATTTAGGTCTTTACTAAAAATAATCTATTTAGGTCTTTACTATAAGCTTAAGTGTCAGCAAGGTCCACAGTTTATATTAAACAATGAGAAAGGAAACAAACATTCATTATCTGTATTCTGGAAATGACCCGTCTTCTATATTTTCCAAGGGGGAATAATAAGAAAAATGTTTAATTAACCTGAAATTACCACATGGGTCAGTTTATTACATTGGCCAGAGAGCTGGAGCTGAAAATTAAATAATAGAAAGGAACATTGAGGATTTCCATTAAGGCTGAAATCTTGGAGCCATGAGACCATAATGAAGTGAAAGTGTTGTGTGGGCCAGAGATTTAATCAGATGTAATCAGTCTCTTGCGTTCTTACATTGGGACACACTGTCCATACAAATGAAAAAGGAGCGACGTTTTACAGCATCAGGCTGTATGACTTGGGAGGTGCCCAGAGACAACTTGGATTAGATGAAGCAGGGCTGAAAGGCTGGCAGAAATGACATCATACACATTGAATGAAATACTGCCAAGAGGACCGCTGCTACCAATTCAAATTAATCACTCACAAAAAGGAGCAGACAGAAGAAAAGTGGATATTCAGGATACAAAGGCAATTTAATAAAGCTGCTTTGTCTCAGTCCCTTTAATCTGCACCATAGGGCTTCATCTGCTAAGCGCCGACAGAAGAAATTAAATTACTATCACGAGATTCCCAAATCTCACCGCTATGTTATTGCGATTACACCCATAGATTGCAGGACGACACTCAAGGTCACACACACAAACTCGATAAACAGTCGCCAGGAGCAAATACTGTCAATACTGTCAGCTTTTCCACAGTCATGCTTAAGCCCTATGGTCCAGCCGCACTGCCAAAGCAAACAACTTCAAAAGCTCAGATTTATACTTAAAGTTGGAAAATAAATCCATCAAAATCTGATTTGCCATTAAATTTCTGTTAATTACAGATTTAGTATTAGCGGGTGATGCCAAACAAATTAAACTAAAATATGTTCAGAACAGAGGGCCTGTCAGGATTACTTGATTAAACCTTTAATCATTGGCTGAATTAGCTGTTAATTGATTAGCAGTTAATCTGCATGACGAGGCACATTGCTAAATTCTCCTACTGCTCTTTCTTCCCTTAGGACAGACCTCTATTTATATGTGCAGTGGTGCTTGAAAGTTTATGACCCTAGAATTTCCTATATTTATGCATAAATAGGTCATAAAACAGTTCTAAACGTAGATAAATAGAACCCAGTTGAACAAAAGGGACAAAAATACTAAACTTTTCTCAAATGAACTGCTCACTTCAGAACTTACCACAACATTTCTATTGGATTACAGTCATAACTAAGGTCAGCGAAAGGAAAGGTCTTTAGTTGCTTTGAAGTTTCCCTGGGATCCTTTGTGACCTCGTGGATGATTACACACCTCGCTCTTCTAGTGATCTTTTTTTGGTTGATCACTCCTGGGAAGGGTAACAACGCTCTTGAATTTCCCCCATTTGTGCTCAATCTGTCTGTGGATTGGTGGAGTCTAAACTCTTTAGAGATGGTTTTGTAACCTTCTCCAACCTGATGAGCATCAACAGCTCTTCCGGAGGTCCTCAGAAGGTCCTTCTCCTTTGTCTGTGCCATGACACACTTTCACAAACACGTGTTGTGAAGATCAGACTTTGACAGATCCTTGTTCTTTAAATAAGACAGGGCACTCACTCACACCGGTCTCATTTTTTAAATTAGATTCTCTGCTCTGGATTTTCTACTATTAGAAAATGATGTTTTATGTCATACTTATGCAGAAACACAGAACATCTTTTTAAAAGGCCTCTTAATTTATCTTTTTCAAATAAAGTATTTTGGAATGTTGTAAAGGCTATGCAAATGCTGCTATTACTCATTGAATTACAAATTCATGATTATTCACTTATGATTCAGTTAAGTAAGACAAAATCACCCATAAAATTGTAGTAATTATAATGTACATATTTTAAAGTTTTCTTTTCATTACTGCGGTTCAACATATATCCAACAGAAGCAACAATGTATTATAGTCAGCGGAAGGCTAGCTATCTGAGCGCCATATCTTGCTATGGAAGCCGTGATTGTAGCCTCTAATTCAAATACAGCTTTTTACAGCTTTAGAAGTCTAGAAGTCTAGAATTCTCATTTTATTTATCAGCACAGCAGTAGAATTCATTTGTTTTAATAACTTGTATCTCATCCACTGGCAGAACCCACCCAACCAACAGGTCTAAGACCCAGAGGCTCCTGGTAGTGTGTCTCTCATCCAAGAGTGGTACTGAGATAAGCAGGTAATTACTCAACTCACATATATGAGATGATTCATCAAACTTGTCTTGCACTCATCCTGAGATCTTATCACACGTTTAGCACTGAGCGTTATTTTGTTGTCCAATAAATTTAAGCACTCCCACACATGTAATCGGGCCAGCAAGTATCAAAATGATCACTCAGTAACTAGGTAAAATTGTAACAATACACACTGTGGCATTGTGATGCAAAAGTGCAACAGCAGTTTGTGGAGGGAGGAGATTTAGTTAATTACGTTATCTAACAAAACATCTAGCATTGTATGAATCAACACCCCAATCAAGTACTCCTCCTGGCTCTAGTAAGCTGTGCAATAACATGACTATATTTTCTAATATATATAATAATACAGCAGATAACAGAGCATCAAACCTAGATCAAAATATTGTGCAATAGTAACAGCTCAAGCATCGTCGTTCTGGTTGGCTAATACATTGATTTCTGAGAAATAAAAAAAAATATTTCCAAGGAGACAAAACCACAAATGATTCACGGATGTAAACAGAAGTCTTTGACCTAACATGTCAAAACAGGAGGTGAAGTATTCTCAGGAATACCCTGCAATTTTCCCATTCAAACAGGTAGTAAAGCACTGTCAGACCATACAAAGTGGATGTTGTCTTGCCATGTCCAAAGCTAATCTGCATTATTGTGGCACTTCACACTGCTGAAAGCACATGTCTATGACACATGAAGACCATTTAATAAGCATTATTATTTAGCACTTTTTAGCCTTTTTTTAACAAAACCTTCTCTTGATTCTACTCCCTCTGCTGATTAGACCACACAAAATGAGCACAGGTCAGCATTTATGCATTCTCTGTCAAAAAATAAACCCAGTCCATTAGCCGTTTTGTCTGAAGTGGATCAATTTTCCAGGTGACACCTGTAGTGATCGGACAGGGCTGTACAATATGGAAAAAAAAATGTAGTACTGCGATTATCTTGCAGCACTGTGATTGTAATATGGTTTGTCATGTAAAGAAAATGGAGGTGTAATAATAAAATTGGCTGAAGAGTTGTATTTAGCTACATAAACTCTATGATTAAGTTAAGCTATTCCATTACCATGGTTACATTACAAAAAAAATGGTTACATTACATTACAAAAAAAAAAAGAAGTTCTCTGCATTTTGGTCTCCCAATCACAAAAAAACACTAAAACACTAAAATCAGAGATTTTGGACAATGTTGCCCATGTGGAGAACGTTTTAAAAGTTTTTTGTGTGTCAGTGGTCATGTAGTTAGTGCTGGTTTGCCATTTTGAGCCTTAGGATTGTGTGTTGTTGACACAGTAACTGTGTCAACAACACACAGTAACTTTTTTCTTGACAATCACTGATTCATCATAATCACGATGTAATGAATAACTGATTATAGATCAATACTATTTAATCCACAAAAACATTTCCATGAATCCATAAATGTGATATGGTCAGTGTGAATCCCGTCAATAAAATCACTGGCAAAAATCCTCAGGAAAAATGATTTGGTTGAAAAAACAATATTAAAATGAAAGTAATTTATTTCTGATAGGAATATTATGAAACAATAATGATTCTGCTTTTGGACTGCAGTTATCGATTATTTTATTAATTCAGCATTCTATCTATTATTTATTAGCAATTAATCAAGTAACTGGATAAGACATACTTTTGCTATTTTAAAGAGCAATAGTACTGAACTGGTCTTTTAAATTTACCTTAAGTAAAAAATACTGCCTTTATGTTGTCCAACTTAATGTTAAACCTCAATCCACGAACTGGTAACCATGTAGTGTATTTAAGTGCCATATTACAGTCTGGCTTTTAAAAGAAAACATTTTCTGCAATGAAGAAAGGACTGTTTTTCTCTGAGGTAGGTATGGTGTGTGTGTGTGTGTGTGTGTGTGTGTGTGTGTGTGTGTGTACGCCTTTTAAGGAGCATGTGGTGGTGGCCATGAAGAAAAGTACGCATATCAACATTCTCAGAACTAAGGTTTGCCTTACGCTTTGATGCATCATTCATACTTGGGTGTTTTCTGTGAAGTCTATCTTCATTAAAAGTCCCTTCAGTTAAATGTCTGTGATGTGACTCAAAAGGAAACTAGTACTGAAATCAGAGTCATTTTGGGCGATAATGTGGAGGTTTTGGAAAATAAACCCCTGGTTCTGATTTTCAGTTTAAAAATCCGTTACTCCCGCTGTGTTTGTTTAGCTAAAATTTCACCTCTTTAAAAGTCTCGCACTGATAACAGAAGTGAACATAACATAACTAATGCTGACAGAACTAAGCTGTTGAGAGGTTAAAGCTACTCGCGTTTTACTGGTTCAAAAATGGTCCTGAGTGTGTGTAACTATCATAATAATTGCAAGAATGAAGCTCAGGCTTTCACAAATTTACTGCAACATTTTTTTTTCTATGGTTATTTTCACCTGAGTAGCCACCAAATCAATTTTCATTTTTAACTACCTATTACATAAAGCCATCGCATTCGTATAGAAAATCAACTAGAAAATCATTAATTTACATTAATTATTAGCATTGTTACCTTTTTCGCACTGCAGACTGGGTGTGCAGACAGGACGTTTTCTTTTGAGCTGCTGAAGTATTACCACTGTACTGTTGAAGTTTTACCAGCTCTGTTTTATAATGGATACAACTGTACAGAGTTTTCATTTTTCTTGGCCATTTTCTCTGACCCGTGTTTTTTCCTTTGCCCCTGGCTATTATCTCTTTTCTCCATTTCACAGTCTGTGCCATCAAATCACATCTTCCCACCACGTGCGCAAAAGTAAAACAGAGATGAAGCGCTTGAGCCCTATTCTGCTTTACTTAAAATAACCTAATAACACACACATGTGGTGTCCAAAGTAGTACTTTCCATGGTCAGTAATTTAGCATTAGTTCCCTCAAGCAGTTTGCAGTTTTACATTAGCATTAGGCTAGCGGTGCTGGGAGTTCTACTGATACTTCTAGCTTAAAAACGGACAGATGAAGAGCATAACCGCCATTAAAGCACCATTATTACCTTTTTTGTTGCAGCAACTCAGTAAAACATTGAACTTGAAGCCAATGAATATTATTGGTAGAACTTGTTGGCTTGTTAGTAGCAACCAATAACCAATATTTATGAACATCTGCAGTAAAAATTAAAATCTTGGTGTCAAAATTTACGTCAACACAAACGTCCAAACGTGCTCTATACCACAAATGAGGACTGTAACGTTTATTGCAACCTCAGCAATATCTGCCACCTTAACTCCAGTTATACCTGGATTAAAAAATCGTATAAATGCTGAATATCAGCATGATAATCAGTCGGGCCAATAATCGTTCAACCCCTACTTGTTAGCTGTTTGGTCATGCTAATACAAGTAACAGACAGGCTGTCCCACAGCTGTGATTGTTTAGAGTATAATTTCCATACAGCAGCCTTGTGTGAAATCAGCTCTATTATGCAGCCAAACTGAGGTCATCAAGGTCTTAAGAAAAGGAAATAAGCCCACTGGGAGGCAACATAATGCCAAAGAACAATGAAACTGACTGAAAAATGTGGCACAGGCATCCCAGTCCGCAAGTTCTGCAATCTTGCCCCATTGCTTTACTGTCAAATTCAAATTCCCCTAATGTGGTCAAGAACTGCAAGCAGCCGAACCTAAAAATATACTACAATTCTAAAAGACCCACTTTGAAAGCCAAGACAAACGGTTCAGTGAAAAGCCATGACCGCATCTGTTCAACTTTGACTCAAAATGTCCTGCTGCTTTTTATTATCAACTTCAAAAATCCTGCTCAGCTAGAAAACTTTTATTTAAGGTCAGGTTTGTTATGACTTTTTGCTGATGGTCCACACCCGTCTCCTTTTTTTATCCTTTGCTTCGTCTCCTGACAGTCCTTTTTGCAATAAAATTTATGCACAATAAAATTTAACAACAAGGCCTGCAAAATGTGGACAGAAGATATATATATATACACACACACATACATATATACATATATACACACATACATATATTATA
>JBBPCZ010000001.1:1735776-1750620 GCA_037974445.1 Brycinus macrolepidotus
GTAGTAGTAGTAGTAATATTTTCTGCCTTTTTAAAATCATTTTTAGCAGAGGTTTAGCTAGGGCCTTGTCTCTGATGTGAAGCAAAACGCAGGTTAAAAACTTTTCCCTTTTTTCGCCGGGAGGTTGAATGGTTCTTTCCCCCTCGATTTGATTTTCCTGGCAGGCTCCTCGCCGAAGCTGGTTTAGTTCATGTAGCTGCTCGGGGGTGTTTGCCCTGGGCTCTGACTGTCATTACAGGCTTGTGTTTTACATCAGAGCATCTTGTCTTCTCTCGACCAGAGAGAGAGTGAGAGAGAGAGAGAGTGAGAAATAGAGAGAGAGAGCAAGAAAGAGTGCTCTCATATATCCCCGCTGTCTCTCATTGTCCTCTTCCTCATATCCAGTATGACATTATTGATCGTGTCTAAATGCAATCTCCAAATCTGCAGCAGTGGAGCAAACAGCATGAATTTAACAAAAGACCCCCGCTCTCTCCCTCTCTCTCCCTCTGTGTGTGAGTCTCTCTCGCGTCCTCTTGTTTGCAGAGGAACCAAATGGGAAGTGAATGTTGTTTCTAGAATAAAGAGAACCCACGCCTTCTCTACAACTGCCCGTGGTTTTCTTAGTGAATGCTATTTGCAGCCGTGTAGCATCACTGTTAAAACTAGATAATCTACATCACACATGTTTCAAGCTAATCGTAATTTTAGAATGCATTTTCCAAGTTTGACCCTCCGTGATAGTGCAGACTGAAGGCCAGCTGCTCACACACCTTATGTTGCTGTGATAGAATCTACAGTTGTAGCTCTTTCATTCATATACAGCTTTTAAACAGCTGATTTAAACTGTTAGTGCCTTCGGTAAACTACAGTGGACAAAGCTTGAGGGAGACCTGTGGATAAATCAATGAGCAGCAAACTAACAAAAGCAAAAGCAAGCTGGAAAGCTCTGGTTCCCTTTGAGAGCCTTTCTAGGAGCATCTCCACACCTGAAAGTCCAGACCTAGGTCTATGTTTTTGTACACATATGTTTACATTTGATCCATTAATGGCATTGCTCACTCATCCTCTCACAAAATAAAAGTTTTTGAATTTTCATGCTTTTTTTTTTGTTCATCAGATCGAATTACAATTCACCAATTGAGTAATTAATTAAGTTATGTAAGAAGTAAGTAATCTGAAAAAGTGTTTTCACACTGCAAACAAACTGAACCGTGGTTCAGTTTAACCACCTCTTTTGGTGGGACAAAATTTTGGTCCTTTGGTCCGAGACACCTTTAACATTTGCTATTTTGGTTCAGACCAAACTGAAAAGTCTGAGGGTCTGGACCAAATGAGGTAGGTGTGAAAGCACCCTTAAAAAACTTTTCTTCAAATTGGAGCAAATATAATTGACTGCAACTGCACAAAACAGTGGATTGAATCATGATAAGTTATTTGAATTGTTTGACGGGCGTAATAGAATTACAATAAAACTGTCATCCTCAATAATAATTGCTTTTAAGTAGGGATGGATGTTATGAGATTAAATTTATGTCCTACAGTCACAGGGCTGTTTGTTTTTGGGGGGGCTTATAAAATTGACACCAATATTCACTTTTATTCCCAGTCTTACACAGAAGGGTCACTTGCATTTAATCAGTGGCCAGGATCATGTCCAAGCTATGCCATTTGCTTTCGGTCAACATTTCATGGGCAATAAAATATCAGGAGTGCCTGGAAGCAAACTTTGAGCATGTTAAACTACACTAATGTTCCGCTCAGCTTGACTCACTAAGACCTGCTTGAAGCAACACTGCGTGAACTTCAGGCAGTTGGGGGGAGGTGGGTGGGTAACCAGCCACCAGGAAGCAGTCGTTGTTGCTAAGTGAAGAACCCAACGGTTATTTTCCATCTTCACCTCAAGACAGTGTGTGTTTCTTAGAAACGAGAATATGAGGTGTGGTTCCTGCTGGGATACCATAACTCACACTCTCTCTCTCTCTCTCTCTCTCTCACACACACACACACATTCACTAACATACACACACACACACACACACACATTTATGCAAACCACAGGCTCTAAGATGCACATTAAAGATCATTTCATTCGAAATAGCAGAAAAACATCATCCGAAATGACAGATGTTTCTTCTCAAAGCATGTTAGATGTGTTGAAAATGTAATAATCAAGTATATTAAATACAAATATCCTTGCAAGTACAGATATTTCCTTAATATATTCCATCAATTTACATCTTTGAAGTGCCAGGACAGCGAGGCAGGCTGACGGCTTGCAGCGAGTTTCAGCTGCATTTTAACAGTAATTGTACATTCAGCATTGATTTCATGTTGCAACATGTTGACAAATGACCCACTTAAATCTAACCAGTTGAGCTCAGAGGGGGATCATGACTACAACTTAACAGAATGGAGAGCAAAATACATTTTAAAAAATGGGTTAAGAACAACGAACGAATGAGTAAATGAAAAGCAGCTCCATTAACACATGCACAATTCCTCATTTCTCCACCCCTAACTTGTTCTGAGTTTCGGACTTGTGAGGGTTTCCATGGAATCCGTCTCCATGCTGGAATGGCGTAGCTGTTTCCATGACAATCAGCCACCTGTTGTTCAGAAGGCCTTCACACGTCTGTCAGGAGACGACTGGTGATTGGGAATAGAACATTACGTGGGTTAATTCCGCTTTAAGAGGTGTCGGATCTGTGGTGTCTCAATCCGACAGAATTCCATATGGCAACAGAAGTAACAAGTACCACAATAAATGTGTGGTTATATCCCGAGTTGAATCATTTTAATGACTAAAGTGTAATGAAGCATCAGGCTGTGAACCCGCAGGGGGCTCTCTAAAGCATAAGGGGCGGAGCCCTCAGAGGAATCTGCAGTTTTTATTATTATTTTTTTAATAATATAAGCTAATTGTCTGTAGCACAGTTCAGAATTCCTTTTAAATGGGGGAGATGGGGGTAATGAAATTTTTACCTGTGTTTTTTAGCTAATTTAGTCCTGTCCAAATCCACCATGTCAATCTTGTTTTTGGTGTCAGGAAAGACACCAGCCTTATGTTAATTCCATTCTAACTGCCCTATTGATGAAAATGATATCTATTCTGTAGCAAAAGAAGAAAAAGAGGCTTGAAAGAGTGTTTTCTTGTGTTTTCTGGGGCTCAAATCAAGCCGAAACCTACTGTTTCATCTCAGTTGTACAAATCTAAAAATTAAAACATACAAAAATGTAGAAATGCAGTAGTGTTGTGTAGACTATTGTCTGAATATTTCCAAGCGAAAGATGATGCTAATATCAATTATACAGTGCATTCACTTAAAACATTGAGGTTGACAGTTATGGAAAATAAAGGCTAAATTAAAAGTTTTCGCATTTCCTATTTTTTATTTTTTTTGGATGGTGAGTAAATCACCTCTTACAGCACAGTTGTTTACACTGAGATTTCTAATCCCGTGCTAATCAGTCATAAACATTACCGATGTGTTGTGGTAAATTTACACCCCAATGAAAATCTAATTCTGTCCAACTTTAGTCCTTCAGAACCTGGTAGCGAGAGTAGCTGACTACTAATCTATCTTAAATGATGAGAGGAACCTGGTACCAAGACTGGCGAAAACCTAACCTAACATCAGTGATGTGAGGAACCTAGTACCAAGAATGGCTAACTACTAACCTAGCTCCAGTGACAAGAGGAACCTCTTACCAAGAGTGGCTGATTGCTAACCCAGCTTCAGTAACGTGAAGAACCTGGTACCAAGAGTGGCTAACTACTGACCTAGCCCCAGTGATGAGAGGAACCTGTTAACCAAGAGTGGCTAATTGCTAACCTTACCTTAGTAACATGAGGAACCTGGTACCAAGAGTGGCTAACTGCTAACCTAGCCTCAGTGATGTAAGGAATGAGTCCTTCAAATCCATTAATCGTGGCTACGTTAGCAGTTAGCCACTCTCAGTCCCAGATGCCTTGACGTCCTTGAGAACGACTGTTTTTTTTTTTCTAGTTTAAACCATCAGTGTTCGATTTGAAACCCTAGAAAAGAAAACAAGTTCTAGATAATATGATGTAAATAGTTTGAGAATGTAAAGCACAGAGTTTAAATTATGGCCCAGGGTTTCTCATGTGTATTGTTGGTAGAATTTGTGCAAAGTTGTATGCATACATTAAGATATTAAGAAATGCTCAAACATGAAAAGGGAAATGGTTTCCCTCAAATCCCTTCTCTGTGTGAAATGCCGTTGTGTCTTCTGACCTCCATCCCGTTTCCCACATGGGGTACCATACTCGACTGATGAGTCATTGCCCAATTATTCAAGTTTGTAAAGAAAGAATGCATAACTAGCGTAGCCGCATTAGCGGTATTCCAGTGGAGAAAAATAAGTTTCCTGTAAGTTGCCGGCTATTTTTAGGGTTCTCCTTCTTTCCTTTCATAAATATTTGAGTGATCTGTAGAGGATGCTTCTTACACTGGAATGCAAAAATGACACGTGGGTGCTAATTGTGTTTAAAGTGCTTTAGCAGTGCGTTCACTCACATGCTCTGTGGCTGTGATTATCTTAGCGCTCTAAGGATTGTTTAAACTACTGATCACACGGGAACACTGGGAGTGGGCTGAGGCCACTTGTTAGACGTGAAAATCAGAGTTTTTCTTTAATGACCTTTTGCTCTGATCCAGGACGTGTAAACTTAATATAATATACTTTATTCATATTTGTTACATCTATTAGACACATGTTCAGAAATGATCTGAAAAATACATATATACAGTGCTGTGCCACATTTCTTTATATTTTGCTTTGAATCACCTTGTTGGTGCAAAAGTACTATTTTATGCCTGTCAAATTGTCTTATCTCTGGCATATTGAGTAGATTAAATTAAAGAAATGGGAACAAATGTTTTACTGTGGGCCTCACGCTGGCACAGTGGGTTGTGCTGTTGCCTCACACCAAGTTTGGGGGTTCGAATCCAGGTCCTGGCCTTGTGCTTGTGTGTGTGTGTGTGTGTGTGTGTGTGTGTGTGTGTGTCCTGTGGTGGGCTGGCGCCCAGCCCAGGGTGAGTCCCAGCGTCAAGCCCGTAGACCCCAGGAAAGGCTCCGGGAACCCACGACCCTAGTAAGGAAAAAGTGGTTACAGAAAATGAATGAATGATTCATACGTAGGTCAAAATTCCTCTGAAACTGGTCAGGTTCAGGGACTGGACTGAAAATGAGACTCTTTGAAACTCTTTGAACTGTTCCTCAAGACTACAACACAAATACAGAATACTTTGGCTAATTGTAAATAAATGAGGGGTATAATACAGTATAATATATAATGCTGTATATATACTATGTTAGTATATATACCATTAACTTAGCGCTAAGATTAAGTATCTCTTAGGGTGCTAGCAGAAGTTAGCATTTGAGTGTTTTTTTTTCTAGTTTTTGACCAAGTTTTGACATCTGTGGCCTGCACTCATGGCTTAGCTCTGATAGTCATGCTTCAGAACTGAGTCCTTGAGATAGCAGTGCCATTATCATTATGACAGAGTAAATAACAAGGCTCCCAAGTGGCTTCCCGACTGTCTAAGCGTTGGCCCTATCATCAGGAGATCACGAGTTTGATCCCTGGTAGTGCTGTGGCCATGTATGAGCAGGGGTTAATGAAAGCACAGTGGACTTTGCTCTCCATTGGTTGGTAGGATGACCTCCTTCTATCCTCATCATTTATCGTAGGACTCTTTTAGCTGACATAACAAAATTGGTGATTAGTGTTCTCCTCCAAGCCTGTTGAACTTCAGATGACTTGGAAGAAGCACATTCTAGCCTGCACCCTCCCAATGTTGGGGATATAATGTGATAAAAAAAAAAGTCATAGTTAGTGGGTGGAACTGGATATGACTAAATTGGGCAGACAGTTTGGGGAAAATCCAAAAAAGAAAGAGTAAATGACACTACAATTTCCTATTTTATTTTATAATGCAAAAAGCCAACTGAATTTTGGGTTTCCCTGCTCTGAACTAAATCTATAATACTATAGATCTATAAATCTATATAATCTATAATCTGTAATACTCTATAATACAACCATCATTGTAGAGAACAGTATCATACTGTGTCTGAAACAAAACCAGCAAGTCTATCTGAGACTCATGTGTGATTATTTAGACATGTATTTGTCCTTATGCTAACCCAGTAGCTATACTTCTTAGCTCATAGCTTCAGTACAAAATTTCTGACACCAAACATGTTCAGGCTGACCAACTGATTTTAGGAGAAGAGGAAAACTGTAAATTTGACTGAACCAACACAGCTGAGAAAGCACTGATTATCCATTGCTTTGGCCTTTTTCGGACAAGCGCTGGCTTATGTGCTATTGGGACGGGATTAGTTTTACAAGAAGAAGAGGGGTAATGTAATTATTACCGGTGCTTTTAGTCCCGTCCAGGATTTGGCTTGGGCTGGAATGCACCTGAGCAGAACTTTGAGCATTGGTTTGTGTCAAAGCAAAGCTCCTGTACTGTAATCTAATGACTTTGTTGTTTCATTAATTAAAATACCTACACTAAATCAGTTTGTTCAATGTGCCTCAACATGCATTTGGCCCTGAAGGTAGTCTGAAGTTGTTGTGTGTATGAGCAACTAGTAGATGTTTAAGGGTTCAGTCTGGGTGAGATTTCTTTATGTTGATACAATCCATTTACCTGCTTTACTTGCTGATCTATACAGTTGGAGTTGTCTATGAAGCATTGTATTTCACACATGCATAAACAATTGCCATTGCGAATGACCAACATCCATATGCAGTATAACAAAGTCTATAATCAGAATGCATCAAACTGATCCCCACAAAATGGGCGTGATGATTGGCGGGCATGCCTGAATAGCACTTGATTGTTCAAGTAGGTATGCCTGAAGCATAAGAATCATTAAGGCCGCTTGACAATGGCATAATAAAAGCCCACCACTTTCAGAAAGCTCATCAATGGAGGAAGGAGCAACGCTGATGAACAAGCCTCCCCATTTAGCCGAGCTTGTCTTTCAGGAGCCGTCTCCAAGCAACAGGGCTGTCAGCGGACTCCTGGGCAAAACTAGCATCTGAGATATCCTGTCAAGCAAATACGTGGCTGAATTCCACAGAGTGGCTATTAATAGACCTTTTTACCTGCAAAACAAATCATTTGTGCTGCTCTCCATTAGGCTCTGAGGCTTTTTGTTGCTGGAGGACTCAGTTCCAAGAAACCCTGGCACTTTCAGATGTAACCACAAGCGCTGGCTCCAAAGAGTAAAGTTTTTTAGAGTTTAAAGCAGGCTTCTTCAATTTTCTTACACTTTGGAGTCTGCTGTTGATATTTTCTAGGACAAGTATAATTCATGTTTACATGAACATGTCCTAACCTCTTAAAACTGAACTGTCCTGGTTGACTGCATTCTGTTGTGCCTCATTCAACAACACTCCGTATAACTTCAGTGAGAGTGGGCTATGCTAAACTGGTGTAGGCTGATATCACAAAAAACAGTGAATTTATAACCAGCTGTTGCAACTTAGTTTTAATAAATGGACCATATGGACCCCACACGCCCTAGCTACAGCCTGATCCACCCCCTACCTTCCAGAAAGACCCTGAATAACCAGACCAAACAACACGTCCTACCCCTGAGCTGTCTAATCATGAATGAAAACAATATTCATCCATTATCTAAGCTGTTTATCCTAACCAGGGTTACGGAGGGTGCTGTAATCCAGCGCTCATTGGGCAAAATGCAGAGACACCCTGGGCAGGTCACCTGTCCCTCACTGGGCAGACACACACATTTACACACACCTGGGGCAATTTAGCATCTCTAATTCACTTTTGTGGGACGAAACCCACATGGACACGTGCACTCTCCATATAAAAAGTCCCAGATGAGATTGAAACACAGGACCATCTCGCTATGAGGCGACAGCAGTAACCACTGCACCAGCTTGCCATCCTAGGAAAATGCTATAAAATCATGAATTCAGTCACATTGATGAGGCCAAGGAATGTAATGCTGAACTACAGAGCACTGCGAAAAACTAAATAACACATTAAACTGTAGTTTTAGAATGCAATGTCCTTTTAACACTTGGTATATATGCATGCTATATACAAATATATTTTTATAAATGGTTTTTGTTTTCAGGGTGCAACAGGGCATTGGTAACCCAATGACATTTAGTGCTACCCGTTCTATTCAGAATCAGAATTAGAATTAGAATAAACTTTATTGATCCTGGAAGAAATTGTTACGACTGCACAGACACAGAGACACAAAGACAAGAACAATATAAAATATAAGTCAAAATAAAAGTCAAAATAAAACTCTCCTGAAATGCTCAGAAAATTCTTAGTACTAAATACACTATGCTATTTACACAAAATGCTGTTGGCAGTAAGAGAGGTGATATAAATACTATAAATAAATAAATAAAATTAATGCTGAAGTCGTTTACTAGTAACAGGAGTTGTTTGGAGTTGTTCTCTATACTGAGTCTGTTACTGCTCGCTATAGTGACGTAAGTAGTGATATTGTTAATGATAATGCTATGGCACATTAACTATTGCACATAAGTAGCGACATAAAAGACATAAGTAGTGACCTACATACTGATAATGTACATATAAGGCCATTAAGTGCAAGGAGTACTTTTCTTAAAGCAACATATGGCCTTTTCCCTCATAACTTTTAATATAGATGGATGGCAGTAAGAGCAACATAGGCTTTTAATATGAGCTACATCACACATAACTCGTTAATTCACGTTCTACAAAAAAGTTTGACCGGTCAGCCTGATCTGCTGGTTGCTAGCTCTCATTCTTAGCTGTAGCATTAGCATTTTTACTTAAGCTATTCGCTATGGCCTTCATGTACACCAGCTTTAGCTGAGAGAAATTCACGATATAAGTCTCACACTTTGAGCGTAAAGAACGTTTGAGGGTAGTTGCTAGCCAGCGGGTCCCCCAGGATATGCAAGAGGAGTTAAGTAAGCTCATAACACTCCACTAAGATGAAGACTGATTGGCTCTCTGGGGTGCAGTTTCAGCCTCCATTTCTTTGCGTCTTCCTGGGAAAGTCAGCCTGTAGGTCAGAGGAACTATAGCCAGAATGGAGGAAAGAAGGAGGACCCCAGGGAAGGTGGCATACAGCACACAGACGGAAGTTGGGGGATCATGGGGGAAGTTAGCCCTGTGTGCTTTACCAGGAGCCTGAAATTGCTAGAGCTTGAAATTGTCCATTTTCTGCTGAAGGCGGTGGACTTCACACAAAGCTGGGCAGTGCCCAAAAAAAGATTTTTAGTCCTGGCAGATATCCATGACTGTCGAGCAGGAATCTGGAGCTAACCCAAAGGAATTTTGGCTAATAATAACTATTTTACTGTTAATGAAAGATTTTTATGATCAGTATTGCACATCATCATATAAAACAGCAATTGGTGGTTAAAGAGGAGGACAAAAAGAATAAGTAATGGTCAGTATGTAAAACAACTCTGACCATAGTGATGCAGTGATGCAAGACCAGAGACATATACACACACACACACACACACACACACACACACACATATATATATCATATATATATATATACATATATATATGAACATTCAACATATAATACTATATATAATATATACTGAGTAATCAGTGACAATTGATAATTAAATTATAATTAATCTTTACAAAGAGAAATGGGTAGGAATTATTTGAGATAAAATCTTATCACCTAGATTTCCACTGTATTGTTGAACATTTTAGGTGATAAATATGAAATATCAGCCAATTAAACAGGTCCTTTGCCTCCTAATAAATTATTTCAATACTTAAAAATCAAGACCATTATCATCATAATATTTTTTTCTCTCTTTTCTGAAAAACAAGATTTGTTAAGA
The DNA here is from genome assembly GCA_037974445.1 of Brycinus macrolepidotus. NCBI lineage: Eukaryota > Metazoa > Chordata > Actinopteri > Characiformes > Alestidae > Brycinus > Brycinus macrolepidotus. Next base: position 1,745,657 of record JBBPCZ010000001.1, read on the forward strand.
CATTTCAGTGATTCTTACCTTTATTTTAAGTTCTTTTTTGGAGATGTTTTCCAGTTTTTAAGCATATAGGAGTATGCAGGCCATGGACTGGACCCAATCTGTGCAGTATCGGTGGTGTTTACCTGTTAAGAAACTGGGTCTGGGTTTGGGCTTAACTTGGGTGTAGGAAACTGTCCCTTAATTTTTACCACTTTTAAACATTCCAGAATAATAATCTGATTATCATCTAATTATTAATTATTAATCTACTTATTAAGACCACGAGTTGTTTCATGAGCTCTCAGCACTGGGTGTGAGGAGCATCTTGTCCTTCTTGAGGCGTTTCCAGGAGAAAGTGCATTGAAATGCATTATATTCATTAGAGAGATAAGTATCCCTTTTTATCGAAAGGTCACTGGGATGAAGGCGCCGGGCCTTTCTAGAGAGGCAGAGAAAGGGAAAATTACAATGTCTATATAAGGAGGCATCAGCAATTTGCTCCCTTCTGACTTTTGACAGCAATTTTTGAAAGAATGTCTCTGACCCAGCGCTAAGAGTCAGAGATGACTGTGAGGTAATGACTTCATAAACAAGTGCTGTAAGTGCAGCATGACCTAAAGTGAAGCAAAGGAGCAAAATAAATTCGCTGTTCACCTGAGAAAGACACCTTTTAATTTGTAATTTTCTGTGATGTTTTCTGATTACACCAATGAAAATGCAGCTTCTATTAAAAATAAAAGGAACAATTCCAGAAAAAAGGTTACAACAAGGTATGAACAATGTAAATGTTAAAGGTATGACAGCATTTGTTGAGTCTGATCGTATACCTTAAATATGATTTAAAGCTACCGTTCATTCACTTTCCCAGAGGAAAGTTGCAATTGTATCTTTTCATAACCTAACGTTCTAAACTAGTCCCCCAAATTAAGGGTACTGAAGATGTACCCTTGGGGAAACAACCGCAGCGTCCTGAGGGACAGTGACAGTGTAGTAATAGAAGGACCATATTTTCTTCCCCAAAGAACCTTCAAAAGAAATGGTTCTCTAAAGAAACACATTTTAATGGGAAAAGCTACCAGTTGTTTAAATTTTCCATTCTAGAGACAGAACTGTTAACAGTGGTGTTGAATGGAACCAGACGCCCGAGGAGTTTAAAGCCTCTGAAAGCTCCCTCACAGAAAGTTATTCAGTGAAATGGTTATGAATATGCTGTCTGATGCTTGAGACGCTGAGTTTTGAGAAGGTTTTGTCCAAAAAAATGTAAATTAATGGTAGATTATAAGGAAAGATATGTAAGGAGCTTATAAGGAAAAATATCTGATTTTTTCCAGATTTACCACTATTTTACACTCACAAAGATTACATATATACTCAAAAGACAGATGTAGGTTGAGGAGTCTCATGTTTAAGGGACTTCCACAACATATAAAACTTCCTAAAGCTATTTAAGAAGCTGCATATGTATTTTTACTTTATACAGACTGCTTTTTTGTTTTCTTTGAATGTTAGTCATGAGGACAGTCAGTTTGAGAAAAAAAACTTTCAAATTTAATGGTTATGTCTGTTATGTAGTATTCACTAGAAATCCAACGGCTAACAAAAGGCCTTTTTATCATAAAGCCATCAAATCCTTGCACAGAGGCATGCCCAATCAAAGAGGAGGCAATAAATAGACCCAACAAGTGCGCAAAAGATCCGTGTGATTAAAACGGCTGAAGAAAAGGCTTTGAATTGACCAGCATTAATGGTCTCAATTATTTTTACGCTTCAGAATCGAGCCCTTTTTTCAGCTCGAACAGTATGAGCCTGATTGTGGTCCTGATTACAGCAATCATTAGTTCCGCAACGACGTCTGGATCCAGCATAAATTTACCACGGAACTGGACTGAATCTGATATGAGCAATGGCGCGCACCTTGCCAGTGGATAAGTGCTTAACTCTCTTTTAAGGCCATTACCAATCCACACTTCCCAACGCTTCTCTGCAAATATCACATCTTTGTGCGCTGAGTGATGAAACAGAGGGAATGCACGCTCAGGAAGAAGGTTCTCCAAAAACTGCCCTTGCAAGAACAATCTTTCAAGAGCACGAGAATGGAGAATGCACCTCTTAAGAGTTGTGTTGGACTAGCTCAGAGGATCCCTGCTTGTGGTGGTCTACTCACCCTACAGAGTTTAGTTCCAGCCCTGGTCTAACACACCTGATCTACCCAATGAAAAAACATCAATGGGGATGTGGTGTGAAAGGGGAATTCAGTTCCAATTTTTGAGAATTGAGAATGCAGCTTTCTAGAGAAACTGAGTCAATGGTGATGAATAGAACCAGATGCCAAAAGAGTTTGATGCCTCCATTGTGTTATCAGTGGAAAGTCATTAACCAATGCATGCCCTGGTTATGACTTTCCAATGATACCGTAATGGAGGCATAAAACCCTGCAGATATCTGGTTTTAAGGGGGATGAGGAACATTTCCAGATATTTTAGACCCTGTTCGATCACTTCATGTGAGTTCTATCTGCATTGCACCCTAATCATTTTAGCCTCATGTGTTTACACTTGGTAGCCAAATGTGTCTCAGGTCAGCCAGACTGAAATATGATTACTATGTGGTGAATATGCAAATCAGCTCATATGCAACAATCAATTACCTACCCTGCTCCTCATTTTTCTTTTGTATTCAAAAGAAAAGCACAATTTTGCTGAAGTGTTTTTTTTATCAGAATTATATGTTTTAAATGCATTTTGGGTTCATTTTAATGTGGCTCGGCCTCATCCAGATATAATCCTGATACTTAAGATGCATGAAGTGACTAGATGTAAACATTCTCTGCAGTCTTGTTCTTTAATATTTGAATGCGATGATGGTGATGCCAAGCGAGAACACACAGAGACGCACGGTGAGAAACACTTTGTGACTACCTGCACGAGAGCACAAGGAGGTTGTAATTTGCTTGAATAAGACCAATCAGAATTGAAATGTCAGCAAAACACTTCTGCAGAACACTGGTAGAATTGCACAATTAAAGAAAATAAAAAAACTGCAGCCAGTGTTTTTTTCCCACAGTAGACTGACTTGATTACACTGAAATGTAGGGCAGGACACAAACAGAAAAGAACAAAATGCCTAATATGAAATCTTGTGAGACAACTGGAAAACCCGAAGAATGGCTTAAGGAGTTTATTTGAATGTTTGAGGCTTTTGGGTCAGAATGAAGTCATGTCTCCAGTCGGTAAAATGCATTTTATGGGAGTTCTTTCTTTATGAGTGGTCGTAATGAAGTACATTTCTGCATTATTTCTATTCAGAAAATATGAAATTGGACAAAAGTAGTGGCTCTACAGCAGAGGTCCACTTTCTTTCCATTTTCCATCTCTGTAATTGTGCTTTCAATACACAGAAGAAGGGGTGTGCTGAAATGGCCTAGATCAAGAACCTCATGCATTTCAGTGAAATGACATTCCTTTATACTGAGGAGGACAGAAGGACATCACGTAAACAGTAAACAGGAGCTGTGGGAGGCTTTCAGGTATGCAAATTAGCAGAGTACACTGTGCTGCTGTACACAGCACTGTGCAATGGGTCTCACTCTTCATATTTTGCTTCCAAAGAACCAGACCTTCTTGTATGTTTTATTTTGTCCTGAGGAACAGTTTTCCAGGCTTCCTGAAGGACTTTCAAGTGCTCTCTTTTTCAGTCCAGTCCCTGAACCTGACCAGTTTCAGAGGAAATTTTTTGTTAAAGTCACGCAGTGACCTATGTATGAATCATTCAAGCAGAACAAAGCGCATCTAACTTGAATCCTGAACCAGCGAAGAAAGGCTGATGATCAGTATGCTGGTGGTGCTGAATGTTGAGTAGTTGGAACACCTTTATCTAGGCACCTTGTATCTTCAGGCACTTTGCCACCTGTTGCAGTCCCAACCCCGTTGAAAAAAGTGTGTCAGTCATCCCCACTCCATCTAATAAAAAAGTAACTAAACCCCTTAACAACAAAACTCACCTAGATTGGGCAATCTAAGGGGTTGCCTCAGGCGACACCAGGAGTGAGGCCTTGCCAATAGGCCGCAACCAGCCCACCCATAACCCCCGAAACTCCCATAGAGTGCATAATGTGTGTGTGTTTGTGTGTTTGTGTGTGTGTGTGTGTGTGTGTGTGTGTGTGTAAGGAATCATACACCTACCAAACATGCCATCAGCTGGTGTGCTGTTCTATAGAGAGATGTATTAGCAGTGGTTTAGTGCAGATCAGAAGAAGTAGGGTACAGTAGAGGAGGGGGAAGTAAAAGATTTGGAGACAGACTGGTAGGTGCGGGGCAGGGCACTCCATGGCCCCAGCAGGCTGCTCTCACACAGGGTCATTAGTGAGGTAATTAACGTGTGCTGCTGTGCCCCCAGGCTCATATGCCCACAGTGAGCAATGACTACTAATGACAGGGCCCAGCCGTACACACAGCTCTACACCACAGATATTTCATACCCCCACACACACTTTAACACCAGCCCTCATGCGTTCAGCCGCACTTCACATGTAGTATTTACAGAGGGAACCCTCAGGGCTTTCTAGGCCTTCAGAAAAGAGCCAACGAATTCCAGGAATTAAAAAATACATGTTTGTAATTTTTAGCTCATTATTATTTCATAGCATCATCATGTTTTATGTAAACTCTGCAGGTTTTGTAGTCATGGTCTTATTTTGTTAAGTTTGGGTTGAAAACATGGCTTGAAACACCTAACAGAAAATGATCCAGTGAGGATTGTCTTCCTCAAAGTTTCGAGCCAAGTGAGCTCTCCCATTGGTCAGGCCTTCACAGGTTTGGGTAGCTGTTAGACTGGGTTCTTTATGGAAGGAGTCACTGTAAAAATGTAACATACGAGGTCAAATACATCTGCCCGTGTTTAATCCAGAACAGTTGATAATGTACCATTAGAAATCCCATAGGGGGGCTAGCAGAAATTGGCCTTTCATCAGGTTTTTTCTTCATTTT
>JBBPCZ010000001.1:1769117-1780553 GCA_037974445.1 Brycinus macrolepidotus
TATATATATTAGACGCACAAAACAACAGTCAGTGTGCTGTAGTTGTATATATATATATATATATCGTCGTACTGTTAATAGTACTGTTAATGCCTGTGATACTTGTAAAAGCACAGTTTATCATAATAACAGTGATATTTTGTCACACTGGCCATTTGAGCTTGCAGATCCAGGGTAAACTATATTAATTTCCAATTTTCCACTTGTTGCTCTTTCAGTTCTGAGAAGAGTCCAGCAGACTTTGAGCCTTACCATCTGAAACTAGAGGAGTGCCTCAGTGCGGACCACACACCCACCCCAGAGCACATCCAGGGCTACGTGAAGAAAGTAAGCACCTCTTTTTGCTGAAGTGCACCACACACGTCCATCCTCTGTATCAGATCCAGACACGCGGCCCATATGAATGGGAGTGAAACAGTAATGTGAATCCACGCAGCCATCCTTCATCCTCTGAATGGATTGATATTGGAAAGCATGGGGCCACTATGGTTCAGTATCTGAGTGAACCCGCTGCTCTGATGTGCATATCTTCAGCGTTATTAATCTCAATGAAGCGTTAGCACATCAATCTTCCCTTCCCCGCATCAAAGGAACGGAAATGATTCACTGCCCTTTCTCTGACGAAGGAATTACTATCGCCCCCGAAGAGCGATAGAGGAATGGTTCCTTATCTCTGCAATTTCATTTGCCTTATTGTTGGAGAATATAATGATGGTACCCTGGGCGTAAATGTTCAATATGTATTAAACAATGCAATTGGAAAGGACGGGCCCTGTTCCGCGGTTTAATTTTTGACAGAATAAACTGGTGCATCCCGCCAGAGTGATTCTCCCGCTGTCGGGCGGAGGCATCAGGCGGAGATAGTGGCGTCTGAGGCCTCGGGCTGGCTTTTATTAAAGCAGCAGAATGGAAAATGGCATCATTAGCATTCCTTGACAGTTAACAATTCAATTTCATTTGATGAGAATTCAAATATTGGCCTCCGAATGCTAACTGACAATAGAGGGGCAGACGCGCGTGGTCGATTTTTTTCGCAAGGCAGGGAGCGTGGCAAGCCCTCATGGACCGCAGCCATTCTAATCAGACGTTGTTAATACCGAATACCCCATTCCAGGGAGGGATGGGTGGCTGGGTTTGTAAATAATTGTTTTGGACACTGTGCGATTGTTGGGAATAATGTGGAGTGTTATTCAAGCTTGACGTTTTTACTATGAACAAAGCTGGCAGTCTTTTTCAGAACAGTTACACTTCATAAGCTGACATGGCATCTATATGAGCCCTTTATAATGTCTGGCATAAAAGTGATTCCAGCCGCTGTCAGCTGTCATGAGCACCGCTTTTGTCTATTTTGATGTTAATTTCCCTCAACACTTATGAAATTATATAGACGTTTACTGACAGTAGGTTGCAATATCACAGCATATCATTAAAAACTGCTTTATAACTAATTCTGTTGATGCCTAAACTGAACTCTGCTAGATAACACTGATATAGCTATGACATAAACATGTCATAACAAATGTCATATGCTGTCCGGAGTTGTTATATGCATAAAAAGTTTCATTACCATTGCCAGTAAATGTCAAGACACATTCGTTTAATGTTTAATGTCATGACATTAAACATTAAACGAATTTCTGTTGATGCCTAAACTGAACTCTGCTAGATAACACTGATATAGCTATGACATAAACATGTCATAACAAATGTCATATGCTGTCCGGAGTTGTTATATGCATAAAAAGTTTCATTACCATTGCCAGTAAATGTCAAGACACATTCGTTTAATGTTTAATGTCATGACATTAAATTAGATTGTCAGGACAGTTTCCATATATATATGACATGACATGTTTATGATGTGGTTATGGCAATGTTATGCAGCAAGTTTCAAGTAAAGTGCTCACATTTTGCTTCTGGTACACCCAAGTGACATAATGCTAATGATGTGACAACATACGAACCTCTCTTGCCCAGAGAACCACTTTTTGCCGTATCACATGTGCTATACTCAGACAAACTTTATTTCATAACTGGAACAAATGTTTTAGGCTGCTTATTTTGGGACTATTAGATACAGCATAATGTATTTCTAATCTGCTTTAATTGACGTGACCTCCCAGCCTACCTTATCTTATCTACCTTACCTTATCTTAGCATAGCTTAAACTTTCACTCACTATATGCTTTATAGGTCTTATAGTTCCACAATATGTGGGTGTACAATTCCAGACTGCAGGTCATCAGATTTAAGTGTCAAAACAAGTTTGAAACCGGTCTGTTTCCCAAAATTATCCAGTCAAAAGTGGCTCTGTGGTCAGAAACTAACGATTAATGAAAGGCTAGAGGATGGCTAATGTATATTGTGACTCAACAGAGCAAGTTGGCTCCAAGAAATGTTTGGTGTAAAGATGTGGTTAACAATGAATAGAGACATCAATTAGTGCAAACACCTAAATACACCTAAATCAGTACATACTTGTCTCAAAATATTTAGATGTCCATTTTGTTCATTAGTTAGCATTCAGAGACTAATATCTGAAACCAGTGAGTTGTGCATAGAGTGTCATCTGATGAATTTCCTTCTACCTCCAGCAGATTCAGGATGCAGCAGACCAGGGCATTGTGTTTGCTGGCTTCCTCCAAGAGCCCGCGGGTCTACACCCCCGTACGGCAGGACGGGCAGATGGAGGCGAGGCCTCGCTCTCTCTCCACTCCAGCCCCAGCTCACTGCGCGGGTCTGAGCTAACGGCCAGCCCCAGCCATCAGGACGACACCGACCAGATCGCTGAGAGTGGGCCGGAGGACTGGGCCAGCCACACGGAGACAGAAGATCCGAAAGCCTCAGGGGATGTGAGTGGAGATGCCCTTTCAGATGGGACATCCATTGCCTTGACACCGGAGCCCTGCGAGGCACAGGAAAATACGCCATTGCACAACAACAACAAGTCCAAAGACTCAGAGCTGACTGAAAAAGCCAGCAGGCCATCCTTAGCCAGGAGTGGTAAGGAGAATACCTACCTTATTTCGTTTTTTAATCAGTGATCTTCATTTTAAGTCCTGGAATACCTCTGCTCTGCATGGCTTTGGTGTTTTCTCTTCTCTAATATTTCTGTTCCCAGCCCTTAAGCTCTTAGGCCCCAGCAGTCCTGGCCTCCACTCCTCTCTCTTGTAGATACATGTCTTAACGTAGCAGTTTCATGGTAGCTACCAAACAATTCATGGCAGTTACTGTATAATGTGCCTCAAAAATATGTTTATCGCTTACTTACTTTACTTATCACTTACTTCCTTTTATTTATTTCAATTACTTACTGTAATTAAAATAAAATGATGACATGAACATACATGTACACATTAGCACATACACATACATGTACACAATGTTACTCTTCTTGTAGATCGCTTAGTGAGTAGCCCACTTCAGACAGACTACTATGTCTAGTTAATTTTAGAATTAATTGTATTTTAGTTGCTACAGCGTAAGCTAACAGGCATTATCTGTGGGCAGCTACATTAGTTATCCATCGAGCGGCCAAAAAAACGTAACATCACTGTTGTAAACATGCTTGCACTACAGCGATGCCACCAATTTTTTATGCAATGAACAACATGATTGACAGCCAAGTGGCGATGGATATTGGTGGTCATTATTAGGTTTTTCTCCTGTTTACAGAGCCTGGGGCAGTCACAGAGACCAGATTTTTTTTCCTCTGAGCATATATTTTATTGTCAGCTCGAGAATGTGAGGAGGACTTAGCCAGATATTTCCAAAGGCAGGATAAACACTAAAATGCACTGAAAGTGCAGGGCAGGGGTCTTCCAGGGGCAGGATTGGGAAATACTGCTGCAATGAATCTTAGTCAAGATGTCTCTGTGTTTATAAACTTTTCACACTTCTGTATGGTTGGAGAGCTTCCAAGAATATCTTTCATTTCAAACAGAAAAAAAATCTTTTTTTTTTTTGTTGAAGTGATTATGACGAGAGATGATCCTCCCAATCCTCTGTCTTCAGGGAAGCTCTTTGATGTATCAGGATTAGATGATGAGAGCTTCTGTTGTATCCTAAATTCTGAAGTTTGGATTGTGTAACGTCACATACTGTTAGCACCTGTGAGCATCCTTGTTCAAACCGTCTGTTCTGCCTTAAATGTACTGTCACCCAGCGGACACACACACAATGGCTTGAAGTATGCAGCCTTGGCATTTCCAACAAACACACAGTGGGTTTTAGACGGGGCTTTGTTCAGGCTGTTTTTTGTGCAAAAACCAGATGGCGGGGCTCGTCCTTGCCGTTTCGTGTTTTTTTTTTGCTGAAAATGTGGCATTGTACGTGCCGCATGCCGTGTAGTGTGAGCAAGGCATGCTGGGACGCCTGCGGTGGCAGCTTGGGGTCCATCTGGATGGGGGAAGCGTCGGCTTCAGGACAGCGCCACCACCACCACCATCAGTGGCTCATACACTGCGCTGATCCTGCTCAGGCAGTGGTGCCATGACCCATGCCAAAGGCTACTGTCAATAATTCCTGCTCAGTGGTGGTCCTTGCTATTGATGAAAGCAGGCTGTGAACATTGCTATGAAGATTTGATTGCATTCAGCTACGAGAGCATTAGTGAGGTCAGGTACTGATGTCGGAGGATTAGTTCTGGATCCCAAATGTCACCCCAGTTCATCCTAAAGGTATTTGATGCAGCTACACTGCCCTACAGCCCAGTTCTGGGGGCTTTATACCCCTCTAGCAGATGCCCAGCATTGGGTATGGTGACCTTAGGCTCATCTGCAGCTGCTCCACAGCATCCCATTCTAATCACAATACTTTTAAATGAAGATTATACAAGATGTGGGTGTGAGCCTGTGTCAGAAATGGAAATACCTTAAAAAAGTACTTTTGGAGCATATGCAGGAGGGAACGGGTGATGAAATCCAAGTTTGCCTGAGAATCTTACTCCGCACAAGCCGGTCTGTCAGACCAGCCACGCTGTCCGAATGTTTTATTGAGAACTATTTATGATTTGACAGGCACTCGTTTTGTAAACAGCCCACGGAATCGCATTCATGTCCAAATGTTCCGGAAGTTCTAAGCCCTGGAGAAGACAGAGGTCAAGACTGGGGGGATTTATTTAGCAGCGTGTTTTTGTTGATTGAAATAGTTCAGATAGAAAGGATTAGGCGGGCGGCTGATGGGATGTCATGTTCTCTGGGAGTGCATTGCGTAGATGTAGCGCGCCGTGACCCCGTCACAGAGATGATTACTGATCAGACGGAGACGCTGGAAGATGTGAAGGCTTGTAATTGTGCTCATGTGCTTGTTTTCTTGTTTGCAGCCGCACGTCGGCACTTACACTACAGGGTCTCCTCGCAAGGAAGCCGAGCTCGCGTCATGCAGCCGGATTGTCATCTGACTCCTTTCATGTTTTGAGAGGTGCAAATTTTCAAGTGCTGCCTGCCTCGGCATCACTCCTTTTGATCCAAGTGAGAGGCGCATTACAACACGCATTGTGAAAAGCGGAATTCGGAAGTTAACCCTGCAGTCGCTTCAATTCCTCACTCTCATAACTCAACATAACAAAGTACTTACTGAACAATAAACTCTAAAAAGTACTTCGAACCAGCCCAAATGCAGTCTATCAACACATTTGGTGTCTGAAGCCTGGAGCTATAAGGCTAAAGTAGCAAACAAGTAATGGAAGTATATATTTCACCAGTTAACACTGTAAAGACTACACTTAAATCTTTGCTGAAACCATGTCAGGTTGTTAAGTAACTTCAAAAAGACTTGCTTATGTGGTATCTGACAATGTCTGTCAGGGTTGGGAAATACTGCTGCAATGCATCTTAGTCAAGTCATCTGTTTGTTTATCAACCTTTCGCACTTCTGCACAATTGGAAAGCTTTCAAGAATATTTTTCATTTCAAACAGAAGCCTGGAGCTATGAATCTAATGTAGCAAACAAGTAATGGAAGCATGTACCTCACCAATTAATTCTGTACAAACTACACCTAAATCATCACATATTTCCCTCAAACCATGTCAAGTTGTTAAGTAACTTCAAAAAGACGTGCTAGTGTGGTTTCTGACGATGTCTGACATACTCTTACGGTTGTATGTGAAGGTTTGGGGCTTAACCCTAATCCTGGGTGGAAAGAAATTCAATTTACTATATGATTACCATTTATTTTCTGAATTAAACATGTTATTATTTAATACATATAAAATGTGGTACATGCAAGTCAATCCACAAGTGTTTTTATAAGGTCTCAGAGCAAATTTGACTTATTAGGCTTATTTTGCTTACACTCTCATCTAAGCAGCCAACAAAAGATCTGAAACTAAAAATAACTGACTCTTATGAAACAGATAATAAAAGATATTTAAACACTTCCTACCATGTTTGTAATTTTTCACTGTCTGAAATGTTTGAACTGCTGAAATTAAGACAAGATCTTGAAGGCCAAGAAAAGTCTCTGTAATATCGGCTTATAAACTGGTCAGGTGTGGAAAGCAAAACCCCCACATCACTGCCAAGGATCTACAGAAATATTTGGCTGGCATAGGAATAGTGTTGCCTTGGCCCCCTGTGCAATGATGTTGAGTAAACTGCATGGATGGGTCATCAAAAGAAAACCTCAGTTCTGATCACAAAAGTAAATGTCTGACGTATACAGTACAACACTTTTTAAATCAAGGGTCATGGTCTGATGAGTAATATGGTCAGATGAATAATAAATATGAATACACAAAACTTGCAGTTAGTTTACTTAACAATGCTAACCTTAACATGAGCCAAGGAATCACCAAAGATATTTTTGGTTAAAAAAGGAGAAGCATTTCAATAATAGAACATCTTACCAACTGTTAAACTCCTTTGGGTTTCCATGGCTGCCACAAGAAATGTTGTAATTCTACTAAGCTTCAACCAACCCTGGAGGCTAAAGTTTCACAGTCAATGAAGAAACTGAAGAAGAAAATAGGCTGAATATTACAACAAGACGTGGATTCAAAGCATACATCAAAACCAACCTTAAACTTCTTAAAGGACTGAAAGGTTTTGAAATGTCCTTCACTGTCCCCAGACTGCTGTGCATGAAAGATCTGTGATTAATTCATTTATGACCTTTTTACCACTTTTCTATACCGAATGCTTCTAGTCCTGCATGGAAAAGTGAAAAAAAATGCTCAATGAAGAGAAGAAATGTTTGGAGGTGGTCGTTTCTGACTTAAATTTTGTTTTAATTTCGGATATAAATAAAAATTATGGGTTGAAAGTATTTGAATTTGTTCCTTGCAGAAATAGTGTTCACTTTTTCAAATGTGCAATTTGACCAGGGGTACCTAACTTTGGCATACAAATGTATGTCTGAAAAGTGCAAAAATATGCTAAAAAGGGTAGTATCAACTGTCTTGAATGCATTTTTGTCAGAAACCATAAGCAACCAAGCGTGGACTGGTTTGGGCATGCAGTTTGCTCATTGCTAATTCATGTGCATAGGCTTCCATTACTTGCCAGCTACATTAGCTTCATAGCTCCAGTGTAGGACATTAACTTCGGACCCCAACCATGGCTGGATGATCGACTTAGCACTTAGTGTGAGGGGGGAAATGGTTCATTTTTCACTGAATGGTTCCCTTCGTCTAAAAAGTTACAAAGATTAGCACATTTTGATAGCACTCTTAGCTAGCGGTGATCTATGCACAGCTGGTCGTGGGACGGGGCCTCTGACAGAGCTGTGAATTTACTGCCTGCCTGTCATATCACTCATCCAGAGCTGAAGAGAAATCACAATTAATGATTCATCCTCCCCAACTGTACGTTTGACAGAGAAGTGCGGCGACGGTTTCTGAGAGTGGGTTTGTGTGACTGTGTGTGTGACACAGTGTGTGTGTGTGTGTGGGGGGGGGGGGGGGGAAACATCCTGTTCTCTCATTTGCTTTGCATCAGTCCTGAGAGAGACAGTAAATGGCTCGGCGCAGCCGGTGGCAATCCGAATAGCCGCTTCCAGAGCCAAAGTGCGTCCGTATTTATCTTTTCAGTCAAATAGCCATTAGTTCTTCTATGGATCTGAAAAGGGAGAGGTTGAGTGTGGTCGAATCGAGCACACAAACAAATTCATCATAGCCTATTCGAATCCATTAGGTGCACTTTCTTTCAGACGTAAAAGCTAATTTGGTGTCCAGCAAAAGCGGAACAATATTGAAAGGAACCGCGTGGTCACTGGGAGGCTTCTGCAGCGGCCTGCTTGTCCAAAGCGCCCATTCAGGTTATGCAGTGCATCATCTGATTTAACTAATTAGTTACCCTCCTTTCCCTTTAGACGTTTGATCAATGCATCGCTGAACTGCATCCCGAGAGCGTGCGCCGGTACAGGGCGCCAGCTGCCAAGAGCATAATTGAATAGTTGTGAACCGGAGCCCGGACCTGGTCACACGGAGCGCCACTAGCATGGTTATTATTCAATATTTGATGCTCTCTGGCATAAAGGGCACCTCTAACATCTCAACTCTCGTCTGTAATGGGTTTCAACCAGGCACCCTCATGCGGGAGTCACTGAAGCACTCGTGCCGTTCTATGAAAATGTAACTGGCAAAGTGAGTAGGCAGTCATGGTAATTCCAAAAGACATGGTTGGACTCAGGGCGCAGGGTGGATGGGGTATTGTAATTTTCAGGAATGGCTTTTCCATTGGTTCTCAAACTGGGGGGGGCTAATTAATTTTACATTTTGATACTTTATTAAATCTGCTTTGGCCATTTGTACATGGTCCCTATTAGCCTGTTAAAGCAATGGCAGGTAAACATTATTAAAACTGAATTTAGGGGCCGACCAATCACAGCTCACAGCCGTCCAGTGCCCACTTAAACAGTTATCTGTAATGTTATAAAACAGCAGTGTGTCTCTTGTATGAGAAGGTCAGAGGAGAAAGCCAGCAAAATGAATGAGGTTCTGGTCGGAGGGTGGGTGGGTGAAGGGGGGGTACAAATAATTGGCAAGGGGAGATGAGATTTACTAGTGACATTCAGGATCCACAAAGAGTGGCTCGGACTAAAAATGTTTGCTTTGTTCCATAGTTTTAGAGTACTGTCCTGTTTGATTTCCAGATTGTCCATAATTAACATTATTTATTTAATATAAATAACTCACGACACAGCTTTAAATATTCACCAAAAGATCCTTTTAGATATTTTATTTAAGAAATTCTAAGAAGAATTGAATAAAATGATATAATATGCTGTAATGATCTATTTCCATTCACTTTTTGTCACATGAGATCTGCCATGAGATTTGATGTTTTAAACTATCATTTGTCTCTTTTAAACTATCATGAATTCTTAATATTGATTTTATCATGACTTAACTCTCAATGCTAGACAGTTTGTCAGTCATTTTGCAGCTCTGTTCTGGATGTTTCATTCTTCACCCTTCATTTTTATGTACAGTGTCCTACTGTCCGACTACTGATCTGGAATCGTTTTATGTATTTATCTACAAGGACATTGGTTTAACATCACAGAAAACATTGATTACAAACTTTCAGTTGTGTAAATTCAGCACAATACATTTTTGAGGGTAGGCAAATCCTTCACAAATGAACAAGAAAGGGCAAAAGTAAAACCAGAATAAAATAAGAGGAAATTTAAAAACGAAAAAAAGATAAAACATAAAACAGAACAAAGCGAGACTAGACTAAGGAAGAAGGTTCTGAATTACATAGACTAGATATGTATAAGACTTGGCAACCCAAAAGGCTTAAAGAGGGACCATAGATACATGCACATGGACAAAACAGGACACAGACGATGGTGTTGATGAGGGGCGGAGCCAGAATATTCCAACCATGCCAGAAAAGTTTTCATTGGATGTTTTGAGGGCCTTCAAAAACACATCTCTTCCAGCATTCAGGTGGTCACCTGGTAACTTTATCACATGATCAATGCGTAAATATGCTGGTACTCAATTCAGTTGGTCTACCGTGTTGCCGTGGTAACAACGTATTCTGGCTGGTGATATGTCACTGGTATGCTAAATTGGGGTACCACTGGACGTGCCTGCACTCGTATTTATGACTTTGTCAGCCGATCGTGTGGCAAACTCTGAAATTTATGAATTCACAGTGGTCATCCGAGCCCACCAAGAGGCATTTCTGTCACTGGGTGCATTTTGTTTCCCTTTTTTGCTGAACAGTCTTCCACCAACACTGAGATTAAGACTGAGATTAATCTTAAGACTTACCTTTATAGACAAACCCTTGGGTAACTTTCATTAGTATACCTTTAGGTTTTATTTTACATTCTGCAGTTTAACAACTTCTATGGAATTTTATTGTTGAGTGCTACGTGACGTCTATCTTCATAAGTCCCATTATAAATAAACTTTACTTACTGAACTTTACTTTTTTGTCCACAGGAGCTGAGCTTTTCGGCCTTTTCAACTACCCAGGTGGTCAGCGGAGTCCGCTGAAGTATTACACGGTGAAAGTGCCCCTGAGGGTGCAGCCGAGAGAGGAGGGGGCTCGCGCCGTCGAGGCGAACTGGCTGGACCACATGACTCAGCACTTCAACAGTGGGGCATCACTGGTGGACGGATACTTCCATCTGGGTGATGGCAATGGTGAGGGTTTTCCATTAGTGCATTAACACACAGGAGCTGAGGAAGTGAGAGATAGATAGATACACTATATAGACAAAAGTTTTGGGACACCTGACCATTACACCAACAGGGACTTTAATGACATTGCATTCAAATACATAGACTTTATTATGGAGTTGGGCACTAATTCTGTGGCAGTTAGTGCCCGTTCATTCTGTAGAGCATTTATGAGGTTGAAGGGGGATGGGGTTGAAGTCTCTGTGCGGGCCAGTCAAGTTCTTTTATGTTTTATTTCTAATGTGTTGAACTTGGCAAACAAATAGATAGATAGATAGATAGATAGATAGATAGAGCAAGAGAGAGAGAGAAAGAGAGAGCGCTTTAGTCACAGTAATTGGGGGCAGTAACAAAAACATGATGTAATCTGTCTCTTTTGTTGTGGGCAGAAAAACTTTTTTGACATTAAAAGCAGTAAAGGAGCAAGAAGTACAGATTTGAACTAAGGGTGTCTCAATTCAATACTCGGTATCAGTAGTGCATCAGATGTCAGTATCAGTATCCTGCATCGGATATCGGAAAAAAGCCTGAACATAGTGCACTTAAAATACAGGCTTCTCCACCCAAACATAATAATAAATTTTTAATAGAGCCATTGGTGACTCAGTCATGTGTGCAGAACTCCATAATTGATACATTGTTTAAGAGTGTAGAAACAAATTTTATAACTTACAAAGCGCCCTCTGGAGGAAGTGGGGAGCATTTCAGTTTCCGTGCATCTAGACCAGGGGTCACCAACCTTTTTGAAACTGAGAGCTACTTCACGGGTACTGAGCCATACGAAGGGCTACCAGT
>JBBPCZ010000001.1:1780653-1809652 GCA_037974445.1 Brycinus macrolepidotus
GACGCTGCTCACTGGTGAGTTGTGCTATTTTTAGAACAGGTCCGCGGGCTACTCATGTGGTCCTTGGGGGCACCCTGCTGCCCGCGGGCACCACATTGGTGCCCCCTGATCTAGACAAATGTGTTATTTACAGTATCAGGTCGGACTGAGAAAGTGGAATCATACCACCCCTAGTTCAAACCTGTCAGTACATTGTAAATTAAACAATGTAATTATGTGATCGCATTTAAATAATAATGTCATGTAAATGATATACAGTATATATGGCAATATAATAATAATAATAATATGCTTAAGGTCAGACCCACAGCTGGTGTGACAGACCGCCAGGAAATGGAAAATTCGCTCTTTGGTCTGTGCTCCATTTGCTCTGTTTTTATTTTGATTGCTTCCTGCCTTCTGTTCCACTGCCTCTGCTTTGCAAGTAATTATAATGTTAAATTCATTAATTTGTCTCCACCGAATGAATGGATCAGCAATTATTATAACATACAATTAACTCGTTCAAATTAGTGCACCCTGCTTTACTTTCTGTCTCTATAATTAAGCATTTCACTGCAACGTCTTTTGAGATTCGGTTCACCTGAGGGCATACAGCACGTGGCCCACAGTGCAGACTGAATGTACAATCACTGAAGGCATCAGAAACAAAGAGCTCTTAATAGACTGCATTTGCTTTAAAGGGCCCGTATTTTGGGGGAAAAAACAAAATTGTCTTGGTTTTTTCCTCAAATGTGAGTTTAATGTGGTTGTAAATATTGTTAAAATTTTCAAAACTTACTCATCTGGAAAGGGGGTCCATATATGGAAAAACAGCTGGTTTTGTGATGTCAGAGAAAGACCCATACATAGATCAGCCTAATCAGCCTGTAAGAGTTGCCCATTCAGCTTGAAGTTATAAGGAGTGTTTTACCCTGGTCTGATTTTTGAATGAGTTGGGTAGTAATGGATTACATGTAATTGGGATTCTGTAATCAGATTGGCAAAAATAAACAAGTAAGTAAATTAATTAATAAGTGCAAGTAAGTAAGTAAATGCAATTAGGTTATAATTAGAGCAGCAAATCACAGCAGTGCTCATTTACCGTCATTTACAGTGCAAAGGTTTTGGCACCCCTGCTCAAATAACATTTTGTTGCTTTTCTAAGTGAAAAATAAGACCTAAAATGTGGCTTATTCAAAGATTATGGTGAATTTTATGTTTTTTTCTAATGTGTTGAACTCGGCAAACAAATAAATGTTACAAAAATGTCATATGTCATGATATAAATGGCACAGTAAGAAAAATCAGACTGTTTGTTTTAAGGGATAAATAGAGATTGTTAAATGGTCCTGTAGAATTGACCATCCCCCAATTAAATACAAGATAAATGTAAGATATGAGCCCTTTAAGTGGAAACAGCCGAGCAATTTGAGCCTCATGTTGCTCAGGGGCCGTCCTAATGTGGGATGCTTTGTGCAGCAGGGTAAAACTAACGGCTGGTTAGAGGAAGACATTTGTCATCATTGAGAATATTACAGACCTTTTGGTGGGAACAATATGGCACCAGGATGTTCCTGACAACAGCAATGCATCAATGTCAACTTTTCGTTAGATAATTTTCACAAAAGGCCGTGCTTGGTGCAGCTGCAACTGAGCGACGACCAGTGGCATCCCAGCGGCGATTCAGGACAGGTATGATAGTCGCCAAGAAGAAGCATAAATCACCTAACTGTGCTTAAAATGAAAGCACTTCAGGATAACCCCGCCAATTAGCGCCGGAGGACCCGCTTGGCTCGGAGCGGAGCACAGGTGCCGCAGAAGCGAGGGAGGAGTGCAAAAGAGGAGGGAACCGTTTGAAGAGTCCTGCCGAGTTGTTGAGGAACAGCGTGATATCAAAGCACTGAGAGCTTCTGGTTTTTATAGGCGTCTAATTGCAGGAGAAGGCAAAGACACTCGTATTATCAGTCCGCAGATCACATGGTCCACATCGCTCCAAATTTAGCTCCTGTTTTATTCAGTCTAGTCTTTGAATTCCTAATGAGAAGAACTCTCCCTGGTGCACTTTGAACGTGTGGGCTCACAGCAAACATCAGCATGGCTCTCTTTCAGTGAAGAAAAACAGTTTTTAAAAAATCCCACTGATATTCAGATCTTCTCCGTGTATTTTTTGGGAAAGACACCCAGTCAATTAGGTGAAGGCCCAACCCGTAACGAGTCTTGCAGGCCAAGCACTTTGAGCAGGGGTGATTCTGGGATTTTCAACCCTAAAAAGACAAAAAACTTGATTTGAATTTTGTTCCTGTGGCGATCATTGATGTTTTTATTATTCTGCAGTAATTTTCATACTAGCGTTTAGATTATCACTAACGCTTACTCTTTCACCCATTTAGATGCTTGCTTGCTAACTGGTGAGAGTAAGCAGTATCTCGCATGAATGCCAGGGATATACACAGCTTTGTGCCAGAATCTTCTGGATTGTTCAAACCAAAAAATCACAGACTGAAGGGAATGTTGCTATAAAAGCAAAAATAAATCACAAAGTTATGTGAATTGTATTTATTTGGGAAATTATGGATTTGGTGAAAGAATGAAGAAAATGGGGGCTGAAAACCTCCTTGAAAGGGTCTAGAATCACCCTTGAGCCCTGTAGTTTCAAAATGAAAATGGCCACCACTTTGGTATTGATGGATTCCTCAGGTCTGCAAAGGGGGGCAGGTGTGCACTTGCTTTGATGAAATCAACACACCAACATATCATTCTATATTGTGGTGCACCTGTTCACCAATCAGCCATAACTTTAAAACCACCCACCTAATATTGTGTAGGTCCACCTCCCACCACCAAAACAGCTCTGACTCATCAAGGCATGAAGTCCACAAGACCTTTGAAGGTGTGCTGTGGTTAGCAGCAGATCCTTTAAATCCTGTAATATATCCCATGCTTTGACAAGTGCTATATTGGTATTATAATGATATAAAGAATTTTATTCATTTCACTTATCAGTGGTTTGGATGTTCTGGCTTGTCCTCACCTGGAAGAGTAAACAGTTAGCTAAATTTCCCCAACTTTGCAAAAATATTTCTTAAGTCAAATAAATTTGTGAAAATGGTCTATAATTTAGTCTATATTGAAACAAAAACCTGTATACATTTTTTTTTCCCACACTCACCTCCCAACCCCCACTAGCTGGGATTCCCTATGATCACATGATGCTATTAACTGGCAGGGTGAAGACTAGCACCAGTTTCCTCCGAGACATCTAAAGCACCACATCTTTCTACACTGCCAGTGCAACATTAATAGACAGCTTAATATGCTTAGAGGAGAAGACTAACTGCCAGCTTTTTTTACCTCAGCTATAAACATGCCCAGAGAGAGCAATGTCATGGATGGCTGTGGCGTTGCCAGGAATCAAACTTGCAATCATGCAACAATATAGCTAGCATTTTGGGCTGCTCAGGAGGCCCAGATGTTAGAACTTGACAACTCAATGAGCCCATGTTCTGCTGTCTTTCATCGTTTATATTTTAGAATTATTTTGTAAGGGGACAATATTGCTTCATTTCAGTACCCCTACCATCACCCCTTGGTCTGCGCCCCAAGGCGGGGGTTGTTGTTGTTGTTGTTTGGCTCTGTTGTCTGATGTTCTGCTCGACTGCCTCGTTCCCTGCCTGCCTCCCACAGCGGCGCCATCTAGCTGACACGTGGAGGCGGCTGGAGAGTCTCCTACTTCTAAAACAGTCCCGTGCTGTTCCCCTCCTTCCAAGACGCGTTTCCATGGCAAGGAAGCAGGTGAGTAGGTGGAGGGAGGTGCATTTAACACCCAGCGCAGGACCAGGCGCACCAGCGGGGGCGCAGGGGCCTGCCGGAGACTCCGGAACTGGTCGGATATCAGCTGCTTATTGAATTTTGCAGATCCGGCGCCCTCAGCCCAGCGTTCGTCTGCGTCGGGAGACAGGGAGATTAAAGATTCATGCGGAGGCCAGGAGCCACGCGGACCGCCACAGGGCCCTGCTGCACCATTCCCGGCAGATACCAACAATATGGACTGAAAAGGTTCCTTTTTCATCCGAGTTCCTTTGCCTCCCCCACCCTTCTCAGAAATGGATTAGTATCCACAGCTGTGAGACATTCATATGCATAACTATTCATGCTGTGCCTTCTATATTCAGACGCCACTCAGGCACTGGTGTTCGGCATATGAATTTCCAATAAGGTATTATACTGCTCTGAAAGGAATTTTTGGAGATACCTCAACGAGTTTTTTTCTTTTCTTCCTATGGAGACACAAAGAAATCCAGTGGTAAATGAAGCAGTTTAGGTGAGGCTAAATTTGCCTGGAGAAGAAAGAGTGGGAGAAACGGAGGGGGGATGACAGATGCCCAAACACATAACGCACCCACTCCCACCAAAGCCTAGCATCCATCTTCGAGGGAAGGGTGTGCACTCATACCAGACATTAATCCTGCATAAAACATGCAACCCCCCCAAACACTGACCTCCCTAAAATCTGCCCAGCAACCCACCCTGCTGCAGCCGTCCTGGCTGATGTGTCACATTCAATCCAGGTGCATTACTACCTAGACTCTACCTGTGCTCTTTATTAAAACATACATAAGCTGTCTCGAGCAGTGCATGGCACTCTCACGCATATGTTATATCATGCCGTCAAGGTTTGATGGCTG
This sequence comes from Brycinus macrolepidotus, assembly GCA_037974445.1. NCBI lineage: Eukaryota > Metazoa > Chordata > Actinopteri > Characiformes > Alestidae > Brycinus > Brycinus macrolepidotus. The sequence continues at coordinate 1,785,321 of JBBPCZ010000001.1, forward strand.
TGGCAGGCTGGCATTTGGTACTCCATCAGCTGCTCGCTCTGTTAGATGACCTCCTCTCAAGGGCTGTAAAGATTAGTCAACAAAGTTAATAAATCATGGATGTCAATTATGAAAAAAAAGTAATTTACTTAAAGGTTATTTCCTCTGACTTTTTTCAAAATTCCTGCATAATTCACTGGGTAAAGATGTAAACAAAGTCATTCAGAGTGTGAAAGGAGTGGGTCATTCTAGACTTACAGAGTCAAAACCGTTCACAGTGGTGGTGAATGGAACCAGACGTCTAAACAGATTACTTCTAAAAGCTCCTTTACAGAAAGTTTTTACATGAAACAATTACAAATAGTGTCTTAGACATTATTTTATGATAGTTTTCAGAAGGTTTTGACCTAAAAGTTTTTCATGGTGGAGGGGTCCATGCAGGACGTTTTGAAGCAAAATGATCTGATATTTATCTTGAAAAAATGCTGATGGGGGATTTTAATGTTGATGCAATGCTTACTTAAAAAAAAGCACTATAATGATCTTTAATAGTCTATAATGTTCATATGATATACACCATCATTCCAACAGATTGCATTATACTGATATACCAGGGGACTGACATACCAAAGAAAAAGCTATATAAATTATGATAAATATCAATGTGCAATATAAACGACAACATGTTGGCACTCTATAATGCCTAATAAGGTTTATATGTTACATGTAGTCAGACGTTTTGCAAAACCATCAGGAAGAGGGTGATATGGTTATTGTTTCATTGGGCCATAAAAGAAGATAAGAAGCTGCTTAGATGGAATTTTAGATTAGAAGAACTGGAGAAGGTGTAACGGTTTGATTAGTCGATTAAGCCCAACAGAAGTCGATAGGCTAATGCGCCCCCACTCCATGCGCTGCTCTTGCCCATTTCAACTCTGACCACCTAGAAGCTTTATTGAACAGACACTCTGTGGGTCCATAGACACTGTAGACACTTTGCCCGAGACATTGCTGTCTGTCCGTAAGAGCCGATGCAATCTCCCAAGTGGACTTTTCCAATTACGGCCCCCTGAGGCGAACGCAGCTGATGTATAGTGGTCAGAACAATGGCCCCTGTTTGAAAAGGGCATCGAGATGTCTTCAATTGAGTGAGTTGAGCTTTAAATGGGTTTTTCTGATGGGAGAATGGAGGCGGTTGCTGTCCCCCCATTTTTCTCCGTCTCTCTCTCTCTCACTCACTCTCTCTCTCTCACTCTACAGTCTGGCCAAGGCAGGCCGACCCACGTTCATTTTCCCGCCCCCTCTCTCTCTTCCCGGACTTCCCTAATGAAATCTGGAGTGGCTCAGGCGAGCAGACACAAACAGCACAAACAGCATTAGAGTGGAGATGGAGGAACCAGGATGAGAAAGCAAGCGCTGGGTGTGGACACTCGACCCAGCAACAAGAGAAGCGGGTGGGGGTTAAATTGGAATTTGGAATGGAACTCTTCACAGTGAGCGGGGGAGGATGTCGTGAACCAGTGAGCTGCTTTGAAATGGACGTTAGCTGATCACCAAGCCATCAGTTAGGCTATGCCATTAGCTTATACTAAAGCGAATAGCCAGTTAACTCAGAATCAGTATCAGAAAACTTTATTGGTCCCAGAGGATATTGCTTAGCTAGAGAAAAGAAAACATTGCTTGACCACTTGCATGCTTTAATTTTATTTTTCATAAAAGTATTTCTTCACAAAATACACTGTATTTCTTATATGAAAGAATCTTATCTAATCAGTTCATTTATTTCTATGTATTTTTGCTTATCCTTGAACATATTATCTTTAAAATGTACAAGTTTGTTGGCAAATCATTTTGATAGTTGTAAGCAGTATTTCTTGAAAAAAAAAAGCCAAATTATCTGCACCGTGCCAGTGAAAAAAGACACTTTTGGTTGAAACAAGTAAAAAAAGGTATGCAAATAAGCCAAATAATCTACTTGTATGACCAGATCAAAATGAGAAATACTAGATATTTAGACAATTAAAGATGATTTCACCTCCTAATTGCTTAGGAGTCAGACAGTCCATTAATGTTTTCCCTCCACCAATATTTTAAATTAGACTCATGGCCTAATGATCTGACAAGATGAATCAGATGTTTTAAATGAGCTAGAACGCCAAACTGCGCAGACTGAGTAGCTGGTGCCATTTACACATAAACAGGTTTGGATAAGATGAGGACTGAAAGGAAGAGCCTAGGCTGAGTCTAGACTTTCTTATTAAAAAAAAAAAAAGTATTGCTTGAATGGTTCAGCTCAGCCACATTGAAGGTAAAACCAAAAAAGATAGATGGTTGTTTTTTCTTCTCCTCCACGGGACCTACAGGGTGCCGGTACACCATTCCGCCCCAGTTTAACCCCATAGAAATGGGACGGCGCGAGAGTGGACTCCCTGACGAACATACATCGCCTTTGAAAGCCCTGCTGAGCTTATTAAGTGCGCACACACAGCGGCGGCTCTAAATCAGAGCCAAGCATGGGGACAGCGGGAGCCGCCTGAGACACTTGGCTTGCTTTTGAAAATGAGCTTCTTTATTTTATGACACCGAAAACGTTCCAATATTCATGTTTCATAACGTAAGGGCGCTCTTAATTAGAGCCGTCCGTCACGAGTTAAAGAGCTGTTTCACTTTGATGGGACGGACGAAATGGCACCCCCAGGTGTCTTTCTTCTTGGCTCTCTTCGTTATTGCCTCTCTCTCTCCCGATCTGTTGTTCTTTCGCTCTCTTTATCTCTCTCCTCCCTACACTTTATTGCCCTCTTCCTTCAGTATGTTTTGTTGGACCTTAACGTTGTTTCCTGTTAGCTTAGTTACAGTGAGCCGACCCCCCGGCCCACGCCGCCCCTGCTGCCCCCCATGCGTTCGAGGACCTCCCTGACTTCCTCTTCTCTCCCCTGCAGATCAGCAGCCAAAGGTCACGGATAGCGTATTCATCTTCCAGGAAGGAGACTCCAACGCAAACACGAGTTATGATGCCATCGTGGTGGAGCAGTGGACCATCATTGATGTGAGTGAGGCTGCACACTCAGCAGAGTTTTATAGGGCTCATGTCATGGAAAAAACACATTTCCCATCCTCTTTGGAGCTAAACATATGGTTAGTACTGCATGAACATCATTAAAGTCTCCAAACAGCAGTTTTAGCCACCCGTTCACAGTGAAGTGATAAACTAGGCTTTAGTGGAGATATTGAAGTAGAGGATGTGGGGAACAGAAAACCTCAAATATACACAAAGAAATGTTGCTCTTTCAAAATTTTATTACGAAAAAAAATCAGAAATATTTAAAACAAATCTAACTGACTGGTTTTGAAGGTTAATTTAACAATATACGCTGAAAGTGCAATCTAATGGATGTGAAAGCTTCTGTACAAGTTTCATCAAAATAAACACCCCTTGCCTTTATTATAGAAGCACAAATATGTGTCATCATTTCCAGCAATTTTTGGAAATAACTTGTGTCCAAACCCTCCCAGCACCTTTTCAAGCATGCAAAAGGTTCTGTCTCATTTGCTGGACGCTTATTTCGAACTTGTTGATTCAGTTTGTCCCTGCAGCTCAAGGGGTGAAAGATCTGGAGACTTAAGATCAAGACATAATTCTCAAAACGTTTTGCTTTTCTTTGGACTGGATATAATTTTGGCACAATTCTGAAGAACGCTTGGGATCATTGATGAATGAAATTTTGTCCAGTGATAGGCAAACCAGAAGGAATTGTGTAATGTTGAAGAATTGATTGATACTTTTTTCGTGATCCAACACAAAGTGAATGTCAGTGCACTAAAGACAGACCTGATATGTCTCTTCAAAAAAGATAGTTTGAACCTTTGTGGCTAAATAGTGTGTTACTGCAGACTGTAAAATTCTGAAAACCAGTCAGTTATAACTGTATTTGTTTTAGGTACTTCCAATATTTTCTTGTAATAAAATTTACATTTTTGGTGGGCCCAAACGTCTGGCCTGTAGTGTAATACAAATAATAATCTTCCTCACACACTAATCGAGGTTCCTCACCCATTTCATCTTGTTCCAAATCCGCATCAAATATCCAGCCTTTTGTAATAGACTCTCCGGTGACCAGCCATGCGTTTTAATATCATGGCTTCATGGCTGCCATGGAGGACCTGGGTTCAGTGATCACACCGTTCCTTCCAGTTTCATTTGTATGAAATTTCATACGATTTCATTCATTTGTAGGAAATTGTTCTCACTTAAAAAAAGTTTTTGAGATGGGGTTGATTTGAAAGGTCAGAGAAACTGAGATTGGAGTCATTGAATTCAATGGGCAAGTGAGATATCACTTACGAGGAATGGGACTTGGCAGCAGTTCACATTAAGACAAGAAAATAGAGAAATATAGTAGAAAACAAACAGAAGTTCTTACTTCAACATTTCAGGGTTTTCATACTAGAGAAGTCAATGGGTGTTGCATCTCTTCTTCATACTTGAACGAAAAGTGATTGTGTTTGTTTGTTTCATGCCCCATGAAACAGTTCCACATGGGCCACCAATATACTGACACTCCAGACCCACGTATGAGAGCAAAGTGAGCAAAAAAGCATTTTTATCACCATTTTCCACTTTGATTACTATTGAAACAGTTTGCAAAGTCCCAGGTTTTGAAAATTTACTGTAGGCCTGTTTAAGCGTTTTTCACTCTTTCGGTCAAAACAGTCATTTTTCTATTTCAGACACAAAACGAAATTGGTGTTTTTGCTTCAAATGTGTGGGTGTTCTTGGCCATATTACATGTTTTGTTGTTTTTTTCCAATATGTTAAACAAAACAAAACAGTAATTGTGCATGAAAGTGTGCAGGAGTGTGTTCTCAGTGGAGGACATGTACTTATTTAAGAGAATAGGACTGAGGTCTCAACCTTGTATCTCCAAACAAATAGCTTTACTTTCAGGTTAAGTTAGTGTAACAAGTCATTTTTGATCATTTCTATTGGTCCATTTTTCAGGATAACAGCAGCTGGCATTTTCAAATAATGTACAAAAACTACTATAAATATTTAAATATTTTGGAGCTTTTTTCTTAAGAATAATGTTTGTTTGTTCATGTGGAAAGGAAAGAAGAGAAAAAAGAAAAGAAGAGAAAAGAAACGAAAAGAAAAGGAGAGAAGAGAAAAGAAAAGAAAAAAGAAAAGAGAAAAGTAAAAGAAAAGAATGCGAGAGGTGGTGGAGGGGGCCATTTCTGCTCAGCCACACCTGTTTGAGGGGCACTAATGGGCGAGGGGGGCTGGGGTTCCAGATCCAGACGTGTTTTGTTCTGATGAGATGTTGTGTCGGGTCGGCATTGATTCCTCTCAAGTCCGTCACGCTTGGGCTGGTTTGGGAGTTGTAGTCTGAGCATGTGTAGTGTGAATGTTTATGTGTGTGTGTGTGTGTGTGTGTGTGTGTGTGTGTGTGTGTGTCGACCGGGCAGTGTTGTGTTGGTAATCGCTGTGTATTCTGATGCTATCACAGTAATCGAGTTTCTTAACTCTGTAGTTCCAGCTGCCTATTCACTACATCTGTCTGTCTGCATCTCTCTCTTTCACTCTTTCTCTCTACCTTTCACTCTTCCTAACTCGCTTCTCTCTCAACCACCACCACCACCTTGTTTTCAGTGTTGTGCCGTGACCTGCATTGCTCACCAGCTAAGCCTAAGAACACAGTGCAGCTGTCTGACATTATTCACCGTGGCTGTGGGTGAATGCGCCGCATTCAGATCTAAGCCGGCTTGACGTCCTCACGCTTTACAGTTCAATTTGGAGAGCAGGAGGTGTGCAGGATGTTATTATATTGATAGTTATTGTTCTCAGATCATGAGTACCTCATGCAGCTCATGACAAATCGTTCCGGAGGCTTTAACGAACACAGGAATTAGGCATCAGTTTGGTTTGTGTGGTGAGGAAACGACTCTAAAATGAATCTAAATGAGTCAAACTAGTGCACAATGCTGCACCATCTCCTGTTCTGAGTTATTTTTTCCTCTCAAATGTCACCCTGCTTCTCTTTATGGAGAATTCTATGGTAATAACACTTCGCACAATATGAGGATTCATGGACGAAAGATTGAGGTGCTAGCATTAACAGCATCGCACCGCATCACTCAGCACATAGCCGTGCCGTGTACAATGCGGTCCAGATTAAGCGAGCGCCTCTATTCTTGGTTGCCGAAGGAAATCAATAGACAGCGCAACCTTGGATATATAATGCAATGAAGGCCCTCTATTATTAGAGGGAGCCCCCCACACACACACACACGCACACAAACACACACACAGATATGCTACAACCCCCCCACACCAACAAAACGACTATCCCCCTACCCCCCCCACCAAACCCCATACCACCCCACCCCACCCTGAGCCAACATTCTCCCATTTCACATTTCCATGAGGAACAATTCAAGGTTTACTCCCTAGCAACGTACTTATTAGTTTGGATCCACCGAGAGTGAAACCGCCTCAACCACGTTTTATTAGACTCCTGGTGAACTCCCACTGTCTGAAAAACCAAAAGAATAGTTAAGAGAGAAGAAAATTACTTGCACAATTAGCAACCTACGTTGCAAAAAAAATGTTAATTTCTGACAAAAACTAGAGAAAATATATGGAAAATGGGATGGGCTTGACAAAACTGACTTAGCAATTCTTGAAATTGAAAACTAAAGAGAAGCTAAAACATCTAGATATCTAACTGAAATGTAAAGTGGCCCATTATAGTCACGCGTGAACACACCATAGCACACAGTGTGAATTTTTTTCTCTGCATTTAACCCATTCACCAAGTGAAGCAGAGGGCTGTCACCAACAAAGAGCATCCAGGGAGCAGTGAGTGTAGACGGCACCTTGCTCAAGCGTACCTCAGCAATGACACTAGCAGTGCTGGGATGCAAACCCACAACCTTCTGATTGGAGGGGCAACCCCCTAACCACGAGGCCACCCAGCAGTTAACATGCCACTAGATTGCATTTTGCTAACTGGTGGATGTATACTTTCATTATCTGTTAGCCACATTAGCCTGTAAGACTTTGTAAGGAGGTAATTTGTGGAACTTTGAACTTTGTAAAAACTGACTTCAGATGCATCCAAAGATTAAAACTTCTGCTTGAAGAGGTTTGTGGTGGAAGTTCATGCTAAAGCTGTTCCGCAGAGCTCTGCTCAGCTGACGGTTTGCCACAGCTGAAGCTAGGAAGGTGTTGGCAAGGTCTGGAAGATGCTTTTCTTAGAGTGTAATCAGCACTTTGCCTTCGTTAGAGGTGTAGTCTTCTCAGCAGGCATCTGGGAAGTGAAGGGAGAGAAACCTGCAACATTTAACATGAAAGCAACCTGTCTATGAAGCCTGTTTCCAGAGCATCCTGCTAATCAACCCTGAGTGGGAACAGGGCCTGGAGATATGTTTGGAAGGTATCCACGGACTACTAAAAATGATCTGCCCGGGGCGTCTAAAGGCTACATTTTTGGAATTCAGTGTGTGTTTACCTGGGGGTTTTCTTATGCGTCTGTGGGTTCCTACAAAAAACAACTGCATTTATGATGTGTTGGTGTATCTGTGGAGAAATCTAATGCTTTGCTAGAACCTCTGTTTAATCAGCTCATAGCTCAACCTTCTCCTGCTTTGAAATGTTAAACAGACATTTATATGTGGTTGCTTTGGCTGTGGGACTTTTTTTTTATCTATAATAATGGTCCAAAGTATGGACAAAGGTCAGGCTTTGAGAAGCCTACTTTTTACATAGGCAGTGTCCCAGAAGAAGATTTTGCTACTCACAACAGTCTTTTCTTTGTCTTATCAGAAATAAATCATCTTATTTGGGGATTAGTGAAGTCTGACTTGTTACTCCTAAAATCCCCCTTTAGGAGAAATAAGAAGGAAAATGAAATAATAACTTCGGACAGAAGTTCTTTTGCTGTTCTCATTGGCTTCTCGGGTTTCTTCTCTGTAGCAGCCTTATGGATCTCAAAAATGTCTAACTGTCTAACTATCAAGTATGTCTTGAATTTGATAACTAAGACAAATTTCAGACATTGTACAACCAATATTTCTTTTGGATTCTTATGGTTTATCTCAAGATTTGATTATTTGAGACAGTAACGTTCTTCCTCTGTTCCATTTTAAGATCTTAAATTGGGATTGGGCTGAGATTAGTGGAAGGCTCTTTCTCAGGAGCAGAATTTAAGAAGTTTAAGAGAAAATGGTCAAAATCTCATATTGAGCTCAGTTATGTCTAGGAGAAACAGGCTGGCCAAAGAAGAGAACTTACTTTAAATTTTCCTTTCCTCTGGGGTATTTTAACACAAGCAAGTCTATTTGAGATTGCTTTACAACCTGACATGGTCTGAAGCAAGTATGATGATTCAGGCATGCATTGGAGCAATGCTAACCTGGTAGCTGTAAGCAGGAATAGCAATGGGCCAGAACGCGCTGGGACACACTGGAATGCACCAGGATGCACCAGAAGGCTGTTAAAGTCATCTTACAGTGTTCCTGAAGTGCTGTTGAATGCAGCAAAAGAGTTTGGCGTTTTGCTGTGTATGCCTTGATGAAAGGCTTGCTTGGTATTTGTAGTTCTTTTACCTTTAGGAGATCTTTCTACATGGTGCATTTGATCAAACTTAGAAAGAAACTTGCCCTACATTTATAAACCAGTTATTTTTTCATAATTATGTTCCCTTTCCCAGACTCTTAATAATAAATATTTTTATTTATTAATAAAATTATTTATTTGCAACAAATAATCAAAAGGCCCTTTGTATTTACAGTTGAGAGGGCCCATACCCTCCATTTTTCTTGAACTTTTTTTTCACTCTGGGGTCCACATTTTTGTGCTTTTATGTATCAAAAGCCATCATACTTCATTTCTATGTGTCCATTTTGCAACCATTCTTCATTCATTAGAACTAAACTCTTTCTCTTACTGTGCCTTTAAGACTGATATATGCAAATCACCCCTGTTAGATTCAAAAAGCAGGTTGGACTGAAACACTCCATATAGCTTCAGTGTGAACAAATGGGGCTAAACTGTAGGCTGAATAGGTGGATATATGTAAATGTGTTGTTATTTGTGACATCACAAAACCAGTGAATACAAAACAGGCTTTTTTTGAATTATATGTACCGGGGAGTAAGCACATAGGATCGACCACATCGGCCAAAGATGAAATTTGGGTTTCTGTGATATGGGCCTTTTAAATTATTTTGTTGTTTCAGCTTTAGCCAAAAACTGATCAAGCTTCTAAGAAAAAAATGACAACTAAATGCACTAGATTCACACATTTATTGGTTAAATATGAAACCATATCTTATATTTTAATGATGCAATCCCTTCCACACTCCAAAAAGTAGGGTTCTCCCAGTTAAACCCGTCCTTTTCCATCCCTGTCTATAAGCTTATATAGCTTGTTAGCTATATTAGCCCCCCTCAAAGAACAAAAGAAGCAAACTTCAGACCCCAGGCATGTCCTGGCTAATCAGTGTACGAAGAAAATTGGGAGGTTTTTTTTTTTCTTTTTTTTTAATTTGTTTTGAAATATTGCTTTATTTCTCAGAGCTCAAATGTCCAGGCAGTCTGAGTAAAGTTACCAGCGTTAATGTTGTTAGCACAGTACAGTATGTCAAGGCTATATAAAGGCTGTGCATTGTGGTGGCCAATATAATACCTCTTATCAGTTCCAGGAACCCACGATAGATCTGAGATTAGATTAGGCCTAAAGTTGTGACATCAGGATGCCAGTAAAGAAGGCCGGAGTCACAGAAGAGCATGTGTTAAATGTAGCCTAGCATGTAGCGTGTGTGCGTGCGTACGTGTGTGCGTGTGTGTGTGAACGCTTATTACTAAGAGTCAGCCCGTCTCTAATTTGGGCCATGCTCGTACAGTGCAAGCAGACAGCAAAGTCTGAAGGTCGTTTCAGATGTCGGGCCGGTGCAATATCAGAAAGACAGAAAGATCATTAAAACGTGTCCTTTGGCAATGCTACACTTTCTGACTCCAGCAGAGGTGAGAAAAACACGTGACCCACATTTTTCAAAGAACAATTTTCACTCGCACTGTGAGGGTCCACATCCGGATGTACTCTGCAGCATTCGGGCCGAGAAGATAGCTCAGCTCCAAAGGAAAAAAAGGCCTAATTGAGGTCAAAGGAGCTTCGCCTCAAAATATTGAAACTCTGCTGACTTAATGGAGTAAGTATTTCTCCTCTTATCCGAGTTTCCACAGTGACTTCATTGAAGGAGGTCAGTCTTTATTATCCTTGTGCTTTTAGATGTGTCTTTGAGGAGCCCTCATGTACACTTAGAGGCCACTTTATTGGAAACCCCTCTCTTGTAGTTCCACAACAGAGACTGTAGCCACTCTGTTGATGCAGTTTGTATTAGCACCCTTTGGCCCTTCATCAGTGGACAGTTTCTGACCACAGACCCATTCTTGGCTAGATTTTTTTGGGAGGACCTAGCAGTAACAATGAGGTGTGTAAAAGTCCCAGTAACACCGTTTGCCTGATACACTTAGAGCACACACTAGCATGCTGTGCTGAGAATGGACCACCTAATTAATATCTGTCAATAGAGGTCCTGTATTCAGAAGCTGACCAATGATGAATAGGATTTGGGGGGTGAATTGTAAGAAAGCTGTTTCTAATAAAGTGACCAGTCAGTGGAAGCACAAGGTAGATGTTTCTAATAAAGTAGCCATTGAGTGGAAGCACAAGTTAGGTGTTTCTAATAAAGTGGCCAGTGAGTGGAAGCACTAATGAGGAGTTTCTAATAAAGAGCCAGTGAATGGAAGCACTTTATGTGATTCTAATAAAGTAGCCAGGGAGTGGAACCACATGGTTAATGTTTCTAATAAAGTGGCCAGAGAGTGGAAGCACAGGGTAGGTGTTTCTAATAAAGTGGCCAGTGAGTGAAAGCAGAAGGTAGGAGGTTCTAATAAAGAATATGGTGATTTTATGGTGGATGAGAAAGCACACACAGTCTCGTTTTGAGACAAGCACTGCACCTACTGTGGAACAAATAAGGTAATTTTCCTGTTTATTAATGCAAGCATTGCTGGAATGGCATATTCAGTGCTTTTCAGATGTGAATTCTATTCAGTAAAAGACTTGGACTGTTAACCTCCCTTTCTGGTCCTCCATCTGCTGTACTTCATTGTCCACCTTAGTGAAAGAGCGATGAAAAGCCATTTTAAAAAAGGCATCCACAGTTCTCCTTAGCTCATGCATCTGTCTGTTAGAACACCCAGTACAGCACTGGGCTCGGGTCCAACACAAACCCTTCCTCACCTTATCTATACTCCCTCTGGGCGACGACCACAGCTCAGGCCAATGTAAATAACAAGGCCCACTTCATCAGGGCCCTACAGCCTCTGAAGTCTTACCACACTGCCCACAACTATGTGCTCCAGACAACTCAGCTAGATAGGATGTTGTAATTTTGGCTTAGTACTCCCCAAGTTCAGCCCCACATTGCTCCATTACAGTACTGTCTATGTTATTCTGTGTCAATTCAGGATTTATGCACTATATTCTTACTCTATGCTAGCAGTCTGCCAGTATGCACATGGTGTCTGTGATAAATTCTTCCCATGAAAACAGAATCTGGTTAATTTAGATTACTTTTTTTTTTTTATAAAAATGACCAAACATTCAGTTAATATTTTAAATAAAGTGATGAAACAAAATTTAATTGGAATTGCCATGGAAAGGTAATGCCCTTTTCACATATGGTGTCCTTAAGGGCCACAAGGCCTCAAGAATTTAGCACTGAGCCGTGGTCACACTGAAGTAAAGTTTGCTTAGCGAAAAAGCCAATTCACTTGGATAGGAAACAACATGGGGACATGAAAAAGCAAGTCATGTCCTGTGCTGGTAGGCATGGTGGGTAGAGCTGTTGCCTCACAGCAAGAAGGTTCTGGGTTCATTTCCCACCTGAGGTGGTCAGGATCATTTCTATGTGGAGTTCACGTGTTCTACCTTTGTTGGTTTCTTCCCACAGTCCAAAGACATGCTTGTCAGGTGAATTGGAGATGCTAAATTGCCCCTAAGTGTCTGTGTTCCTGCCCTGTCATGAACTGGTGACCTGTCTGGGATGTTTCTCCACCTTTTGCCCTGCTTTTGACTGCTGTAATAGACTTCAACGACCCTCTTAAAAATGAGTGGCTCACATAGTGGCTGGAATGGATAATGTCCTGCAGTGGTTAATTTTGATTCACTCTGAATTCATCTGGGTGAGCTTTAACCACATGAATTTGTAAATTCTGAAAGCCTGAACTAACAGGAAACGACCTGTGAGCTCCTCTTTTTTGAAGAAAACTAAGCAGAGGAACTACCTCAGCCAACAAAATGCGTTGATTAATTACAGACTAGTTCATTAGCTAAGGTTAGTTCTTCACTGAAAAGTACACTCCCTCCAAAACCACATCACATCAGGACCACCCATACTCACCTGTTTTGGTCCACCCTAGTGAAGACAATTACGAAGCAACAGTCTGGCGTGAACATTAAGTTAGCCTAGATCAGTGGTCACCAAACCAGTCCTGGAGTATGAGTACCCCTGCCCTGCATGTTTTAGTGTTTACACACCCACTGCAGCTCAAGAACAGCTGGGGAATTAAGCGATTAGTTATCGCACTTTACCACTGGCACAAAAAATCACGCCATACCGTGAACAAATGTTTCTCAATCATAAATAGACATAGTTTTGGGGCAACGACCAGCCATGACCTGTGGGGATAGAATTGTGTGTCAGAAACACTGTTACCAGACTGAGATATAGTGGATAATCGAAGTGTCCTGCAAGTTCCATGCCACCGCAGTATGGTTCAGGTACAGCACGGTTCCTGTATACCTATGAAAATGTACCTTTGGATCAGCTGTTCTGGGAGCAGGGAAAATGTGCAGGGCAGGGGGTGCTCCAGGACCAGCTTGGGAATCACTGGCCTAGATATTCTAGCAATTTAGCCTTAACTACAGCTGCTAAAAAATCTATTTCTGAAAACGTACTCATGGCCACAGACATTTAGTACAATGTTAGATAAAATGTTTGGTATAATTATATTGTTTCCACATTATATAGCACCTTAATACCTATGTACCAGTGCACAAGTACAGCGAGCAATGTTCCCGCCATCATTTTTCTGTGGTTCTAGTTGAATGGTTATGCCAATGTAGATCAGCCAAGGCTTGTCTGGAGTCCAAATTTCGCTTATATTGTTTTGCACTGTTACGAGGCCAGCATTGCTTACACACAATACAAGTCAATAGTCACCCTAATTGTTTCCACCAAAATTTCTCTCAGATTGCATCCAACTCTTCATTAAGGTGGCACAGATTTGTGGATGTGGTTTAGAACTCAGTATGACTTACTGTGAACTATAAAAATGAAGATGAAGGAATCAGATTAAAGATCAGTCCTCCTTACAACTGCTTTGTGAATACCAGCCCTTGTGTTGTCTGTAGCAGTTTTGTTTAGTTTTATAGCTCACAGTAAATCATGCTGCATTCTTAAAAGGTGTTCGAAAGTTCAACCTTCACAAAGAGCTGAAAGGAATTTGAGTGTTGGGAGATGCTTCAATTAAATTTAAATGTTAGTACAAACCGTTTGGGTGACTATTGACTTCTAGTGTTAGCTACATTGGCCTCGGAGCTCCAGTCCTAAATAAGAAAATAAGTTAAATATGGACTGCAAACATGTCTTGGTTGATTGAGTACAAATAGGGTAAGTGAAAAACCTGTAAATGAGATTTTTCACTGAATCGTTCATTTAAGTCTGGGTGATACAGTAAAAATAGTATATCATGGTACTTCAAGACAGTTAGTCTGAACTTATATTAACAGTCTTTATGAACCTTCATGAATTTAATCTGATGCAAACAAGTTGCAGTAGACAAAAGGCTATAAAAGTGAGTAAAAATTAATTTTTATGTTATTTATTTGAGTTATTTATGTTTCAAAATAAAGCTGTTCAGAACAAATAAGAGGAAGAAACATTGATGAATCTGATGATATCATAATAGGCTGATATTCAGTTGGCCTATTATGAGATCATAATGGGCTGATATTCAGTTGACCCATTATGACATCATAATGGGCTGATATTCAGTTGACCCATTATGACATCATAATGGGCTGATATTCAATTGACCCATTATTAAATCGTAATTGGCTGATATCTTAACAGTTTGTTACTGTGTGGTTTATAGAGGTACTATGCCATGGTTGCTTACAGGCTCTCTGTATTTGATCTATTTTTTGTGATCCATGCAGTTGTTCAGTGTCCTGGAAGTACTGTTGGCACACATGAAATTCACATAATAATGACATAATAATGACACAAAAAGGCATAAAAGAGTGCAATAACATAATTTATCATAATAGCCTATCATATCACCCACTCCTAGTTGTATTACACCATATGTGATGTACTGCAACAGTACAACACATTCTATTGCATTTCTGTGTGTGAACACACTCGATGTGGGCCGTGGCTGATTTCAGACGCAGCTTCAGCTTTGGGACCGTTACAGTTTCCGCTGGAGAATTACATCTGTCTGTGTGCGTATGTGCAAATCCGTGGTGATGTTTTGTGGTGCATGAGTGTGAGCACTGTTTTTCTAGAGTATGCCTGCATGCTTGTAAATGGAGGACTGACACGCGACATGGTTTCCTTTGGGGCAGGTGCAGTTAAACCGCACTGCTTTTCCTGTCATATCAAGATGAGCGCACCAGCCAGGTCGCCAAAAAAACACACATCTCCAAACACTCCAAACATCTCATTAAACAGGCGCGCTGAATAAAAGCCGAATTCTATTTATGAAGCCTCCATAAAATACATCTTTAATATTAGCATCTGGCTTTATGAGCCCCAATGAAATAAACCCCGTCCCCTCTTTCAAGCAGGATATTCAAATGTGTCTGAGATATAATGAAATGACTGTGTGTGTGTGTGTGTGTGTGTGTGTGTGTGTGTGTGTGTGTGTGTCGCACAGGGTGTACAGGTGAAGACGGACTACATCCCCCTCCTGCAGTCTCTGGCTTCGTTCGGATGGAGGCTGACCTGTGTGTTGCCCACGCCAGTCATCAAGACTAACAGGTAGAAGGATGTTGATGTCATTGTATGCTGTCAGTAGGCTCAACTGAAACTAAGTCATTGGCCAAAAGACAGACTATTTCAATGTGCACTGAACACACTACTGTTGTACTTCAAAGCAATACAGTAGTTTGGCACTGAATCAAATTTTCCACATAGCACAGATGGTGTTGATCTTCTAATACAGACACCTGTCCTCAGTGAATTGGGGGAATGGAACTCAAAGCTAAAAATGCTAATTCAGGAAATTTACTGTCTCTATGTTTCATGTAGGGATTTTCTGTCATTCTGGAAGATGTCTGATGTCAAAAAATGAACAATGAGTTGCCAGCATCTTTACGTTTTTCTACATAAAAAGGCTGAAGGCAGTAGGACATTAGCATTACGGCCCCTGGGTGCTGGTTGTTTGGTGAGCTGAAGCTCACTGATGTCATGAAACTACATAACCCAGCAAACATGAGATGTCTGCTAGACATATCTAAATCCAGGACTTTATCTGTACATCTGGACAATATGCAAATCAGGTTCAGTATTTGAACGTCTGACGCCTCTTGGGTGTCGATGTTCAGTTCATCGATAGGAAGGTCCATAGGAACCCATTCATTTTGGACACTCTCAAAAGCATCCTCTAGCTCCCATTTGCCTTAAAAGCAAATGTCCAACACCGTTCATGTTCTGGTTGATTGACTGTATTTGAGGTTAGATTAAAACTGAGTAAATTTTTTTTTTTGGCTGAACTTTTGCTTTAAATAAGAGTCCGCCTGATAGCAATAGGTCTAAACTGATTACATATTAGAAGCATTGTCCAGTATGAAGCTCTAGATATCACAGCTGTGGGCCGTCATGACTGGCAGTAGGGGACTCTGGAATGCAAATGCTGATAGCAACTGTTAACAACTGTCCATTTGTGGTGGAGCTTCCCCAGAGGCGCTTGCAGGAACCCTATAGAGCCAGAACTATCAGTGCAGCTTTTGCCCTACACCTTTTAACACGGCCTTTCTGTTTTCCAGCAAATCTTGTTCGCACCTGTTCCAAATGCGGTGTTAACTTTTCTCTTCAAAAAATAGCCTGCACGCTCTGCAACCCCTCAACACATTTCTCAGAATACACTCGATTTGCAAAATCTCACACGTCTTGTTTAAAACAAGAACTTTCGTCAGCATGACGGGGTCGAAAATGAAATAGATGCAAATGAGGCTCAGGCTCGCCATGCGAACTGCTCTATTAAGCTACAGTTTTCGCTCTGCGTTGAACGGATGAGGAGGCTTTTTGTCATATCCTGTCTGGTGGTGTCATTTTTGAGGCATGAGAATAGAAATTCCGCTGCAAAGAGCACGTTTGTGCGCCTGTGTGGGAGTTTAAAGACAGCAATTGAAATACTGTTACTGCACTGTAACAAATGCATCCAGTATCAGTAGAAAGGAACAGAGCGGTTTTCCTGGGTGGCACCTCATCCTTTTTATTTCCTAAGAGAAATTCTACACAAGGTTCTACTTGTCAAAACATGTTGAAGAAAAGACAAGACAGGGGCCAGTCGATTATTGATGCCTACTCGGACCTACTGTGTCCGGCTTCTTATCAAGGAGGGTCATTCGGTGGTGATTACAGACATAGAATGTTTCTCATAAAGCGCATAGAAGGTCTTGGTCTGGCTGGATGATGTGAAAGAAACATTGGATTTGGGGGGTCCACACTGTGAAAGCTGGCATCATCCTGCACTGAATCAGAATCAGAAAATGTTATTGATCCCAGAGGAAATTGCAAAAATTCCACCTACAATGGGATTTGAACCAACGTCTCTGATTCTCTCAGCAGGGCACATTAACCCCAGACCAGGCTAGGGGACTGCAATGATAAAGAACATTTTCTTCATACAAATGGAAAGACGCTGGTTTAGCACAGGTCTGGTCATATGGCGCAGTGAACAAGGCATCCGTACATACAGTTACATTGTTTCCTGTGTGACAGTAATGCATATCTTTTATACAACATGGGAAAACCAGCCCCGTTTTGGTAATATGGACTAGGGACACCAAATTCAATTAGTCTGCCAAACAGTGTTGCCCAAAATGGGACACAGCCACAGCCCAGGTTTAACTTTTTGGCAGATCATGTAGCGCTTAGAACTCAGAGTATATTAGTAAAAGTCTGATTTCAACAAATAAAAATGGTGTAAAACAGTCTAAAACCGGTGTTTGCTCTCCTACACGCTCGCCGTTTGCTGCTACTTTGCTCGGCGCACCGCCGCTCTCTGGACCCCCCTACATCTGCGGGTTTTCCACACCCACTTGTGGGCGATGACTACCCTGAAAGTTCTCCCGTATTCTAGAATCTTGTGTTTTTTCCATTTGTTTCTACGACCTAAAATAAAAGAAATTTGGAGTCTATTATATCAAATATTCTAACGGAGCCTTTGTAGGCAATACAGCACCAAAACATGACAAATTTTCCATAATACTTAGCAGTGGAGATGAAGCTCTTTCTTGTATAACCATCTTTATTTTACACCAAACCCACCTTGAGTGTTTGTGGCCAGGAAGCTCTATTTTTGTCTCATCTGACCATAGGACCCAGGACCAGTCAAAGTTCCAGTAAAAATCTATTTGGAGACTTGGTGTCCCTGAAATGACAGTCTCCAACAGTGATCCTTGAAAAAATGTTTGCCTTTCTAACCAGCCTCCTCATTGGGTGTGTGTGTATAATAACTATGTGTCGGCTTCCAGTCAGATTCAACTCTATTATTTAGAATTCTAAAAGTATATGTAGATATTTTCATGTTTTTATCTGTATTAATAGCCATTGCCTAATTTATAAGAAAAGATAAGATAAGATAAGATAAGATAAGATAACCGTTAATCAGTCCCATGGGTGGGAAATTTGCATTGTTACAGCAGCAAAGTGGACAGAACAAGAGAAGAAACTAGAAGCCACATAACCAATAGAATAAAAGCTATACAACACAACAGTACAATATAAAAAGTACACTATGCAAATATTATTTAAATATAAATATATAGGTTTGTATTTATATATATGTATGTATGTATGTATGTACACAGTGAATCTACATGTATGTACACATTGGAGTATCCTCAGGTTGATGAATGACTGAAGGATTTTGGCCTCTGTGTCACCTCTTATTTATACCCCATTGAAACAGGAGGTCCACAGTTCTCTCCAGCTCTGGTGTGATCTGAAATGGCTGTCAGTGAAGTTTTGTTCATTTTTAGACCTAAGTCCCAAATCACATCCACAAACCTGTGCCACCTTAATGAAGATCTGGGTGTGGTTTCAGAGAAATTTTCATGATTGTATTTGGCATAATGGCTTAGTTGATCAAGCGATAGAGAATAGATTTGTCAATCTAAAATTTTTAAATTTAACCTATTATAATCATAATCTGTTAGTTGTAGCTCTAAGGTGGATTGCCATCAAGCTTCTAGGTAAATGTGTATTAAAAATAGTTTCTTCAACTCTCCCTTTAGTTTTTGTATGTCTGTGTTGACAGAGTTATTTATAATTTATCCAAAAGTAGTAGTTTTATGAAACAAGTTAGTCCATGTTGTCCCCACCCTTTATGTAAAGTGAATTGACCAACAGAGTTTCTTGTATCATTGGGGAAAAAACTGTAATTTGGTCATTCAATGACGAAGCAGTGTGAAATGTCATCACGTCGGGTTAAATGTACAGTCACCCCTTGGCTTCATCTTGGTGCTGCCGCTGTGTGGAACCAGACAGATGAGTAGTGAAAAGCTCCGGGGTTGGTATGAGACTCGGCTCAGACATTGATTCTTGGATTTATTCATGCTCAAAGCAAATCTGTCACCTTGCATTTCTTTCCTCTGTAACTCTGCATGGAGCAAATGGGAGCGGAATGAACACCGTACGAGTTCATTCAGCGGCGGAGAGATTTACAATGCACGCAGGTGTCAGAAGTCTTCGTTCTTTTAAACAGCGGTGTATTCAACTGGAAGCGTGTGAGGTCGCGGGAACGTGACGCGTTATGGGCCCCTGTACTGTGAGGTGATTGATATCAGGCCTTCCTAGAGCCTTAGTGAGTTACAGAGTGCCGGAGAATAGACTTCTTGCCTCCGAGGGTTTTGGACTGTAGTAAATGTGCCATTCAGTCAATTGTAATGGGAGGGGGAGCAGTATGGACCCTGTATTTGGTATAATGGAACGTCAGTGGAGCAAACTGATGATTCCCGCAATGCCTCCTGGAAGCTTACAGCCAGGTGCTAGGTGTTAGAGCTGCCCAATATCGACAAAATATCATTATTGTGATTTTAGTGCTACATATTGCAATTGCCATTACTTTCAAGATATTAAAGGGCCCAAATCATCACTTAAAGTTCGTAAAAAATTCTTCAAATGGTACATTCACTCCCCCATCCATACAGTCCATATTTGGAAAATAAGCTACTAAAACAGCCTGTGTTCAAATCTCAGTTTTTGTGATGTCACATTTAAAAATATCTCCTTATTCTGTCTACAGCAGTTTAGCCTCATGCAATGATTTGCCCACACCTTTGATGGTTAAAAATGCGATTTTTGTTGGATTACATGAAGACCTCAGTTCGTTAAAGGGCACATATCATCACATTTCAGGAATTAAAAAGGTTGAAAGTATGTATATATTGTTTCAAATTGTACATTTATTACCTCCATCCATACAGTCCATATATGGAAAATTAGATACAAAAACAGCCTGTTTTCAAATTATAGTCTTTGTGATGTCACAAAAGTAACACATTTAAATATACATCCTTATTCTGCCTACAGCAGTTTAGCCCCCTCCATTTGTGCACCAATTTGCCAACACCTTTGACAGTTACAAAATAGGCTTTTGTTGGATTACATGAAGACCTAATTCATCAGAACACCCGGTAACTCACCTGGAGCTGTGACTGGCCACCCTGTGATTGGTTAGAGACTCATCTGCATATTGCAGCCTTTTACGTTATCAGTATTGCAAAGACTGATATCACAATAACGATTAGCAGGCGATATATTGTGCAGCCCTGCTGTCACCTCAACACCTGATCCCGGAGCGCCCACACCCAAACACTGTCAGGCTCTTCAACCCTTCCTCAGTCTCCTCTGATTAATTACAGGCCCGTTTTAAACTTTCACGGAATGCCACAACACGACGCCGACCAATGCGGCTAATTAATCAAAGCTGTCCCAGATTCAAGAGAGCCGTCACATTCTCGGAGTCGAGAGGGAGCTGCTTATTCTTTATTATAGCACTGCTTTGGTATTAAGGGATGGGTTTAATTGACCATTTCAAATCAGTCTAAGATTTCGATGCGCTCGCAGTGTCGTAACGACCATCCATGTTTCAAAGGGAGGCATCAAGACTGCACTCATCAATTAATCGTGTTCAGGTTCAAAACAGTTTAAGTCTTTGAGACATATTCATAAGATGCGTTTAAACTCAATCTGCCTGAGGTCATCATGCTGTAAATATCATGTTGAATTTTCTGCAGTGTTGGGGTGCTTTCTTTGTCCTGTTTTTGTGTTTGTTTGTTTTATTCTGTTTTTCACATTTTTGTAAACACTACATTAGCCTGGTACAAGCCATGGTTATCTCTCACTTCGATTACTGCAATGCTCTCCTAGTGGCTCTTCCAGTTTGCATGGTAAGACCCTTAGAGCTGGTTCAGAATGCAACAGCTCAGCTGGTCTTCAACCAACCCAGAAGTTTGCATGTCACACCACTGCTGATTGACCTACAGTGGCTACCCATGGCTGCTCAAATTAAGTTCAAGTCACCAACTCTTGCCTACAGAGTGACAGACGGGTCTGCACCCAGCTACCTTAATTCTATCATTCAGCCTTATGTTCCTACTCGCTCCCTCCGCTCCTCCAAGGAACATCGTCTGGCTCTGCCATCCCTACGCACAAGGCAAACCCAGTCCAGACTGGTGTTGTTTGTGGTTCGCTGGTGGAATGAGCTGCCTAAGCCGGCAAAAGCAGCAGAATCCCTCTCTATTTTCAAAAACCTAAAGCACTTCTTCTTGCATTATTCTTACATAAAGATTTTAGCAATTAGTACTCTCCTCTGGTTCTCACACTGTCCTGAAACTTGAATGTTTCCTCAAATTGTAAGTCGCTTTGGATAAAAGCGTCTGCCAAATGAATGTAATGTAATGCAATGTAATGTAATGTAATTTAATGTCAAAGTCGGTGGTTGCGCTATGGCCTCACAGCAAAAAGGTCCTGAGTTTGATTCCCAGATGGGACAACCAAGGGTCTGTGTGGAGTTTGTGGGGAGCGGTTCAGATCATGAATGGAACGCTGATTTTTTTGGACCCCTAAACAGCTATTCATGTGACCTCACAACCATGATGAATTCGAAGCAGCAGCTTAGTGTCCATCCAAATTGATTATATGAACTGAACAGTACATTTTTAAGGCATTAAGACGTGCGTATTAACATTGTACCATCAGACTATAGTTGTGTGGAAAAATTTTGGCACATCAGACACAAGACATGTTATGCTGAGGTTGAAAAAGAATGCAAAGAAAGCCCACTTCTGCACATTTTTACATAGTTTCTCTTTATTTGCTGAATTTAACACTTAAAATGTGGTCTGTGGAAAAGTTATGGCACATTGAGTGTGTTCCCTGTAGAGGATATGTACTTATTTTTACAAAATATGTCATTTGACCAGGGGTCTTCAAAGTTTGGCACATAAAAACAAGGCTTATTCGGTTTTCCATGACACCCATAACCCTTTAATGGGTCTAAGCTAGTCTTTTCCATCCCAAATCCTGTTTTTTTTTTTTTTGTTTTTTTTTGTTTTTTTAAGCAGGAAGCCCTCAGTTTAAATATCCGGCTCCGTCAGGAGAGAGCGAACAGGCAGCGGAGGAGCGGGGGGTAAACGAAGCATTTGGTGTTGATTGTCAGCTTGTACTGGTGATCTAAAGCCCATTTGAGTTTGAAGGATTGTAGCTAAATCTCGTGGTTAAGACGCTGTCGTAGATTGCCCTGTGTGTGTGTGTGTGTGTGTGTGTGTGTGTGTGTGTGTGTGTATGGAAGGAAAGTAAGGAGCAGGATTTGTTCTTAGCTCCACAACGTTAGAGACCCTCTAAGTGCTTTTCTGGTACGGATTCAGGGATGCGAATGCAGCAGGGAGCGAGAGAGAGATAGAGTTAAAGTGAAGGAGAGAGAGAGAGAGGGAGAGAGGGAGCTTAAGGGAGAGAAAGGAAGAAAGAGGGAGAGAATGGGGGGGAGGCATGGGAGGGGTGGGGGGCGTGAGAGAGATGAAGAATGTTTAGAAACACAACTCCAAGTCCTCTGAGGATTACAAACCTTATTTGAAGTGTGCATTCGGATACACACACACACACAAACACACACACAAAACTGTGTGTACTCTTGCTCTTGAGGCCCTTTTTTATGAGGTGTTCCAGAAACTCAAAGCCGCACAAGAGCTCAGCGTTCAAACTCAGCTTATCTTTCCTACTGTCAGGTTATGAGTGAGAGAGAGAGAGAGAGTTTTATGTTGCCACTGCAGATATCCCACCCATGGAGACATTGTGTATTCTTTATGTGTCTGCTTATTACCTCCCCTTGACTTTACCTTCAGATGGAAAATCTGGAATTGAGTTCAATGTTCAATTTCCAGACTCTGGCTCACTTTGCAGCACTTAAAACATAAATGTATTTGAAAGACACCACTGTTTCTCAAACTAAATTCTATCTGCTGCATCTGTCTCATATCCCTGATAACCATGGTCAGTCACCTCATGACATTTCCCTGTACATAGAAGCCACTGGGCAGTTATTTGAGCTTGTGAATAAAAATGGAAATCTGATACTACATCCATGAAACTCCAACAGTACAGGTGTAAGGATGAGACGTCCTTCCAAAGCTGTTTGTGTGACATTTTCCTTTTGAACACTGGAGCAACAGTTAGAAGTTGTTAAATCCTCACACTTCAAGGCTCCTTCTTGCTTTCTGAACCCCGAACACATGAACATATTGCACATTTTAATTCGTGGCAGATCTTTCCACCCAAACTGTAGGATTCTCAACATTTTTCTCTTTGAAATTGTACTCGTCTTTCTTCCTTTAAGTCTCTTCTACAGATCTTCCTCCTTAAACAGTATTTTCATCTTTAAAATGTGCCTTTGAGTCTTGGGGTGCGTGAGTGTGTGTGTGTAAGCGTTTGTGTGTGTGTGTGTGCGTGTGTGTATGCATTATAAAGCAACCATGGAATTCTGAAAGGTGCCATATAAGTGAAACTTGTTATTAAATTATTATTACTATTGGTTAACACAGACAGGTTCCCTGTACCTAGTGAGATATTTCAAAGACTTGTAGATTGAATGTCTTTACAGTAATGAAAAATATGTCAGTAGCAAAACTGACTGGCAGACCCATTAGAGATAACTATTAGATATAACCTTCAGTTAGGGCCATAACTCTCAAAAAGTGAGGGTAAAAAATAACCTCTGCTCTAATGCTAATTTCCGTTAGCACCTTTATTGAATACACATTAACATATACAGTATTTGAGCTTGTGTGCAGCATTTCTACAGTAACTCCTTCAGTAAAGAGTCCTGGCATAGAGCTGCTGCTGTTTATCTAGATCTTCTAGAGCAGTTCATTTCAAATTTCCAGAAGGCCTAGAATGACTTTCCCTCCCAATATCCGTCCCACTCATTAGAAATCAACTGGCTGATTCTGTCACTTCTTAATTATGTTGTTGGTTAATCCAACACATCAGGGCTTCAATTCGTTGACAAGGTCTAACAAATCTGAGAACTTGCTTAGCTCCCCCCACCTAAATACTAAATGTGCTTGGATCATTTTTGGTTGGGTGCTTCAAGAATTCAGCAGTATCCTGAAATAAGAGTAGTACTACATTACTAACATTTTTGGATTTTCTACACAGTTTAGTTGTATCCAATTCCATCCACTATCTAGGACTCCCCCAATCACACAATACCACTAACACTGGGAGGGAGAAAGCTACACAATATGGACAAAAGTATTGGGACACACCTGTTTTTTCAGGGTTTGGATTAGGCCCCTTACTTCCAGTGAAGGACAATCGTAATGCTTCACCATACCAAGACATTTTGGACAACACCATGCTTCCAACTTTGTGGATGGTCCATAAAGACATGGTTGGATGAGTTAGTATGGAAGCACTTGACTGGCCCGCACAGAGCCCTGACCTCAACCCCATCCAACACCTTTGGGATGAACTGGAACGGAGACTGCGAG
>JBBPCZ010000001.1:1813910-1836484 GCA_037974445.1 Brycinus macrolepidotus
ATGATCAGGCGGTGATCAGTATACTGGTGGTGCTGAATGCTGAGTGGCTGGAACTCCTTTATCTAGGCTCCTTGTATATTTATCCACTTTGCAGCCAGTCACAGTAAAACATTTGTTCTCATTTCTTTCATTTAATATAATCAATATGTCAAAGATATGACACTTTTAGAGGCTTAAAATAGTATTTTTGCACCAACAAGGGGATTCAAATCAAAATATAAAAAATGAGGGGTTGTTCAAGACTTTTGCACAGCACTATATTTCCAGTTTCTTTGTCGTAAATGTCTCCCCAATAGATGGTTTTCTTGACCAATATGTTTCTTCAAGGTGGCTATTCATGTCCCAAAGTGCGCCAAAGAAAATGGGGGGTGCTACTCTGAAGAATCAAAAATAGAAGATAGAATTGAACACTCTTTTGCCCGTTGCATAATTCCATAATTCAGTTGGTTGTTTCACACTGTTGATGTTTTCCCAAGAAAAGCCCTTCATGAATGGGCGTGTCCAAACTTTTGACTGGTGCAACGTGACGACAGATGAAAGAAACCGACTTTTCTGGGTCTGAGTGTGGATTTCTCTCTGTGTTCGCATTTCAAAAGCATCACGTCAGAAGAGTCACGGGGTGTTTTAAGGTAGCACTGAAGTCTTTCCAGAAGGTCCCCCCCAGTATTGCGTAGTTGCAGCTGTAGGGATTATGATCAAAGGCGGCTGAGGGAGGAGACATTTAGCGTTCACATGATGCTGACTGTACCTTACGGGCTGGCTTCCCGGACAAAGATTAAGCCCCGGAATCAAAAGGATTTTCCACGGAGAATCAGCACTGACGCTGTCGATTAGGCCAAGACTAGACCTAATCCGTGCCCAGGAAAGTGGCCAATGAGCTAATGTTTTATCCTCGAGTTATTTAGTGTGGCGGGGGGAATGGAATAACAGATAAAGATGTGTGTGGATCGTGGGCCGGTGCTGTTTACCCACAGCGATTAGTCCTGGCTCCTACTGTCCAGCCTACTTCTTGTGTGTGGTCTGACAGATCCCGACAGCAGAGGCCCAGGGGGCCGGTTCTTTTGGATGTCTAATAACTTAAACCATTCAGTCCATCTCAGTATGGCTCACAGCAATTTTGTGTCTTTTTCGTTTTTTCCTCAGTCTCACTTGTGTGTCGTGATGGGTAAACAGCACAGGCTGCCGTTCAAACGTTTGGAATCTTGAGGTCACATTAATAATTTTTGCTCTTTTATATACAATAATAATGTGTATAAGTGTAAAAAAGACACCTAAAACTACATTGCTTGGTTCGGTATTTTGAGATGACTAAAACATTTTAACATTAATAATAATATATTGGAAATATGGATTTACAATCATAATTTTATCAGCCTACCACCTTTTAAATACAAGTCTTTTATTATTTGTTGAATATTGAAGTTACACAATGTGATAATAAAGTAGAACTTCCTTAGAACTTCATTTGTCATGTAATACAGCTTTATAATAAAGTATAACTTTATCAGAATGTCATTTGTGATGTTATATAGCTTTATAATAAAGTATAACTTCATTAAAATGTCATTCTGAATGTTATACAGCTTTATAATAAAGTATAACTTCAACAGAACGTCTTTCTGGATGTTATACAGCTTTATAATAACTTAATAACTTCACTGAAACTTACACAGTTTTCTTGCATTACCATTATTGCAAATTATTATGACATGCATAATGTGACCTAAACTGTCATTGTAGCGCCTGTTATGATAATTGCCATGACATTGTTATATTAAGGGACAGCATGTGACACCTGCCATTATATGTTAATGGCATGTTTAAATCAGTTTTATGCAGAGTTCAGTTTTTTAAATGGGTTCCAAACCTTTGAACAGCTGTATATGTCATCTCTGACGTGTTCATGGTTTTAATTGCTTCTAGTTTGTTGGATGGGACTCGGATTGCTTGTCTTTGTTATGTGATGGCAGAGTTAACGTTTCTTGGTGATAATGACTACAGTGTTCTTTTCTGAGCAAAAAAAAAAAACTGGTGTTCATCTTGCTGTCTGTTCACTCTCGGCTGTCTAAACACTGATAAATGAAGAAGTGCTGATATAATCTTCTCCTCTTTTGTTGCTTATGATTGTTGCGTTCTCCTGGCAGGTGATTAGGTATGCGTCGTGTCTCCTGCGCGTGTGGGTTTGGCTATGTGTCATACAGTTTACGTCTGTAGTTCTCCAGTAAGATGTTGAAATGTTGAACAAACTCCTGTGTAAAACCTCCAAAAACTCTGTGTACTGTGGCGCGAGGTCAGTCCAACCCAGAAAGGGGCTTTTTGCGTTGTTGCTTCATAGATGCTGGACGTCAGGCGAGACGAGTGCGGCAGAGTTAGTTGGCAGTGATAAATAGTTCATGCGTACTTGTGTTGATCTGTCTGTGTGCAGAAGACATAATACACACCACCTCCAGCGATACACACCACTTTAAAATGTTTGGGGACACCAACCTTCTCAAAGTGCCCTCAACTCAAATGAGCTTGTTTTCCTTTCCAGGTTGCGACATTGTTAAAGAGAAAACTGCAATTTGTCTTTGGAAAACCTCAAAAAAATGAAGAATAGCTGATAAAAGGGATGTTGGCACTCAGACCTTTCAACCCTTTGGGCCTAAAGAGGTCCAGTACATGATATGAAGCTGTCAAATCACTATACAAGTTTAGGTATATGATTAGCACTTATGCCCATTATGCTAACGAAACCTTTCAGGCATTTTGTCCTACGTAATTGACAAGCATCAGCAAGATCATTCAAATTTAAAAAGACAAGGTGTCCCCAAACATGACAGGTGGTGGTCATGAACCTCCTCTGTATTGTCTGTGTCAAATCACATTTTTTTAGTTTTTGGTTTACATTTGAAAATATCTACATTGTATGTACATCGCATGCTGAGTAGACCAATAGAAATGATCTATTTGGATTAAAATCTCATTACAGTAACATACATTAAAGAAAATGCTAACACTTTACTGAACATCAGCATTCATAAGGCATCATGACACCTATATAAGCCTTTAATGGTGACTGACAAAAGCCTCACAAACAGGCTTATTTCAATGTGTTAGTTGACATTATGGGATGCATAAGGTAGTAAATGAAATAGTTGACTTATAAATCCAATAGTCCACTCAACTAGATAGCAAAATGCTATTAGCTGCAAATTGAACAATCACCACACATTTAACATGATGTTAACAGAATCACATGATGTCATAAGACCACTTTTGCCTATTTGGATGTAATTTCACAACAACAGAATCTTTCACAACATTTGGTTTACATTTATGTCAGCTATCACAGCAGGCTTACGTAGGTGTTACGTAGCTTTATGAATGCTGTCCTTCAGTGGTGTGTTTCCAAGTTCATATTTTAGAGGGTTTATTGACTGCGATGATATGTAAGGGACACCTGGTGTCCGTGTTGGGTCAGCGGAGTCCATCAGTGGGCCTCAGCATGACCTCCAGCGCTCACAGAAGACTCAGCTTTCTGGCACAAATGAGACAGAAAAACAAAAGTGTGAAAGGTGGTGTGAAACAGGATCTGCTGCTTCATCTGCTAAATAACGCAGAGTAACCTTTGCCACCCGTGCAAATGGTGCACTCGTCCCCTCTCTAGAACATCCTCCCCCCTCATACCCAGCTAATACACTCTTTGCTGCCTTTATGTAACCTTTTCATGTGTCAGAACCTCTGTCGGTGGAGAGAGTGGGCTTATTACTTGTAATAACACATATTTCCTTCTATTCGTTTCCTTTTCGCTTTCTTTCCAAGTGGCAGAACCACTGGAACGCTGTGTACTGAAGGGTTTTTATTCTGGTTTTCCTTTTTGTTTGTTTGTTTGTTTGTTTGTTTTTGTGTTGTTTGTTTGGTTTTTTTGCTGGTGAAATACAAATGATGTGTATTTGAACACTGCCATTGTTTTGGCACTTGCTTTTTTGATTGTTGTCCATCCCCGCCATTTGTAAAACATTACTGCCTGTAAGTCAAATGTGGTCCATAAGTAACTGGACAGCAATACCAATTGTGTTGCTTTGGCTCTGCACTCTAGCACAGTGAAATCATCAGTTCAAATGCAAAACTATCAAAATCTTTCTCATATACTGTTAAAAGCATTGGCTAGAGGAGTATAAAGCCCCCTGGCATTGCCTTGTATAGCTGAAATGATGGAGCTCCATCCAATACCTTTGGGATGAGTTGAAAACAATAATGAATTAGCCACCATGCTAATGATAGCTCAGTAATATGACAAAAAAACGTTACCTGACGGTGTAACCTTTCACACACATGCAAAAGAAATGCTCTGTATGCCCAAAACTATTCAGACAGTCGCTCTAATGAATGAATTCAGCTAATTTAAAGTCTTTGGAGCTCCATCCAGTAGCTCTGGCATGAGTTGGAGGGGCGTTTGTGATCCTCCAACCAATCAGCAGCTGAGTGCACTAATACTGAAACAATCAGATTCTCACAGCAATGTTTCAACATCTATCCCAGAAAAGTAGAGGCTCTTACTACTGCAAATGGGGAGGCAAACTCCCTTAGTAATAGCCTTGATTTTAGAAGAAGCCTTGGATGAGTAGGTGTCTACAAACTTATGGCGTATTGATGGAATAAGTTTTTTTTTTTTTTTTTTTTTAACAAAAACTGGGTTCTACGTCTTTTTATCAGGTTGGACTGCATTATCGCCCCAACAGTGGGTATGAAAGACATTTGTGGGCGGAGCATGGGACCATCTTTATTGCGCAGATCCACACAAATGTCTCAACATGGAAATTCTTCGCCTTGCAGGAAGACAAATACTGCAAATATGTTTCCAGGGTCGAAAAATGGACTGTTCTTGACTGCCCCAGAGCTGGCCATCCAAACCTTGCTGAGTACTATTGCACTTACCAGTGGCACTGAAGGCCCTTGAAAACAGGCAGGAACTGAAAATGTATGTATTACAGGCATGCTAGGGCTTCAAGAAATACCCAGCATCTGTTGGGTCGTGGACTTCAGGCACTCATCGATTCAAGGGGTATACATAACAGTTTTGCTCATTTGTCCCATTAATTTTGGACCCTTAAAACATTTGTTTAAATAAAGGCCTTCCTACATGGCCCACCACTTGTAAATGAAAAACCCCTTGAATTAAAGCTGACGTTCTGCATTTCAAACTCCTGTTCACTTCACTTCAAACCCAATGTGCTAGAGTACAGAGCTAAAACTAAAAAAAACTGTAATTGTCCAATTACTTATTCACTGCATTATCTGTTAATGCATTCTGTACAATTTGTATATTATAAATATGATTTATATTTGATTTGCCTTTGAGTACTTCTGACATAAATATTGTAACTATGCTTATTCTAACACGTCCTTGTGTCCTTGTTTAAACCTCATGCTAATTCTGAAACTGTTTGCTGTTGTCTGGCAGATTCTACTCTTGGTTGGAGCACGCAAGCCCTCAGTTTCTCATGTTTATATGGGAATACAATTATGGAGCCTTCTCAGACCACCACAGTGTTAAAAGAAAACACTACCAGAGCCATTTAGCATGGGACCACTTAGCATCATGTTGACTGGTCTTTACCATCTTTTACTGAGTGTTAGCCTTATTAGCATTTTGCGCAAAGCTTTCTTTTAAGCCATTAAGTGCTCTTGACAGCTTGGTGGGTCTTAACATGAGTATGTCGTGAAGAGTGTGGTTTCCAGCACATGGCATCTCTTATGAAAGCCCAGAGGGACCAAGGTCTATAACCACAGAAATGAGGCCGCAACCACAACAACAGTGTCAAATCAATGGTGTATCCATTATCAGACCACTCTAATGACGGTTCAGATACCCTGGGAGACCACTGAAAAAGCAGTCCTTGACTTTAGCCTTAAAGCAATAGTTTGGCGAGTAATTCTCCTTTGTAGCTGGTGTCTGGCATTTCTTGACATTGACTTAATGCTAGACTAGCTAAAGTGGTTTCTGATACCTGCTGATATCTGTCACTTTTGGTGCCATGTGGTTCAGGATTTGAGGCAACTACAATCATATGCATAAATTTGGGCACCCCTGGTCCAACGACATGTTGACCTTCTAAGTGAAAACCCCTCTAGAGAACACACCTTCTGCTCGGGCTGGGCAATATATCGACCATACTCAAAGTTGTTCTACATTCAGTGTACTAAGTGACCATATTATCAAGCCTCTGGTGTTGAAGAGTTACATGTGCAACTGGCTGGTTTGAATAAATACCAGTTAATTTTGCTAAATTTCACCCTATTTGCATACACGTTTTAGAATCGTTCCAACAAAAATGACTACTGAATATACATTTTTGTATGCAGATATATCTTGCAGGAACCACTGGAATCATCATACTGGTGTGATTGCACACACTGTTAAATCAAGCATTTAGGAAGTGCTTTAGATATATATATCCAGATATATATTGTGTTTTGCAATATAGCCTAAAAATATTGTCATGTTATTTATAAGCCGTATCGCCACGCCCTAGCCCCTGCTCATTTTAATGCACACTCATTGTTTTAGCAGAATTTATCATAATGGAGGTAAGTCCTGTGTCTCATGTGTGTTCTTCATATTTTTTATGGTTTATAAATGTTTCAATTTGTTTGAACAAATTTAGAGCAAATTTGTTAACGTTTCGTAATTCACACCAAACTTTAGGTGTATTCCCTAAAGAGGATGTGTAGTCATTTTCACTTTGATCAGGGGTGTTGCTGTTCTATACTCGTAAATTTAAATTACATTTTATTTCTCTGCCAAATTGATCCTCATACACTATATGGACAAAAGTATGGGGACACACCTGTTTTTCACGGTTTGGGCTAGACCCCTTACTTGCTTGATGCTTCACCATACCAAGACATTTTGGATAACGCTATGCTTCCAACTTTGTGGACACAGTTTGGGGAAGGCCCTTTTCTATTCCAGCATGACTGTGCCCCAGTGCACAAAGGAAGGTCCATAAAGACATGGTTGGATGAGTTTTGTGTGGAAGAACTTGACTGGCCTCCATAAGGCCATGACCTCAACCCCATCCAACACCTTTGGAATGAACTGGAACGGAGATTGCGAGCCAGGCCTTCTCGTCCAGTCATTAGTGCTTGACCTTATAAATGCTCTACAGAAGGAATGGGCACAAATTCCCACAGAAACTCCAAAATCTTGTGGAAAACCTTCCAAGAAGAGTGGAGACCGTTACAGCTGCAAAGGGGGGTCCAACTCCATGTATTTGAATCCATTGTCATTCAAGTCCCTGTTGGTGTAATGGTCAGGCTTCCCAATACTTTTGTCTATATATTGACACGTGCAACCAGTTCAAAATTCACAAAAGGAAACAGTGGCATCTAGTGGTCTAAAGCTATAAGTACACCACACCCACATTTGACATCAACTAGTGTTTTGTCCAGTAACCTTGTCAGGATGGACTTAAAGGAACAGGTATGGGTCACTTATCTATTCCATTTCCTGCTGCCTCATATATAATGCATCATATGGCATTTTAATCCTTTTATCCCTTGGCCTGTTTACGTAGGAATGCCAGATATTGTTTTATCTCCCCGTTTTATCAGTGCAGTAGTAATAATATATGATAACATTGCAGATAACACATAATGCTGCATTGCATAATGTAAGGACGTACCTGTTATGTAACAGCAATACATTAATATAGAGGTTATATCAGAGATACACTGTTTATTTTAGCACTAGTTATCAATGTTTGTCTCGAGCCGTAATGTGAAGTGGGGGTACATTTCAGTCTTCCGTCAGAGTCAGAAAGCATCACAGAAGTGTTTTTAAACTCAGATAAGTAGCAAAGGTACATTCAGTCTTAACACATTATAGACTAGTCCATTAATTAACACCACCGCATTCCTGCTCCCGATGAGCCTGCTTATCTACTGCTGTCAGGCTCCAAACTCCGCATGAATTAATTACCTCGGCCTGTCTCTGTCTCTGTAATTAGAATCTGAATGGAAGGCTGAACTCGCTCGTCAGCAGGAGTGGAGCATCTGAAGTGATCATGGTTGTGTCCCAAATTGGCACATGTAGGGAATTACTATCTATGGAACACAGGTGAGCGACCTGATGAGGTCACAAAGGGCACTAGATTTACAAACCATTTGGGATACTCAAGATATCCAGAGGCCCTAGTTTTGACTGTGTGTGTGTGTGTGTGTGTGTGCGCGCGCGTTTGCCTGCTCTGTGATGCACTGGCGACCTTGTCCAGAGTGTTTCTCCGTCATTTTCCCATATGAGCTATGGGATAGGCTCCTGCACCACATGCCACACACACACACACACAAACACACACACACACTAACACCTCTGGTTAGGATAAGAGGCTCTGAAAATGGATGAAAAAGTGAATGATACCTTTCCAGAAAAGAATAAAGGTTGAGAACAAATATAAACACATTACACCTAAATGCGCTTATAAATAACTACTGTCAGAGTGGGATTCATACATGAGAGTCGAATTAAATCGATTGCAGGATGGAGATACATTCAGTACTTCTCTGCCATTAGCCTGAGCAGAGCCAGTCTAGGAGCATGGCCACTTCTTATTCTTGCCATTATATATAAAAAAAAATAACTGAAACTACTAGAGGGTGCCCACGAGTGGGTCCCTATTAAAAGTTAATGAAAATGTTAATAAGATCATTTTTAGTCTTTCACATAACAAGGTTCTTTAATTTTGAAAAGCTGAAGAATGTACTGCATAGAAAAAAATAATAAAAACAGCATATTTTTCTACAGCAGGCTTTGAGCAGTAGGACGCTAATATTCTGGCTACTGGGAGCTGATTGGTTGGTTTTTTTGGCTACTAAGTGCTGATTGGTTGACATTCTGGCTACTAAAAGCTTATTGCTTAACATTTTGGCTACTGCGTGCTGATTGGTTGGCATTCTTGGCCTTCATACCTTTAGAAAACTGTGTTTAAAAAACAGTGTTTTACAAATTACAGTTTTGCATAAAAGTTCCATATGTACCTATTCATATTGGACCCAGTCAGGAGTGCCCTCTAGCTTCTGATCGACCTCACTACAATTGCAATTCTCCTCACCACAAGCTCTCTGGCCTGACCACCTTATACCTCTTAAATCATGCGACTTTTCAAACCAGTTACAAGGCACGATGGGAAAACATCCTCAGCATAAATCTTACCCATGTGCCACAAAAAGCACAGATAATGCTGTGTACAAACAATATAAAACACATGTTAGTTCATTTAGCTGCACTTTCAAGTTGGTCATTTCGGTCATTTCAGTGAAATGACTAGATATGAGAGAGTTTTGGTCTAAAACTTATTGTTTTAAATTTATTATGATGGAAGGATACATGCAATGTGTTGTGAGGCAAAGTAGTCCCCAAAGAAAACAAGATTTACCCCTAATTCACCCTGATTAATATCACAAATAAATACTCAGAAGACACACTGGTTGGTTTGGATGGTAAATAACAATGGCTGTATTTGTTTTGGAGACTTGAGATCTGGTTCCATTCACCACCACTGAGTTTTTCTACAATGAGCCATTTCACATCAAACCCACTCTGAATGACTTTGTTTACAGCTCACTGATTGAATAATGCAAATCTGCAGAATTCCCCTTCAATGCCAACAGAGTTAACACTAGTAAATGATTCAATGCCCTAGTTGGGAGTTAATGTGTGAGAATGAGTCATCATCAACACCAAGGTGGCAACAGAAAGATGAGGGTGACATTCTGAGTGTTTATTCAGCTCTCCGTGCATTATATTTGCTGTTGTTTGCTGTTCGACGCGCCTGCTGTGATGAAAGTCCGCCGGGCCTGTGCGGGCTGCCTGATCCCTTAAATCAACAGAGCAAACCCCGGAGATAAGGACAGCAATATTGGAGCGTCTTTGCAATAACAACAAGCGCAAGCTCTGCTTTATCTCAAATTCATCTCGCCATTTTAGCCCCCAAAGTCAAGCTGTTGAAAAATAGTTTTATGTAAATGGCGCCCCTGCTTGTTTAATCTTCAGTTAAAAAAGAAAGAAAGAAAGAAAGAAAGGAAAAGGCCCGACAAATCGCTTGCTTCCACATCTTATCCCGAAATCTCAAAATCATGATGGGATTAACTGATATCATTTGAATAATTAACCTAGAGAAGTCTGGTTGCTGTTCTTTTGAAATGTAATTAATTTCACAGATGCATAATTAATGACATTTACATCCCATTTCCATTTGGATCGTATCAACTTTTTCCATTTGCTTCACCTTCTAAGGGTTCAAATCTCAAGCTACGCTGAAAGTAATGCAGTAAATTGAACCCATTGACATGTACACATCATTTTGACATTTTTTTCCCAATTTTCTCCCAATTAAACACCAATTAAGCACCACTGTTTCTTTCTGAAGAGCCACTAACTCAACATCATTGGACTCAACACATTTGGAGGTGAACACTAACTGCCAGTTTTGTTACATCAGCTAACAGATGCTCTTGCTAGCTAGAATCATACTGAGTGATGGGGGAGAGGGAGGGCCATTCTACCCAATTAGACAGAAAAGCAAAATGCGCTGTTTTGGACCCCTGGCCACGGATGGCCCTGGATTGTACTCATGATCTCCTAAAAGGGGAAGCTCTTATATATCATCAGATGTACATCATTTTCACATGAATAAAATACTGCATTAACACAATTACTGCACAAAGAAAGCAAAGAATTATGTTGATGTCTTTTTTTTTCATGCTGAAATTAATTCAATACATTCAATGCATCACTTATTGCAGTGTAGCAAAGGTGCACAAAGCATTTCTGATATCAGCAATTCAGGGATGAAGAAATACTCCAGTGTTTTCCAGCCTAATCTGTGTCTGTCTCTGCCTCAGTTTAATTGTTAAGAAGCTTAGGTAGAGTGGTTTGATGTTTAATGTTTCGTTATAGGCTTACCGACTTGGATTTTTTTTTTTTTTTTACAGTGGTGCTCAGTGGAACTAGGCGTCA
Source organism: Brycinus macrolepidotus (assembly GCA_037974445.1). Lineage (NCBI taxonomy): Eukaryota > Metazoa > Chordata > Actinopteri > Characiformes > Alestidae > Brycinus > Brycinus macrolepidotus. The sequence continues at coordinate 1,824,913 of JBBPCZ010000001.1, forward strand.
CCATGTCTAATACAGCCTCAAAGCAAATACAGATTTACAGATTTACTATCCAATTAATATTTTGGGGATGTATTTTGCCTACTGTTCTGCATGTACCTCTTCATCATGAATGAATGAAGAAAACAGCAAGACGGTCCTGGTTTCGATTCCAGGCCAGGGCCATTTGTGTGGAGTTTGTATGTTCTCCGTATGTCTGGGTGGGTTTCATGCTGAAATTAATTGAAAATATTCCATGTTGAGAATGGAATCAAATTCCAGGCCTGCAATCAAACTCAGGATCTTCTCACTGTTCCCACCCAAAGACCTGTACATCAGGTAAACTGGAGATGCTAAATTGCCCCTAGGTGTGACTGTGTGTCCGGCTTTCACTTTATGAGTCCTGGGAAAGGCTCCATTACCCTCATGCAACCCTATACAGAATTTTTATTTTTTTAGTCTGTGAAATTCCCTTTTAAAAACCAGCCCAATGGCTTCTCTTATAAGTGTTTGAGGCAGCAAGTTGCGCTTGTCTTTAATTACAGAAAAATTATTACCTGTGTTATGCAACATGTACCCCAGACAGAGACTGAGCTGAAAAACGCTGGAGTATTTCTTTAAGGCTTAGGTTTGGTATCTCAATTTGGAATAATTCCTAATTAGCTTCCTCTTCAGTCTTTACTGTTGGCTGTTGCTGCAGCAATGGAAGCGCACATCGTTCAGCGCAGTGTCGTCCAGACCTCCCTGGTAGGGCTCCATTTTGGTCTCGATGCCACAGATGCCCCCGTTGGTGCACTCTGCGCTCCAGTGGCCGTAGTCACCCCAGGACATGCCCCGGCCCTCCAGTACAGGGTTGCTGCTGCAGCGGAACTTGATGTTGTTGGCAGCTGTGTCGTCACCAAACAGGCCCTGGTGGGGCTCCACTCGTAGCTGGAAGGAGGTCAGCACCCCACTGGGACACCAGTGAACGTCCGTCCATTCCCCAAAACTGAGGGAAAAGAGATGGGGACAGTGATGTTTGGGTCAAAAATCTAATTTACACACTTTGTCCCCTTTACTTCCGACACACTCAATAAGCCAAGGCAAATCTGGTTTTAAAATCTGCTAATTCAGTTAACAAGATTGTAGCTAACAATTAGCATCGTGCAAACTGCAGGCCTAAATCATAACACGCTTGCCTCAGCTCCTGTTAAGAAATGTCACATAGACTCACTTATGTGGATTATGACACTTTCTGACACATTCACATCAGTGCACAGCTCAACACACTTGGAGGAGAACTCTAACTGCCAATTCTCTGACATCAGCTTACAGATGGCTACACTGGCTAGTAAAGGGTGGTGGAGAGGGAGGGCCACCCTACCTACCCAGAGACAACAGGGACAGTTATGGAGTCTTAGATGGTTGTGACATCTCTGGGATCTCCCAGTGCTGGGGCCAGCAGTTAGACGACTGTGGCAAAATATGGATCTTGACTAATCAACACAGTTTTAGGAGTATCGTCTACCCCTAATTACAATTTATTTTCCAAACTACTGATTAAAGGCCTTTTAAATAAAAACATTCATTTTTTATTTTGCTTGTTTGTTCATCGTCCAATATAATAAGATAACTAAGAAAATGCATTAAAACAAGTCATCTGAATCTAAAAACCTTATTGTTAAAATAAGAGAGGAAACTACTGGAATCCACAGAAGAGACGAATTCCGTTCAGAGCAAGGTACTGTCCCCTCCATACTGATTAGGCTCAACCAGCAATTTTATTTATTTATCTATAGTATTTATACCATATCTCTTACTGACCACAGCATTTGGTGTACATGGCATAGTGTATATAGTACAAAGTATTTTCTGGAGAGTTTTATTTTATTTTGACTTTATTTTGATATTAAATTTTATACTGCTCTCGTCGTTGTATAAGCAATTTTCTCTAGGATCAAAAGTTTACTGATTCTGATTCAAAATGATGAGAGATATCAGATATATTGATTATACTCAAAATGACTTTACTTGCCAAAATGTCATTTTTGCAGTGTTCTGTGTTTTCATTGCATACTGAAATACACTGATCACCCATAGCATGAACGACACCAGTTCTCCTCCCTTGGACCACTTTTGGTAGATACTGACGATTGCATACTGGGAACAAACCACAAGACCTGCTGTTTTGAAGATGTTCTGACCCAGTCATCTAGACATCACTGTTTGGTTCTTGTCAAAGTCTCTCAGATCCTTAAACTCATCCATTTTTCCTGCTTCTAACATATCAACTTCAAGAATGACTGTTCAGTTGCTGCCTAATGTCTCCCACCCTTTCACACACTTTCACAAACATTCACACACAGCTGTGAATGATAGCTGAACCTACTGTCCAGTGTTGGACTCCACAGTGTAGAGGAAGCTCCGGTCTCCGTTCTGGCCGCAGAAGAGACGGATCCCATTGAGGGCGGTGTCATCCCCTCCATACTGATTAGGCTCAACCTGTGAAGAAGAACATGCAGTTCCAATGAAAAAGTTTACAATCAGCTATTCTAATATCGATCAAGGGGAACTCTACAGCTGGAAGATGTGTCCAGAATGAACAACAGAGCTGTGGATTATTTTAATACAAGCAAGAAAGCTGTAGAACATCAAGAATGAAGTTCTATTAAAATTAAAATCCCTCATTTGAGTCACATGAAGCTCTACATATTTTTCTTACTGGACTCCCAGGCACAGATAGAGCACTGGGAAATGAACGCACAACTGCAGTTATTCAGTACTTCCAAAAAATATTTGGACACTGTTCAGAAACAAACAATCTATCCAAATTATTTTAAACAGACCATTCCAAGACTTCTTTGAAAAGGTAGTGTTTCACAACAAAAGAAACAAAAAAACAAAAGCATCTTAACACTACAACAATTCTTAAATGATAGAGTGAGCATCACACTGAACATTCTCTCTGGTTAAAATGACCAGAACACTGAGATGCTTTTGGAAAACTGAACCCACATCGTTATCGCTCAAACAGTTTGGCTGCAGACGTCTGCAGGTATGCATTTAGGATGTCTATCAACTTTTATGTGCGCATTATCCATCAAACGTCTCTACCTCTGCCTGGAATTCTTCTCCAGTGTTCTCCACCCAAAAATGTTCTTCTCTGAAAGAACCCAACTTAACCTGAAGATCTCCATTCAAGATTACCAATGGATAACTGGCCCAAATACTTCATGGGGCCACTGTATAATTCGGCAACAGTAAAATGAGTTGGAAAAAACAGTTGGAAAAGAACTGACATTACCCTCAGACTGAACCCCACGGCGAAGAAGTTCTCAGGACACATCTCAGGCCACGTCCAGAGGCCGAACCGTTCCCCATTGGACACAGTGAGCATGGAGGTGTATCGCCGAGATGTGAATCTTGTCCCAGCCTTAATCACCATTGGGTTCTCCACTGAACCCCCCTGGACCAAGGCCACCAGGGCCAGCAGCCACAGGGCTGGTACATGAGCCAGTGCCATGTTCGGGTCTTCAGATGAGGAGAACGCAGGTGGTGTGGTTCCATCATGCTTATATTAGAGACCCGACACTGTCAGACACTTATCACTGTTAATTATTCACTTTATTCCTACAGCCAACCTGGGAAGCCACAGCTGCTATAGGACGAGTGACCGACAGAAACAGACATGGTTTTGTAGTTTAATCAATTATTATTAATAATTTTATTATGTATTATTATATAATATAAGACGTAATATGAGTAAAAGTATGTATAAATAAAAAAGTATATAATAGATTATATTCATTTGTTTATTATGTGCATTTGGCAGTTTATAATAACATAAAGGCATCATTTTAAGTAACGCCATAATGTTAACTTTAATGTTAAATTCTCCGATCCTGGGATTAATAATACTATTTTGCTGCGATTGCTCTCACTCCTATCAGAGTGGGTCCACAATCAGCAGGGTGAAACAAACAGCGGGTGCTTTTCCCACCACGCCTGAAGGCTTTGCTCCTGACCCTGAGGCGACGCCCATGCAGCCCCGTTAACATTTTACAGCTCAACTGTGTGTCCTGCAGGAGAGCCATACACACCATCAAAGTACAAACTGACTCAAGAGTCAACACACACTCAGGGGGACATGAGTGGAAAAGCCCCCCTTAAGAACAGTGTCCATTAATTGTAAAGCTAAATGTGTCCCTGCAGGATTTAGTGCAGGAAGATGGTGCACACACCTGCACACAGGTAGCTCAAATAAACTGGAACAGCAGACAGATTTGATGTTGTAGCACAAAAACAAAAGTCTTACGAATGAGAGAAGATGCCCCCCAATCTGCGGTAAGCCCCCAGTGAAATTGTCAGTTTATATGTCTGATCATTATTATTTTATGCATTTTTCAAAAATTCACATGAATCGAAATTTTAATATATATTATTTTAATAGTTATATATTTATTTATAATGTTTATCACACACACACATACAGAGCCCTCCACAATTATTGGCACCCCTCGTAAAGATTAGTAAACAGGGTTAGAAAAATGCACCTTTTGGCAAAGTAGCTTCATGTCACGCTGAAAAAATGAGAAAAATCCAACCTTTAATTGAAATGACTTCATTCAGAGAAAAACAAATCCCACATCAAGAAATAATTATTTTCAACCAAAACATATGTGGCACAATTATTGGCACCCCTGCATTTAATACTTTCTACAACCTTCCTTTGCCAATAAACAAGTCTTCTCCTTTTTTATAAGGTTTTATAAACATTTTATAAGGTTGGAGAATATGGAGCAGGGCATCTGAAATCATTCCTCTTTACAGAATCTCTCCAGATCATCCAGGGTCATAGGGCCTCTCTTGTGCACTCTCCTCTTTAGCTCACCCCACAGGTTTTCAATGTAGTTCAGGTCAGGGGACTGAGATGGCCATGGCAGAAGCTGTTTTATTGGCAAAGGGAGGTTGTACGAAGTATTAAATGCAAGTGTGCCGATAATTGTGCCACATGTGTTTTTGTTGAAAATAATTATTGCTTGATGAGGGATTTGCTTTTCTCTGAATACATGTATTTCAATTAAAGGTTGGATTTTTCTCATTTTTTTCAGTGTGAGATGAAGTTACTTCGCCAAAAGGTGCATTTTTTGTAACTCTGTTTACTAATCTTTACAAGGGGTGCCAATAATTGTGAAGGGCACTGTGTATATATATTTCATTGATAGTTCATTGATTTAATAACTGATGTGATCATAGTAATTATGTATTACTTTTACTATTATTATTATTATTATTATTATTATAAAAGAACAGATCAAGTGTTGATGTAATAATCACTATAGCTAGCATGCAATGCTAATCCTAACTAGCCACTGAACCCCATTTGTGTATTCATGATAAAATTAATATTAAATCATATTTGAGGTAGCATGCTAAGAGTGGGTCTTTGCCCAATGACTATGGATCTTCTTAAAGGTGTAACGTTACTTTCTCACTCAAAAAAATATCATTATTCTCCTAATTAAGACAAATGCACTGCTCTCTCCACAACACCTCATTACATTTATGCAGCTTCATATAAATGTGTGGTTCACTGTTATCCAATGAAAAACTATTAGATCAAGATATTTGCATTGCACAGCGCTCTACGTCTCGGCTGTAGTCCGGGAGGGGAAAAGTCAGGGGGACGAAATGAATGATTTTGAAAAGTGCTATAATGGTTCCGGCGCCCATGCTTGGAGGGACTGACAGTGGTCTTCCTGACATGTGTAATGGCCTGCAAACCACTCTTTTGTTCCTAACCACTATTTCCTTCCTAATTTCTCTTCAAACTGCAACACTTAACCAGATGACCGATGATCAGTAATGAGTCGTACACTGTGACATGATTTCTGACAGCTCATCACAACAGAACCACTAGAAAAACTCCACAGATGGAAATAAATGATGGTAAGTGTCAAAAAATGGACTTAGGGCTGCACCCTGTGGGACTCCCAGGTCAAAAAATCATATGACCGATCTAGCTTCACAAACTTTATTATATCCACATACAGTGAATGATTCGGCCTCTGTATCACCAGCCTTAGAGTAACAGGTGTGTTTTCATTGTATTATATACTCTGAAGGAGTGAAAAAACACCCCATATAATAAAGCATATCCACAAACAGTCAGAGTGCTTTTTCCCACCCAAACGTCTTCATTATTAGCCTCTTAATTTTTCATATCTTTTCTCCAACCATATCTCCAACCTTTTCTTTTAGTTTCGTCTTTTGGTTTCTTGCAGGTTCAGGCGGACAGAAAATGACAATTTTCCAGCCTCTCTTTATTGGCAGTGTAATGATACAGTTAGGGCTCACAATTCAATGCACTCACAATGTTTGGACTGAAAAATTTTAATGAAGAAAAATCATGACTATTCAGTTTGGGCACAATTTACAAATTAGTCTAGAACTGGAATTGGGGGGGGTTGGTTGGCGGGAGGCCATGATGTATCGCATAATGGTTGAACTTTATAAGCAAAGCAGTAACATCAACCTATCCATCCATATTCTGAGATGGCTATTCTAACCAGGGCTGCAGGGGGTGCTGGGGCCTATCCCAGGACAGGTCAATTGAAAATTTCATTTAAAAAGTGCTTTTAAAAGACAGTTCGTATAATTCTTGTAGTTCATACATATTCACTGCTCTTTCACTTATAAACCACTAATAAATAATAACCTGTATTAGTTCACCTTTGCTTTAGCTCCAGTTGAAAGATCCATAACTAAATTACTGATTTCAAAGCATTGCTCATCGCGTACAAGTCACTCAATAAATACCCTAAACACGTCTCTGATAACTTTGATGTTTATAATCCTGGTAGGTCTCTTAGATTTGCAGGAGCTGCTCAGCTAGTGGTGAAAAAAGCTGAAACTAAACATGGTGTAATGGTGTTCATCCACTATGCTGCCTGCTGCTGGAACAAACTGCTCATCTATGTCAGCTCTGCACCAGCTGTAGCTTTAAAAAGCTGCTAAAAACCCCACTATTCTCCTTTGCCATCCTTTAAATATCTGCAATTCCACTGCATTTTTAATCTTCTTTTGTTGATTTTCTTTTATTTCTTCCATTATTTTATTCTATTTTATTTATTTCTTTATTTTTATTCTATTCCTGCAAGGCACATTGAAGGACCTTTGTGTATGATAATGTGTTATATGAATAAACCTGACTTGACCTGACTAAAGAAGATTTGACACAATTGACTTTTTTTTTTTTTTTTTTTTTAAACCATACATTCGAGCCCAAGGTCCATCTGGAGACCTTTAGCTTTAAAGGTATACAAAGTTTCATCCTTTCAATCATCCTTCAGTGCTGTTCCATCTCCTACGGGACTTGATGATGAGCCAGATGCCAACAGTCACTCCTACACCCCCCAGCGTCACACCCACAACACGCACCGTCGTCTACACCACCTGAGAATCAGTGTTGAGTTCCAGTTCTGCAGAAGACAAGAGGTGACAGCGTGTATGAGTGTATCCTTCTAGCCAGTTAATTTTATTTCAGGTTAAAAAAGACAAAACAAAAATTAAGTTTAATAAAAATTATTAATCAGTAAAGTAAAAATTATTAATCAGGCTTAATTCATAATTATCATACAGCATTAAACAAAAGATAACATAAGAAAGAACATTTTTGTCATTAACATGCTCAGTGAAACAAGAAAGAATAAAAGATAAGATGGTAGAAAAAATAAAAAGATAATAAACACATAGTGCAATGACAAGAACATTAGTGTAACAAATAACAGTGTAACAATGACATTGCTGTGTATAAAGATTCAGTGTGCTGTACCAGCAGACCAGTAGCACAAAAACGGCTTATGAATATGTAAATGTAAATGCAATAAAAATAAATGTAATAAAATACCAGCATGTGATATGGTTATGAGATAAACATTCAATAACAGTCAATTCACAGATTAAACAGTTGAGCTGTATTTAAAAGTTTTTATATAGGACAGAGACCAGCTTTCCTCAGTAACATCTGACTGAAGGGCAGTGTTCGTACGTCTACACCTACATAAGCCTTTTATATCAACAGAAATGAACCTTAACTTTGACATTTGTCAGTTGTGACAGCTGTTGCTTTTGTTGATTTTTGATGCCATTTCACCTCAGCACATGTTATGTCAACTGATACTGGTTGGAATAAGCCTTCATAATTTTTTTAATATAGGTTTATATTAATTGTCAATCAAGCTTTGGGGGTCTTTGTTCCAATTCTGAGTGAATATGGTATCAGGGAGGGTCTCTGAGTTAGCTGAGTGTTTTCTCTGGGGTTTTTTTTGGTTTTGGCCCCTCGCACTGGTGCACAGTGATCAAATTTAAGAAAGTGATTTAGAGGCTTGGCAGAAGTCTCCACACTTCTGGGAAAGCATGAACTTGATCTTCTTGTTTTCCTGTAAATGTTTCCCATAGTCTTACCATGTGCAATATCATGTGCAGTTTTCTTATTGGGTGCTAAATCATTTCATTATGTGCCATGTCTTATTATGTGCAATAGTCTTGCCATGAGAAAAATCACTACTTTCGTCAATATTACTGACCTACTATTGATGTCTATTACGTGCAATAACAGACTCCTAACCACTATTTGTGTTACTAGTAATTCACTTAACTGTAAGTTACTTATCTATAGTATTTATACCCAGCATTTGTGTATATAGCATGGTGTATTTCGGATAGAGGATTTTCTGTAGAGTTTTTATTGGATTTATTCAGACTTTATATTTTATGATTCTGATTCTGATTCTAAATGATATGATGAATTATAGTATTTATACCCACCTCTCTTACTGACCACAACATTATGTGTATATAACAGTGTATTTAGTACTAAGCATATTCGGAGTATATTCTGTGCACTGGGGCACAGTTATGCTGGTATAAAAAAGGGCCTTCTTCAAACTGTGTCCACAAAGTTGGAAGCACAGCGTCCAAAATGTCTTTGTATGCTGAAGCGTTAAGATTGCCCTTCACTGGAAGTAAGGGGCCTAGCCCAAACTCTGAAAAACAGGCGTGTCCCAATACTTTTGTTCATATGGGGTATGTGACTCAAAACACCACTTTTGCATAAATGAGAGGTTTACCTAATGTCTCCGGTGGGTTTTCTTGCCCTTTGGCACAGTGAGAGATGTTGTAAGAGCAGGTCCCAATGGAGTAGTAGGCGTCTGAGGGCAGGCCTGGCTTGAGATGCCACTCTGATGCAAACTCAGGTAAACGCTGGTGCGGTTCGTAGTGTTGAGCCTCTACGTACCACAGCTCATCCCCATCAAAAGAAAGATCAAATCCCGCGTCCACTCAGCTGGCAAAACGTGTAGCCCACGCGTTACATGCTTACCTTTTAAAACAAAATGTTTATATGAGATAGTCTGAGGGGTTTTGATGCCAAGATGGAAACATAAACCAGGCATACAACCATAAAGTGACCACAAAACAAAAATATTCTGATGCAATCTTGAGTATTCAGCTCAGTAATGATTCTTTATGAAGCCATGCAATGCATCATGATATGTTAAATTTCTTTTTGATTGTTTTGGTGTTTGGGATTATGGTAGAACTAAAGGACAAAAGTATTGGGACGCTTGACCATTACATAAACAGTAACTTTAATGACATCGCATTCAAACAGGAGACATTTACTGGCACCGGAGCTGGAGCACTTCCCCTTGAATCGCTGTCTCTGTTATGTAAATACCTCATGGATCTCAGAAAGCCCAGAGCAAATTACAGCTCCACTTTCTGTTCCCTTATTGCGTGCAAAGGGCCCAGCCTTGGTCTTTTATTGAGGCCCTTTGATAACAATGGTCAGCATAATCAGTCTGCCATTAGAAACCAATGAAGCAGTTTAGGTATTAAATGTCTAATATTAAACAAATTTACAACTAAGCCATTCCGTAAACACCTTTCAGCTATTGTAGTTGAACAAGAACAGGCTAGATGAAGCAGAATTGTTTGCATGTGTGAAATGAGAGGCACTGCAGTCCAGCACAAGTCTTTGCATTACAGCAGCAGCCTGACCGGTATTTCCTTGTGTTTTTTTTTGTGTGTGTGTGTGTTTCGTAAAGCAGGTGTATAATATTCAAAATTTTTAAAATGATGTGCTCAAACTGTGGGTTTAAATTGGAAATCCTCTACAAATAACACTTCTGCACATCTTAATACCCAATTACTGTTTATTTGCTTAATTAAAAAAAATTCTTGGTGGGGGAATGGGGGACTGAATCACAAACGTGACCTGTCCAAAAGTTGGCACTGTATTTGTGGGTTTTTTTTTTTTATAAATTTTAAATAGATTTTAAATAGAAATTGAGTTAAAATTAGCTGAAAATGCCATATTTAAGTTTATTCCCTGTTAGTATGATTTTTTAGCTTCAACAAAGCATGAAATTTGACCAGGGGTCTTCAAACCTATGAATGTATTTAAATTTTATTGTGACAAATTAACGTAATACACACTTTTCTGAGTATCGGCAGTACTTTTACATTGAACGACTGCATGTTGACCGATTTAGACCAGTTACAGAGAGCATAACTCAAACTTTTTAGTGACATAGTAGTGGACTGGTTGTCAGAACATTAGTCCATTATCATTTATTCGTTTTCACCAACTGTTTGATCTTTATTCCTGTTTCTAGTCAGAAATGGCAGAAGAGCAACACCAGGTGTCAGTATTGGGTAAATATGATGAGAAATGATCCAATCATTCATGAGACGAAAAAAAAAAAAAATCTAATCCAGTCCTGTAAAAAATGACATTTATTCTCACTGTGTGAGGTCGTATTAACTGTATTTCTACCTAACAGTGTGTTTGCATAGCAACTTAAAAATTAGAAATTAAAAATGGTAGATATAACTATTTAACACAGTAGATAACAGTAGGTAATGTACTCAGTTTACTCCCATCAGCCAATATATGTCTGGTGAATTAGGCCTTTTTTTTATCATTTTTATCATTTATCACTGGAGCCAGCCTGCTGAAAAAAGACCCATTAAGAGCATAAGGATTAAAACTGCCTTTGCTCCTAATGGGAACCAGCCTACTGGTTATCACTGGAGACTACAGGTTTCCCCATGATATAGATTCCACAGAAAACCACGAAATGAGTCTGAAATCAGTCACAGGTGGCCCGTTACACAGGTAGGATTCTTACACTGTAACAGCAACCATCAGAAAACACAGGCCACCATCACAAACCATTAGAGGTCATCGATGAACCACCAGGGTCCAACAGAAATTATTACTGCTTTGTTTTTTGAGGCTTTTCTTCCTGGTAGAAGCTTAGTCACTGAAGCTTTTGCCTCAAAAGTCAAAACAATAGTAGCATAGATCTTGAAGTTTGAGTTATGCCCTTACTTCTGAAACCACACAAGTAAGACTGAAATGATTTTTCAACTCTGCATGGACTGAAAGGTCACTGTTCATGCATGCAGAGCCAATTGGTTTACATACACTATGCGAAGTAAAGCACTGGGACACACCTGTTTTTCAGGGTTTGGACTGTGCCCCAGTGGACAAAGCAAGCTCCATAAAGACATGGTTGGATGAGTTCGGTGTGGAAGAACTTGACTGGCC
>JBBPCZ010000001.1:1836584-1851353 GCA_037974445.1 Brycinus macrolepidotus
CTGTGACCAGAAGGTTGTGGGTTCGAATCCCAGGACTGCTAGTGGCACCTCTGAGGTATCCTTGAGCAAGGTACCGTTCCCACACTGCTCCCCGGGCACTGTGTTCCTGGCTACCCGCTGCTTTACTTGGTGAATGGGTTAAACGCAGAGGAAGAATTTTGTGCTGTTCACACTGTGCTGTGGCGTGTTCACGTATGACAAATGGTCACTTAACACACTTTACAAAACTACATCTGATAGAAGGGAAAGGATATGTGAACTTTTTAACGGACTATTCCTTTAATGCAAGGTGTAGGCAGGGTTGTCAAAACATGACCCTACTGCAGACGACTGAGGATGTTGGTGGACAATTAAAACCAATGTTGAGGCAACATGTAAAAAGGGAAGAAAAAAAAAATAAAAAACACCATGTCATGTTGGAATATGTATATTTGCACCCAAGTAAAACCAAACTGAATGTACAATTCAAAGGGCCTCATAGCTTAAATATAAATATAGCAGTAACGGAATGTTGTTGCATCTGTGCAGCGAACAAGTAGGTCACAGGAAACGGGTGTTGTACTTTACACCAGGGGGGCAAAAAAGAAGACATTTCTTTCAAACAAAGCAGAACAAAGGGGGAAAAACAACACTAGAACTATGATCAGCTGAGATTATATACAGAGAATAGATACTAAAAGATCACTCCATTGCTTTTAATGCTCTGCCCACCCCCCCTCCCCTCCCTCCCACTCCCAAAAAAGCACCATTTCCAAACTAACTAACGAAAGCTTGGCAAACAGAACAAGAGAGAACAATATGAAGGAAAACATACTTTACTGCCACTGCCCCACTAGAAATCCTGCTGGGTATTCAGTGTTAAAGGGAAATTCTACCAAGTTTCCAACATTTTTGCATCATTCAATGATAAAGACATAAATTAAGTCCTGTTAAGAGTGGTTTGATGTGAATTTTCCTTCAGAATTGTTCAGTGTTCTTGGGAACCAGACATCGGATAAGTTTAATGCATTTCAAAGTTACTACTCATTACATACGATTACAAACATGCTGCCTGAGACTGTTAGATTTGTAGACTGTATACACTGCCACCCCTGGTTTCCAATACCACTTAAATCCAATTCTGTAAGTTTCTGTAGAGCTGCATATTTCCAATCAACCCCCAACTTACTTTGTAAATCTCAATGAACAAATTATGCAGAATCTTTGGTGAACTTCCTCTTTAAAGCAGTTTTTCATCCAAATACTATTGACCATCACTGAGAATGAAGGACAGCGAGTAGACCCAGGGCTAACATTACACAACTGATGCCATATAAGCCTGCATTGGAGGGGCTCATCGGGAATTCTGAGTGATAAAGCTGAATTGTCTACTTATTCTGTCATAAGAAAAGGAAGTTAATGGACAAATGTCCATTAAGGTTCAAAACCCAGGAGGCCACGTTCATATCTACTGAAGTAAAAACAATCAAATAAATGAACTCAGACACACAAAAAAAAGGAAACAAGAAGTAAAGTGATCTACTTTTTTTTTTCTTTAGAGACTACCGGTCACTGCAAGAGCTGCAATGCATGAATCTTAACACCCAAGACTGGCTATGTTGAACTATTCATTTTAGAACAGCTGTTTCTCCCTTTGGCTAGATGTCACACACCGAAACCCAAGGAACTCAAAGCTCTGGCAATGCAGTCGGCGCAATGAGAGCAACAAGCTTTCTTTCACATTCAGATATTTAGCAGAAACTCCTCCTCTTTGTACAACCTTCAATCGTCCCCGAACAAAGGAGCATCCCCTCTTTAAAAGAATATTCCAGCATTTTAAAAACATCCAATCTGCCACATCACCTTTTGGGTGAATAATTTGGGGACGTCATGCTTGGTCAGAAGAAGGTGGACGGCAGTCAAGATCTCCCTGCAGGTGAAGGTGGAGCTCTTAAGAGAAATGCAAAGAGTCTATGATGTCCACCTTGGAGGAGATGCTGGTAACAGATCTGCTTCGGCTCTCATTCCTGGACTTTGCTTTCCTTACCTCCCTGCTCTAAGTTTTCTTGAATCCCTTCTTTGGGGCAGACTTTGCAGACCCTTTGCAGTAGAGACTGAATCAGTCATACCACTGAATACAATTTAGCATCTCTGTAGTTATATAAAATAAAAAAAAAAATTAAAAAAACATACTTAGAATCCAAAGGGCAGTTGCTAAATTCCTTCAGTAGATGTATAGAACATGTTCATGAATTTTTCTACTACATGGTATTTGTATATTACCATATATCAGAAATTAATCTTCTTTATGGTTCATTACTGGTATAATACTTTTCGTAGGCCCCTATTTGATCACCATGGATACCAGAAAACCTTGTGGAAAGTGAAAGTAACCGGAAAAACATTAATGTGTGGCTCCATGAGAACAGCTTTGATAAGACTCTCTTTGGTATATCTGTCTCAAACTGACCCAAACTGTTAGACTGTAACCTTTGCAATTTAGAATATATAGTCACGCATGTAAAATGCTAATTCATGGAATTCAGCAGCTGCCCAAAAGCTTCTCTTTTATGTGCATATTCAGTCAGCAGGTTTTCTGTTCTTTTTTCTGTACAGAAAAACACTAAAATTACTATCTGTGGTAATCACAAGTATTCTACAGCAAATCTAGATTAGATTTTAAAAAGCTGGAACATTCCTTAAAGAGACGTGTTAAAGTAATCACTCCTTTGCTGGCATTAAATTAAGAGGCAAGCTTTGAGGAACTCCATTCTTACAGTAAGGCTCATATATTGTGGTTGTAATACAGAGCACTAAATCCATGCAGAATGCAAACAAGAACTCTCGTGTTACCAACTAAAGACAGCAGCGCAGCTTTTACGTCCACATAATCCCATTTAAAGTCTCCCACTATGGGCATTTTAATAAAAGTCTTCTTTATAAAAGAAAAATTAATGCAATACATTAATGTACATGTTTTTTCTTTTTTCTTTCTTTTTTTTTTTAAACAAACAAATCTCCAAAACACACTTAACAGTTTTCAGGGATTTGCAGCAATACGTCACGCCGTCCACTGTGGAAAAATTAAGAGAATGGAGAGTGTCATTTCCTTTCTTGTACCTCCTCTCCTTCTCTTTTTCTGTCCCCCCATTTCTGGATCACCCCACAAAGGTCTCCTGTGCCAGAAACCCCCATAAACTCAGGGCCATGTCTACAGCTCCCAGAAGGTCAAGTTCACGCTATTTCTCAGTCACTGATCACCTGGAGTCAGAGTCACTGGTGTCTGAGGAGGAGGAGGATGAAGATGACGATGATGATGAGGAGTCAGAGCTGGAGCTGCTGGCACTGAGCCGAGCAGGCACAACATGCTGCTCCACACTGCTGGGCTTCTCCACTGAAGGAGAGAGACGGCGACAGAAAGAGAGACAAGTTTTAGTAAAAGAGCATTTCTTACTTACAGTCAGTACTGATCTGATGAAATGATGGGGGTAAAGTCGCATCTTGATTCAACAATCTGAAAGTGGCCCATTTTAATTGCTGTTCCTCAGGCCTCATCAGCATATTTTAACAAACGATTCTGATTTATCAAAAAAAAAAAATTAACAAATCCAGTTGAGAGCCAGTATGAAGGTAGTAAGTATTAGCACAAAATTAGTAGATACTCAGAATTGAAGCATTTCTCACCTTTGGGTTTCTGAGGCTTCTTGACAGAGTTGAGTTGGCCACTAACATCCTGAAGCCTCCTTTCCAGCTCCCTTCTCTTCTCCAGAGCCAGCTCCTCACGAGTCTTCCCAGCACCAGCCTTCTTCGCCACTAGACACACAAGCACATACCGGCCACCTCTAATTTTAATATCTTTTCCACTACATGAACATAAGCTGAAAGAGGACAGTTCTTAATTAATTACAAAAACTCTAAACCCGCATTGTAGTGTGTTTGCCAAAAGAAACAATGCAAAAAAGAAAGAAAGGAAGGGAAAAAAAAGAAAAGAAAAAGAAAGCAAAGCAAATCCTCTTTTCAAAATGTGCTCCTGATGTAAAGCTTGGTAGCAGACTGAATTAACCGTTCTCTTATCGGTAATTTAAAGGGCTGCCAGACAGTGTTTGAATATGCTGGCTGGGGGCTCACCATAGGGTTTCCTAGGTTTCTTGCGAAGGCAGGTCATAACGTATCGTTCCAGCTCACGCAGCGTGGACGGTTTCAGGGTCTCAAAGTCGATCTCGATCTCTTCTGGGTTTGTGTCCCGGAGCGACGGCTCGCGGGACTGGATGATATGAACGACGCGGCCCAGCTTTTCCCCTGGTAGCTTGTTGATGTCCAGGCTGAGCTGCCGCTTGGCGTCGTAGCTCATAGGCAGAACATCCTCTTCCTCCTCAGAGTCATAGTGAGACACTGAGGCGGTGGCCGCAGAGAAACGAGGCATCACAGACGAAGACTTCTTACTCGCCCTGAGGGATGGAGAGAACAAAGTAGATTGACAATGGCAAAACAAGACCAGCAAGACCAGAAAAACAAATGTTTTACAAAGTGTCTATTTTCTCTGTCTTCAGTGTGCAGCTACATTTTTACTGCTTTGTCTGTTTAGTTGTGTTATTGTAATACTTCTGCTTTCTGCTGTTGCTTTTGTTTGTTCCATTTTTTTTTACTCTTGATTTCAAGTGACCTGAAGCTTATTATGTAACCTGTGTGCATCTGTGTTTACATTCACAAACAGTAATTTATTCACAGCATTACAACAACATGACCAAACACTGGCTAGGAAACTTTCAAAGGTTTTGCTCTGAACATCAAAAAGCACCTAGACAAACGTAGCTTGGATAGTGTAATTTAATTACTGCATTATAATTAACCTAAGCCTGTCAACCCACTGTTATTTTACAAGTAAATGTAGAAGAGCAAAAAACACATCTTAGCCACTGACAGAACCTCAAAAGCACATCTATTAAGCTGACAAAAAAGTGTTCAAAAATAAAGCTATTGCAATGTGTCTATATCCGCTTTGACTGTAAATATCTCAGTTTGCTAAGTCATTACACATGCATTCGGACCAGAATGCAGTCTGAATGCACAAAATAAGCTTTACCACTTCAACAACATAAGCAATTTCTCAAAATAATACAGCTAAAGGTTGTGTGTTAGTGTAAATTGACTTAATTTAGCTTATTGTTACTACTGATATTAAATACTAAAGGCTGTTTCAAGTTTAAGCCCCCATTCACCAAGTCCCACTGGCTTTAATGAGCTGTTGGAACTGCAGTAAACCCTTCATTTAAATGTATTATATTTATTTATGAGTAGTATTGTTTTTGCACTAGGGGCTGGTGCTAACAAGCATGCTTTTCGCACAAAAGGGGTTAGTTAGAATTAGCAAATTTTAGTTATTATCTGCATTTTGGGGCAAACTTCACTTGATGAGAAGTTCTAACAGATGAATAGAAAAGTCCCACTCACTTGTTACTCTTGCTGTTTTTCTTGGTTGGGCATTTTTTGCTCTGAGTGGATGACGGCGCCGCCCTGCTGGACTTGCTCTTGGCTGCTTTGGTTGGTTTATCCCTTTCTCTCTCGTTGCTTGGTGCACTCCGGCTGCCCCTGCGCTTCTCCAGCTTCTTCTTCTTTTTCTTATCCTTCTTCTTCTCTCTCTTTTTCTTGGCCTTCACGATGGGAGTGGATGACAGCGCCGCCAATTGCTCGTGCACTGCACGCAGCTAAAGCAGAAAGATGGCGCATATTTGAACAATCGGTGCAGAGGTCGGAGGCAGAGCATTTACATGTAATTTTACATACAGAGTGGGTTGAATCATATTTCTTCATTTTGCATCATATTTTGATTATATTGCTACATACTGCAAAACATAACGCTGTACATCAGCTGACCTGGGTGCCGCCATGGGCACCTTCGTTTAGGTGTAGCTAAATAAACATGATTTAGATCCACCACAAATGTGTTCAGCAAGCCTTGTGCATCGAGCAACACACAGTTGAAGTAACGCATGGGCGACTCACACAAAGTGAAGTTTAATGTGACCTACATGTCACTTAAAGGCATGAACAAAATAATCCAGCAGACCAACTAAGGATAGCTTAATCGCAATATTTGGACCTCTTTATTAATGTCAGAGATATATGACACAATCTAAGCGTTTGCATAATGCCACCCTCACATGAATTGTTGAAATATTGGCCCTACCATAAAGCACTTTAAACACAAAAACACAAACACACACACACACACACACAACCTCATGAACATTCTCTATAGGCAACAGCTGATTCACAGTCTAAGCAGCTGGTTTCTGTTTGGTAGGATTTACAAAAAAGACTCAATTAGTTTGTTTGCATTTTTATTTCTATTTTTAATTATTTATTTATACATTTGTCTTTGAATCAAGAAACATGTAGTCCCTAAGTCCAATACTGCAATAATGATAAACCATACATTTTGCAGTCATAATACAAATAGTCTGTAACTATCTGGACTGCTTTTATTGTTTTGGCTCACCAAAACACTGGACTTGAAAGGCAACAACAGCTACATGCTTAAGATATAAAATGTCACCCTTAATGTGAAAGTTTTTCTATCTATATTGATTCAACCATACAGGAGTAATTGTATCTGTCCGAAACACACGACTTACCTGTGTGCACACCTGGTCCTGCAGTTGGGCCAGGCGCTGGGCTCTCTCCTCTTCGCTGTCTGAGCTTGGGCTGCTCTCGCTGTTTGCCTCACTCTCGCTGGTCGGTTCACTCTCTGATGAAGAGGAGGGTGACGAAGATGAGGATGATGATGAGGATGACGAGGAAGATGAAGATGAGGAGGAGTGGTGCATTCCCATCATGCCCATATTATGGCCTAGAGACGGAGATGCCAAATCTTCCTCTTCCTCGTCCAGAACTTCGTCCGGCATCTTAGCAAAACGGAACTCAAACACATCCTGAAGAGTGGGGGACAATAAGATGAGTTAATTAAAAATAAAACACACAATATACTAGATACCAACACTGATTCAACACTGTCTCAACAACAAATGTTACTGGACAGAACAAAGGAAAAAGTTACAATTTTTAAAATTAACGTTTTTTTTTATTCAGTCTCCATCAATACAAAACACCTCAAATAAATTAAGCATAAAATGTACTGAAAGTACTGAACAGATGGCCAAACTACAGTACTGTAAACATCCAGTACAATTCTAAATATTTGTGCAACTCTACAATAAACACAACTGCATTTACACTTCTACACCAGATGAGGGCACACCAAACAATGTTTTCAATAGTATGCATGCACGTGTACCTGTAGCTTGCGCGCCATGGAAACAACGTCATGCTCTGGGGGATTGTACTTGTAGCAATTGGAGAACATGAGTCGGACATCAGCGCTGAACTCCTGAGCGTCCCTGTACTCCCGCTCATCCATCTTCCTCTGGGGGTGGGGGGCAGAAGAGAAAGAATCAGTTGTTTGTATACACACTAGAGAGAGCAGAAAAATAACACACACTCGGGATGGACATCACAGACAAAAAAAGTATTTTATGTGATGATCACTGAGAACTATTAAACTATTCTTTGACTTTTCTGACATTTGTGAACAAGCTGGAACACACAATATGCACCAGCAAAACAGTAGTGTAACATGTAAATAAAGGGCTATAAAATCAAGCATATTTTATTTATTTTATTTTCTGTTTGCCAAAAACAAAGAAAGAACAGGAGGAAAAAGAGTAAATAATAATGATTTATAGACTCTATAATTGGTTTTCAATATATGCAGTGGCTCAGTGCTGAAAATTCTAGACACATTCAAAAAAAGCTTGATATGACATGGCTTATCAGGATAACTATGGACACAAATGCACACAAAACCGCTGACTGACCTTGATGGTGCTAAGGTCCATGGGGTGTTTGATAATGTGATGGTAGTCATGTAGGCCAAGCGTTGATGCATCCACAGGTTTGTAGAAGGGCCAGGCATACGCGGCGTGTTTTTTAGACAGCAGTTCTTTTAGGATGCCGCTGCAGTAACGAAGCTGCCGGCTCAGTTTTCCACGCCGCGATGGCCGACTAGGACGCACAGAATCCGGCAGATCTTTACGAGGGGGTTTGATGGGCCGGCGGTTGAGTGCTCGACCCATAACGGGCTGCAGGTGGACGGGCTCACTCGTCCCCACCCCCCGCACCAGGTTGGGCACGCAGTCCATGGGCATGGGAGAGAGGGACATAGGCATACCACCGACTTCACCCCCACGGCCTTTACCCATGCCCCCCACACGGCCAGGTGGCGCCACAGGGAAGCCCATGGTGGTGGGGGTGGTGGTGTCCGCTTTGCGCTTCACCCCTTTCTTCTGTGGAAGGAGAGAGAACAACCATGCTAATGAACTACCTGGACCAAACAGGTTTTTGTCTTTCTTGTTAACAAGTGAACCAGTGTTTGCTTGCTATCAAATGGGCCACTGAGTGTGTACTCCACACGGTAGTTACATGTTTAAAATTTCAAATCCAACATATTTACACACAACCAGCCATTCAACCAATAAGAACACCAGCTATTTACATATTTTAGACGCGCAGTAAGAAACAGTGTTGTTCAATTCAAAACAATGAGAAGCAGCGAATCAGTTTTAGTACATAAAACCAAACAGCTGGAAAAAATAATGTAAATAAAAATTAGAATGGGAGGTAGTGAAACACAGCTCCCCATTCAAAAAGACAGGAGACCTTACTTTCCTTGGCAATGCTGCCTGTTGGGAAGTTCGGAGCAGAACCACAAACTCCACAACCTATTTTCAATATTTTATAGACTAGAGAAAATATCTATATGTTTATACCATGTTTAAATTACATTATTTGGTGATGGCATAAATCCCAAAACACCCAGTCCTGTTCCATAACATGTTGACTGTGACCTGGAATTGTTACTGTTGCTTTTCCACACTGATGTATCTGATGTATTCAGCTTTATGTTGCCCAACCTTTTTCAATATCACAGTGACAATACTTCCACTATATATGGTTCGGCCCGATGTAATACCTTAGCAGTTGGCTGTGTGGGAGGCAAAGTCATGAGAGTCGGAGGTGGGGCAGGTTTGCTGAGCATCATGTGAGGAGAGCCAGAAAACAAGGAGTCAGGAGTGTCCGGAGAGGAGGGCGAGTAGGCAGACTGGGACACTGCAGGGACCTGCTGGGCTACAGTTACACCTCCTGGGAGAGAACAAAATGAAAGGAAATCTTTGACATTAACAATGCACTGCTAAGCACCAGAAATCTGCACACTGTGTTGAGCGCAAGTATGAACAAAATTATTTTTATGAGCATTAACACTGATATATGTTTAAGTAACTAAATTAATAAGGAAAAAATATTCAGAAACCTCAAACATACATTAGTACTCTGCTGCAAACCAGTATTTTGGTTGACAGTTCTACTCCATTCCTCTTGGCAAACAGCGTTCAATTTCCAAAGACTACGAGAGTGCCTCTGATTGACTCAATTTCAAAATCCATACAATCCTTAAGGCCTAGTCAGGAGCTCCTTCACCTTTAGAAATCTGTCTGAATTATTTTGCGGTGGTTTTGATGAACGTAGATGGTCATGGCGCAGTTCATTCTCTGCTTAACTTCTTTCTGGTGATTTCAGGTCGTTCTGCAACTTTTTGGGTAACTGCTGGCTTCTCTCTTACCTTCCTTATAATTAGTCTCAGAAGACAAGGTGAAATCTTGCACGGCACCAGCTGTACTGACAGGAACATTTAGGGTCACTGCTAGGGCTCTGCAGCTTCCCCCCCCATTCAACTGTTGTTTAATAATGTTTCCCCGAGATATTTAGGAAGCTCCTTCACCTTCACCATAATTGCTACTCTCTGCATGAAATCTTCTCAACCAGTGGCAAAGTATTTCATTAATAACAATTCAAATATAAGAATTCTGTTAGAGCACGAGGAAATATGTGAAAATATTACATATTTTAATCCACATAATGTTGCAGATACAGCAAATAGAAGTTAGGTAGTAAAACACTACAGTATTAGTTCAAAACTCTGCATCCTTCACCAACTCACCTCTGCCTCTACGGCTTTTCCCAACCTTGACTCCTCTACTTCTTGGTGCAGGAGGGGGCAGCTCTATCTCCTCTGGGGGCATCTGTGCAACCTTCTGCAGGAAAACCTTCTCCAGAGATTGGGCCATCAGCACTATGTCATCTGTAGGCTACAATACAGACAACACTTTTGTTTCTCTAATCCAGGTCAAGCAAGGTATTCTATTCTGCTTTATGTGCTTAGAAAAAATGATGCTATGAAGTTATAATAAAAAAGTGCCCCTTACATAATTAAGCCATGTATAATATAAATATCATGGCTAGCTTACATCAGGATAATGAATAAATCACCAGAGAGCGTTTCCATAGCAACCCCCAGGACTGCTGGTGGAGAAGACCTTGTGTGTCGGGGTTAAGTGCACATTCTCACCTTGTTGTAAATGTAGCAGTTGGTGAACATGGTGTTAAAGTCCTGAATGCACTCGCCGGCGTTGCGATAGTAGTTATTCTCCAGTCTTTTCTTGATTGTGCCCATATCCATGGGCTGTTTGATGATCTTGTGGTAGTCCTAAGAGAGAAAATCTATCTTTAGCTGCCTTAAAGGTGGGGAAATCCCATTTTAACAGTTAAATGTAAAAAAAGAATTGGGCATAACCCCAGAGGACTATAGAAATACAATAAAAATTCCACATACAAAAGAAGGCGACTTATGCAAAGAACTGTAAGCTATAGAACAGGTTTCAATCGAATCTTCAGGGACACCCAGCCAGTCCATATTTTTATTCTGGTCCAGCTCCAAACACTCCTTTGCCAGTAAATTAAATGTAGCTGAATGCTCGTTACCTGGCTCAGGTGTCTCAGGAAGGAGAAAACAGAAAACAAATACAGAACGGCTGGGGGTCCCCCAGGAATGGAAGATCCTAAGCTACAGAGCAGATCTGGGCCATGAGATGATGCCTGCAACGACATCTATATAAATTTTTCTGGTGAAAAAAGCCCTGGTGATCAAGAAGAGAAGGTTCACTCACTGGTAGGTTGAGTCTGACAGCGTCCACGGGCTCGTAAAAAGGCCAGGCGAAGTGGTGGCGCCACAGCGCCTT
The DNA here is from genome assembly GCA_037974445.1 of Brycinus macrolepidotus. Lineage (NCBI taxonomy): Eukaryota > Metazoa > Chordata > Actinopteri > Characiformes > Alestidae > Brycinus > Brycinus macrolepidotus. The sequence goes on from JBBPCZ010000001.1 coordinate 1,847,696, forward strand.
CACCATGACTTTCTGGAGGAAACGCAGCTGGTTGGTCACTCTGCCTTGTCGGCTGGGGTCCTTGACTGGGGGTTGCTGTGGAAGTGGTGGTCCGGGCATTGGGGCGTGCGGCAGAGCTGGACTCTCGAAACCCTCGAAGAGGAGCGAAGGCTTGCGGATGCGTTTTCCTGAACTGGGTACGCTCGACTCCATCACGCCCAACACAGACAGCCCCGCTCCCAGAGAAATGCTGAGAACAGGAAAGGAGCCTCACATCAGCACGCAAGACCAATGGAGTAATGCTGCATGACCAACTAGTAAGAACTTTCTAACTGCTGAGCAGGAAAACATCCCCTTCCAACACAAAATTCCCCTTTCAGCTTCAAGAGCTCCAGAGTTGCATTGCAATGTCCTTTCAATCTGATGGAGCCCACAGCACAAAGCAAAAACAGGCAGATTTACATGTTGAAAAGTTCAATGCTAATTAATACCAGATTTCAGTTTCAGGATGCATGAACCAATGTTCCAAAATCTGTGAATTATCTGTCTAAAGTACATTCCATTTGCATGTAACTAAAATCAGCTCTTTTTGATCTCCTGTGGTCATTAAATACACCCACTTTCAGGAACTAATTTCCGATCTGTCTCACTGGTCAAGTTGTATCTAAATCAAAATAGTTTGAATAATACCAGGCCCGACTCAAGTGTATATGACATGCTTCAACGTTGATAAATACAAGGAGCAACATGGATCGACTGTTCAGCTGTTAAAGCCTTTCTCAAGGACTTAAGGAACTAAATGTGTCTGCATGTCAAGATCAGCCGTGTGAGAAAATATATATTGCATTTTGTACATATATGTATATTGTATTTAACCCCCATCGATTTATTCTGTTGTCCCCCCCTCCCTCCCTTCCCGCTTTCTGTTTTGTTTTCCTACCCCTAGAGCACTGTAGTTGTATGTTTGTCTTTGTTTAAACTGAATCAATACAGTAACTGTAGATTGCAGGCCATGTACAATGCATCTGGTGATTTAAAAACTGAACTGGTGACAAAATGCATTAAGTGTGAAAACACAACCCCATTCCATATAAAAGGCAGAAATCCAACAAATATGCAATTTAAACAGATGTTCAAGGTGCTATATTCAATCCTAAACGCAATGCCTGATCCAATTACCTGGAAAGCTGACCTCAGTGAGTCATTATCTTTTCCAAGAGATCATCATATGGCGAGCTCATAAGAAAGCCTAACAAATAAATCACTTTCAGATCATCACTGCTTGAGCAGACCTGCCAGTCCGCTGTGTATAAAACTGTCACTCACAAGGCTGGAAGAAATAAGCCCATGATACACTTTCCCACAAATCACATCTTGCATTACATTTAGTCGCCAAAAATAAAGCTTATTTACATGCCAAAGAAACATACAACCACCCACCCAACATTTAGTGCAGATAGTTTTTTACCATATATATTAGTTTTTAAGGAGGTCCAGCCTTGTATTTTCATTTACTGGTCTGTTTGAGGTCCAGTACATTACACAGACGGCAGGCCCCGTACACATGGACAAAAGTATTGGAACGCCCGACCTTTACACCAACAGGGACTTTAATAACATTGCACTCAAATACATAGACTTTAATATGGAGATGATCCCCCTTTGCAGTTGTAACTCTTCACTCTTCTTGGAAGGCTTTCCAGTGTTTGTGTGAATGTGTGCTCATTCATTCTGTGAAGCATTTATGAAGTCAGGCATTGATGTTGGACGAGAAGGCTTGGCTCGCGATCTCCGTTCCAGTTCATCCCAAAGCCGTTGGATGGTGTTGAGGTCAGGGATCTGTGCGGGCCAGTCAAGTTCTTCCACACCAAACTTATCCAACCATGTCTGTATGGACCTTGCTTTGTGCACTGGGGCACAGTCACGCTGGAACAGAAAAGGGCCTTCCCCACACTGTCCAAAAGCTGGAAGCATGGCATTGTCCAAAATATCTTGATCTGCTGAAGCATTAAGATTAAGCTCTTCACTGGAAGTAAGGGGCCTAGCCCAAACCCTGAATTAAGAGGTGTGTCCCAATATTTTTGTCCATATAGTGTATGTTGTCATGCAAATCTCCTGAGGGGAGACCACACAGCACGAAGCTGGAGCTGACTTGTTCTTCGGAAGCCTCCGTTCCACCTTAAATGGTAGATTTAGTAGTACGTGGAGCGTGCCTCTGCACCAGAGAGAAACTGCTGCACGATTTAAGGAGGAACGGAAAATTCGAGTAAGCAGCTTTCGACGCAGCCTCGATCACAACACAGCGCCACACAAAACACACCTTCAGAAGAGCAAAGTCACCCCGGTGCCTCAAATAAATCCACCTTAGTAGGTTTTTCAGCCTCTCGGACCAATTGTAACCGCTTTATTTCACAAAAATGCGTCGTACAGGACACATTTGCGCCATTTGTGCCTGACTCGAACCGGCTGGCGAAGCTAACCATGCTAATGCTAGGTCGGAGGGAAAAAAACAACAAATACACCAAACCGAGCCGCAGAACTGGTTGTAATTGTGCCCGAAAGAGATCGAACGAATGCTACCTGTCGATGGACGGGTTGCCCACCGCCTCCATAAGGCCGGGGCCTGTTTTTGATCCGTGCTGCTGTTGTGCTGTTTTTTGTCTGTGTGTTCACCTCGTCGCTGCGCTACGGCAAATGGCGCCTTTCGCTTTCCGCCCTCCACATTTTAAATAGCGGTGAGGTTTCAGCCAATCACAGCGTCACCCCGCCTTCCATACTCGCGTTCTATTGGCTTAATTTGCTGTTCGTCAAGACACCAGGTACCCGCCCCCTCTCCGCGCCAGGCACGGGGGCGGGTGTCTGCTGCCTTGACAGGCAGTGACTTCAACCAATCATAGAGACACCCCGCCTTCCACTCTCGCTTTCGGTTAAAGTCACTGCCCATCAAAGCAGCAGACACCCGCCCCCTCCCTCTCCGCACCGGTTCTCAGCTCAGTGCTGCCGTCCAGTGCTTGTGTATGATTTTGTATTTTTTGCCACTCAGTCTACTTTATGTATATATTTACCTTTTTGTCCACCCATTGGGACACTTAGAGCATCATGTTACACTATATGGACAAAAGTATTGGGACACCTCTTAATTTAGGGTTTGGGCAAGGCACCTTACTTCCAGTGAAGGGCAATCTTAATGCTTCAGCATACCAAGACACTTTGGACAACATCATTCTTCCAAATTTGTGGACGCAATTTGGGGAAGGCCCTTTTCCATTCCAGCATGACTGTGCTGCAGTGCACAAAGCAAGGTCCATAAAAAGCATGGCTGGATGAGTTTGGTGTGGAAGAACTTGACTGGTCCGCACAGAGCCCTGACCTCAACAAACACCTTTGGGATGAACTGGAACGGAGATTGCAAGCCAGGCCTTCTCGTCCAGCATCAGTGCCTGAGCTCATAAATGCTCTACAGAATGAATCGGAACAAATTTTCCACGGAAACACTCCGAAAGCCTTCCAAGAGCGGAAGCTGTTTCAGCTGCAAAGGGGGGGACCAACTCCAAAGTTCCTGCTGGTGTAATGGTTACACGTCCCAACACTTTAGTCCATATGGTTGCTAGGTTACGGGGACGCTGGCGAGACTGACGCCGCTCCGTCTGGCATGTTTTTGTTTGGTTTTTTAAAAGTT
>JBBPCZ010000001.1:1851453-1887074 GCA_037974445.1 Brycinus macrolepidotus
ATATATTTTTTCTGTAAAGTGACCTTGAGAGTCCTGAAAGGCGCTGACAAATAAAATGTATTATTATTATTATTATATAGTGTATGTTCAAATTTACTAACATGCTTTTGCTTGGCCCCAGCTATTTAAACCTCCAGAAAATGGCTAAATCTAAAATTGCTACCTATGTTTATGTGTTGACTACCTAAATAGTAAATTAAATTGAAGTGAAGTAAATAGTGATTTAAATAACATACATGTAATGATCAAAGTTCTGGTGGAAAATATCTTTTTCCTCCCCCATGTCATATGAACTATCAGTGGTTCTTAAACTCCTACAGGTATGAGGGAAATATTTTGAAGATTATAAAACTGCATATTACAGCATTTCACCCTTAATATAATCTAAAACAATCATAACAAATATGTGTAAATATTGTTAGTTCTTATATGTTTTATACAGCTAAAACAGCCCCAAAGATCACTAATTTGTACAGACATTAAAAACATTTCATAATGTTCATTTTGCGTTAACCCCATTTGTCCCCATTAAATTAGGAAAAGTCATTTAACATGAAGCAAAAAATGTTAATTATTTAGAGACATGGGGGTCAAACTGACCCCAAATAGAAAAGGAAGGTTAAGAGGTCAACTGACCTTTTATATCCAGAGCCACTATTTTGGGTGGTGGACCATTCTGAACACATCTGTTACATCAGTAGTGGCATTGCTCTGATAAAGTGAGTGTAGTGCACTTATTTTATGACCTATGTAGTTCACTTTATTAGGGATAATGGTCATTTGAGACTTAGCCATACAGATCACCAAAGAAAATGGCTTAAAACAGCATCTGACAGTACCCACTCACTACTAAGTGCTGTAAAGTCATAAAGCTGCAGTTTTGTCAGTTGATGATATATAACAAGCAAGAAATCAGACAGACTCAGGGGCGAGAGTGTTTATTCAAAAAACAGGACAAAAATATCAAACTATAATCTGAACAGGACTACATGTACTCGTGTCTTGTGTGTTATAGAATCAAACACAGATATTAATCCTCACGTTTAATGTCCAGTTATTTCACTGAATCTCTAGTATAAAGTGTGGGTTAGCGCTGGTCATGTTACTCTGCGAGTTATTTAAAATCACCTTTATGGTGTCATCTGCGGTCAGTGACTCTACTGCCCATGATTTTTATGAAAAATGATTTATGAGAAACTTCTAGGGTGAGAAAAAGAAACTAAAAAACATTCACAGCGCAGCCAGTGTTAATGAAAGCGTGTTTCAGTAGCGCTGAAGCTTTAAAATGACTGTAAATGTGTGAGAAAACTATGTGTGATGATGCACTACAGTGCTTATGGACAACTTCAGATGTTTAAAAAATACTTTTTTTTTTTTAAAAAAAGGGGAGGGATTCAAAGTTTCTGCATAATTGTTGCTTAATTGTAGAAAAACGTACTCTCTTATAGTGGTGGGGAACACAACCAGGTGTCGCAAAATCTACAACACAAATACAGTCATTTTATTTATGATTTAAAACCACCACTAAACCTACACATTTTCGTGCAAGTCAGTATGACGATGGTAATTTTTTAGGTTAAATTTGGGGGGAAAAAAATGTGTTTTAAGCAGAAATGTTATTAGAACTATGTTCAAATAGTGTGTGAGGCCTGGGGCAGTGTTTTTATAACAATTTAATGTACTAACTTTCTATGAGGGAGATTTTAGGGGCATTAAACTCTTTAGACGTCTGGTTCCATTCACCACCACTATAAACTCTGGTTCCATTCACCACAACAGCGAACAACTCTGACTTGGCAAATATCTCTATATTGGAGCATTTCAAACCAAACTCACTCTTACTTCCTTACAATTACTTACAATTTAACATTTTAATTATGCAGAAATCTTCAAACCCAGTGATGTAACATAATAAGGTGCTAGACATTTAAAGGAAAGAGCACTTTAACTACAAAAAGCACATTTCTGTCTCATTAGTGATCACATGACGTTTTTGGAAGTTTTTCTACTGTTTTATCTCAAATGTTTGTGATATTTACACCTAATTTAAAAATCCTAGCATTTTTAACATGACCTCAAGACATAAAAGAGAATCAAAAGAGACATACGATAAGTATCAGCATCATCAACGACAACAAGAAGTCTATAAGTTACACATGGTCTAAATCTGATAAGCATGATATCACTCACTGCACAGAAAACAACAAGCCAACTCAAACCATTTAAATAGTTCACAAATAAAAATCCTGAATCTAGGGTCACATGTACAGTACTGAAGATGTCCCCAAACCTCCTCCCTCTGAATGCATGCTTAATACCTCACCTTTTTGTAAACACTGTCAAAGTACTAGAGTTTAAAGCAAAGTGTTTACCTCAACAAAGGTAAATACTCCTTAAGTTCATATTGCCTATCGTTTACAAACCATTCAGAGTCTTGACACCCTTTAACTAATTGAAATCTGCCCCCAGAGTAGTCAACACACATTAAAGTTGATCAGAATAAAACGTATCAGCAAGTGAAATCTGGGTTTTCTGTGTATTACCACGTTTTCTATCATTGTACAAAAGAAGCTCCATGCTGCCTTTATGTTGGATGCTCTGTGATAGCTTCTGAGCGAGTATGAGCACATACTCTGAAAGCAGTTCACACCAGGGCTGCAGTACTCAGTCTCAGACTCGGTCTTGGACTCGCTGGTATTTGGACTCAGACGTGTCTCGGACTTGGTCATTGGTCTCGCTAAATATTCTAGTTAGCCTCTACAAACTCCAGAGGCCTTTCCACAAGTAATATTTCTCTGTGGCAGCACGGCAAATGAAGAACAAAGAAACATTAATTGACAAAACAAAGGCACCTGCATGACCCCCCCGTCACCTTAACAAAATGAAAACAGCTGCAGCAGTCAAGCAAAACACTGATTAAGCGAGAAAACAAACACTAGTTTCATAATTTCAAAATCTATCTAGAACAAGCACTGTCATTGGCCACCTGGTGACCAACCATAAGTCTGCTAAAACTCTGTGTGCTCTGAGCACGCTGAATCCACACTTATCATTTTCATCTTGGCCACAGATGAAATGTCAGCGAGTGACTCGAGTCAAATGGCTCAACTTAAAGTAAATAATCCGGCCATATTCGTTCCTACAGTGTTACACTGCACTTGCTTTTGATCATTACAGATAACAGTGAAAATGATTATCTTTGAATTTTTGTGTCTTCAGCAGCACACAAAAATTATAAACAGATTAGTAAGTCTCAAAGAGGATTTTTTGTGTCTTGGTCTTAACTCTGTATTTCTTATCTGGACTCAGACATGAGTTGAACTTGAACCTCTCTGGACTCGTTCTTAACTCCGACTCAAACCTCTTTGGACTTGTCTTGACTTTATGCTGTAGTATTCAAATTCCCTTCAATGGTTTCATGGCGCTTCCCAAGTCAGGTCACAATTTAGCGAATGCTGTTAAGTGAAGATCGGATGAACCATTCCTATTCATTAGGATAATAACTACATAACTTACATAGTAGATCCACTGGATAATTCATGGTAGTTACTGTACAAAAGCTCTTAAGATTTCTCATTAATCACAAGTCTGTAGAGTAAGAGATTAATTCTTTCATGTAAGTTGCCCAGTCACACCCCAAAGAGGAGCCCTCAGCAGTGTTCACAGACCGGTAGGGGAGCATTTTAGGAATGCACTCTTTTGCGGGAAGATAAATTAGCAGACATTTCCTAAACAGGTAGACTTTGGGTAATTTGCTGTAAATGGAACTCTGCTAATTCTCCCCTAAACATTTGGCTCATTTGGACTCTGACACTAAACCCGGCCTGCTTTTTCTTGCGACATGGATGCACTGTTATCATGTTTTCGGTTTATGCTTTTTATCTTTGTATTATTTCTTTTCCAGTCGTTTAGGTTTTTCTTTATATTTAAAGGCCAATTTGTTAATATTATCAGTCTGAAGTCTAAACCTTTGACTTATTCCCATACGTTAGACTTCAGCTGACAGCAGCCAACTACAACCTACACACTCATTAGGTCATACAGAGACCTGATGCATTTAAAAATTACATCACATATAATGGGAATAATTAAGCTTTAAATAAAAATACTATTATATTAATTACCTGAATGATAATAAAATAGTGGATTTTTAGCCAGGCTAACCCTTCCCACTAACTGCCACACTGTTGTGGCTCGGTATCAGTCAATCCAGGGAAATTCTGTCTTAAGTGATGTGTGTGTTAAGTGAGATGTTAAGTGACTCAATATCTCAATATCATTTTTACAAATGAGGTGATGTATTAAATATGACTTCAGCAGGAGAATATCCAGGTGAGGAGGTTTATACGTACAGAATATCTGAACCAGATTTGAACATGTACAGTGGCCCCAAAAGTATTTGGACATTTGTGCCATATTTAAAACTGTCCATTGTGTTTGGAAGCAAAATGTCAAAGCAAATTTATTTTGATCAGAGCATTTCAGGACTCTAACGTTCCTTTTGGTTCTCTTTCAAAATGTGGCTGGTGTGTTTCTGCATCACCTTTTGTGTATATGCAGGGTTTTTTTTATCAGAATGCCTTCAGAATGACCTTTGAGCTCAAGATCCCATCAATGAACACAAACTCACCACTGTATGAAAAACAGGCCCACAGTTGGTGTCCCAAAATTCTTTTCAAGGCCTTTTCCCCACAAAGAGTCTACCAATTTGATGTTGTTCTAAAAGCGTTTTTCTATGAAACAAACATAATTTTTTAAAAACATTTTATGAAGTAACCTAAAATAACTATGTCAAAATAATTTTAGAGCCACTGTACATCCTACTACAGTCATGGAGTACACCAAAAAAAATAACTGACCTGATTGAAATGTGTATATCCGTTGCATATTAATAAAGATACATCAAAGCTAATGTCTTTCATTTCATTTTCTTTGGCAATAATTATACTGTATATTACATTTTTAATACGTAATTAAAGATATTTTAATCACATGCAATGGATATACAAATTCAAACCAACTGAATCCAAAGAACGCTTTTCAGTGTATGAATCTTTCTGTGCCACAATACCATGCATTATAAGCAGCTTATAATACATTTCAATGTATTGTGCGTTTCAGGTTGCATGGTGTGTTAAACATGCTTCTGGCCTTTCAGGAAGAGGAGCTGCTGTCAGTTGTTTCTTTGCGGTGGAAGCCGGTGTTCTGTTGTCGTACAAATTCGGCATAGGGCCCATTTTTCTTCAGAAGCTCATCATGGCTGCCCTGCTCCACCACCTCTCCTGCCCGCAGGAACACGACATTATCAGCCATTTCTACTCCGCTCATCCTGTGGGTGATGAGGAGAATGGAGCGGTGGCTGGCGTTCTTCAGCAGAGCTTGGTGAACCTGTGACACACACACACACACAAGTCATTGAGGATTCATTTAGGTTTGAAGGCTACGGTCATTACTGAACAGTCATAGCAAAACAACTTGTGTAAATCTCTACTGCACTGAAGCCAGAACGCCATGGTGCTCAACCAAGTGGCCCTGAAGGCAGATCTGGCTATACATTCCAACTATTTCAAGGCATTTTTACTTCCTTCAAGTGAAGAGGCAAACTATTCTGCTTGTTTCAAGCATTTTTTACCTTATAATATTTTCATTTTCTTATGAAAGTCTCATGCTGAGAAATATTAAATACATTGATTATATGTTGTTCTAACCTATCAACAGTATCACTTTCAATTTAAGTTTCATTAATAACCCATTCCGTGGTGGCAAACTATGGCTATTAGAATTACACCTTTAGTTTGGGCCATAATATCAAAACATGGTCAAAAAATGAGAAAAGGAACATTTCTGGCTTAATGCCACTATCAGCTAGCACCCCTACCACTAAGCTAATGGGCATTGCATATGAACATTTTATGATCATTGTGGATCACACACGAAAACCTGAAACTTATAAAAAGGCATTCAACATTTGAAGCTTGTAAAAACATTATATATTTTATCTTGTACTCCCTTTAATAAAGGGTCTTGGCATAGAGCTGCCGATGTTTACTTTTAGTTTCTGTCTAATCTACACATCTAGAACTTCCAGAAGGACATCTTTCCTCATAAGAGCTTCATTTCAGACTGAATGATTTTTGTGAAATCATTCACCAATCATTTCTGGCTAGTATTTATAGGCCTAATGAATGGGAGTTAAGTAATTTTAAACAGGCTTGCTTATGTAGGCTCTGAAACTGTATGAACCCACTTGTCCATTATTCTAGAGAGCTGCAGATTATCTTACCATATATACGTTCTTGTCATCCAGGTCACTGGTAGCATCGTCTAGCACAAGGATCTGCGGCTGCCGAATTAAAGCCCTTGCAATGGCTATTCGCTGTTTCTGACCACCAGATACTTTACCACCCTTTTCTCCAGCATCTATAGCACACACATTTATAAAAAAGAGGTTAGGGTGCACATACATATGAATGCACACCAATCGAATGCTTGAAAACTATCATTGACGTGATAGTTTGCCAAAAATTAAAAGTATAAGTATCTATTATTTGTTAGCTACACAATATGGACAAAAGTATTGGGACACACCTCTTAATTATTGAATTCAGGTGTTTCCGTCATATCCATTGCCACAGGTGTATAAAATCAAGCATACCAAGACATTTTGGACAATGCCATGCTTCGTGGACACAGTTTGGGGAAGACCCTTTTCTATTCCAGCATGACTGTGCCCCTATGCACAAAGCAAGGTCCATAAAGACATGGCTGGATGAGATCGGTGGAAGAACTCAACTGGCCCACACAGAGCCCTGACCTCAACCCCATCCAACACCTTTGGGATGAACTAGAACGGAGATTGCCAGCCAGGCCTTCTCGTCAAACATCAGTGCCTGACCTCATAAATAATCTACAGAATGGACGGGCACACCTTCCCACTGAAACTCCAAAATCTTGTTTAAAGCCTTCCAAGGAGTGTGGAAGCCGTTACTGCTGCAAAAAGGGGAGACAAACTCCATATTAAAGTTTTTGTATTTGAATGCAATGTCATTAAAGTCCCTGTTGGTGTAATGGTCAGGCGTCCCAATACTTTTGTCCATATAGTATATTTCAGCCTCGTAACTCCAGTGTACAACTAAAGAAGCAAACTTAAGACACCAAGTTGGTCTTGGCTGACAAACTGCATTTCAGTTAGGGGGTAAATAGTGTCCATTTAAATTCGCCAACCCATAACTTCAGACAGAGATAGTTATCTTGTTCAGCTCACCAGTATCGTATTTTTCTGGAAAGCCACTGATGAATTCATGTGCACTGGCCAGTCTGGCAGCAGTTTTCATATCTTCATCAGACGCGTCCGCTCTGCCGTATTTAATGTTCTCCTTAATGGAGCGAGCAAACAACACTGGTTCCTGGGACACCACACTAATCTGAACAAGAAGTGAAACAACAAGCTGAAAAAGAGGCTCAGTAGTGAAGGTGGTACAGCTTGATAAAAAAAAAAACTACCATGAAAACATACTTTTTATTGCTTTACATTGCTTTTAGAGTCCAATTAAGGGGATTTTCATGAAACAGCATAGTAGTTAGCTAGATAACCTAAACCAAAATTGAAGAGGTAAGACTGACTGACCTAACTTTTGGTTAAGTTATCCAATTCATGACTGCTCTGTGAAATACTCACAGTATTGTATTACAATCATTTGTAGAAATTTCTATGATGGTACAAGAATACTTTCAGGGTAATATCAGATTTATTTTGACTGTTTGTATTAGCCCACATGCAGCCACAGACGTCATTACCTTTTCATGCAGGTACTCGTTCTTGTAGCTCAGCAAAGGCTTTTCGTCCAATAAGATCTCACCACTCTGAAGATAGTAAAACCTCTCCAGAAGCCGGACAATGGTGCTCTTGCCTCCATCCGCTGGACCAACAAGGGCAGTCACCTTCCCCGGCTTTATGTCCAGAGAGACACCCTGGACACAGTCACATACCAAACCCACATGATCAGCCTCTAATAAACCTGTAATGTTAACATCTATAGCAGCTGGATAGCATAGTGGGTAGCATTTCTTGTTTAAGCTTTACTCACAGCAGCAGCAGTGTACAAAATGAAGTTACTCCACACTTATTTGCCCTGTCTGAGCAACCGTATTTTACCCACTAAGATAGGTATACATTTACACTTTGAACGTTGCTGTAATTTCCCATCATAGAAATTTAATCACTATTATTTTCCAAGGAAAATTAAATGTGAATAAGATGAAGTTTGAACAGCAAATATAAAGAAAAATATCAGTTAATAAACAGACCCCTACTGTTGAGTAACTATTTGTGTCTGTTTCCATGTTTCACCTTGAGAATATTCTCGCTAGGTCTTGTGGGATAAGCAAAGGTGACGTTGTTGAAGCGAACATGGCCCTCAAGTTTTTCAGGAGCTAAAGATCCTTCAGGGGGAATATCAGGCTTCCGGTCCACATACTCGAAAATCTTCTCTGAGGCTCCAATAGCCTTTTTCACACGAGGGTAGTATGACATCATAGCCTGAAAAAACAACAGATGCATTTGAAGCAGAAAATTAGTAACAACCTCTATGCCACTGTTAAAAAGTTTCAATATTCTTGTCATAATAATAATAGTATCATTTTTAATATTATTATTAATATAGTTAGTAGGGATAATAATTTATGCAGTACAGATAAAATGATAAAATATAGTCTATTTTAAGACACAGTTTTTATAGCATCAAATGATAAATTGTTGTTATTATTGTAATTATGTACTTACAATTTATTGTCAATTTATCCGGCTCAAGATTTGATCAGCAAATAATAATTATCTATAATAATTTTATTCAAACTTCATATTGAATTCTATATATTATACAGCTATCTCAATTGTTTAGAATCATCTCTGCTCATCATTCTGGATACATCTGGACATTCATCCTTAAGCTTCTTACGAATTATTTGAAACTACAAAACTAAAACGTACTGATACTATTCTAAAATCACTGTGATAACCACAGTGTATGCATCTTGCAAAGAGCATCATTTGAACACAAACACACAAATCTTACTTTAACTAACATGTAACTTTGTCTAAAATAATTAAGGTTCCTAAAATGTAACTAAAACTACAAACAATAAACAATTTTTCAACTTTACCTCCATGGCAGAAGTGAACTGAAGTTCATACAGCACAAAAGACACCAGATCTCCACTGCTGACACCTTTTCCTGCCACCAGCTGCCCCCCATAGTACAGGATGCTGACTTTCAAGGCCAGAGTGGACATCTGATCAAAGACAATGATTTTCAGGACCATGGTCAAAAGAATACTATTGGAATATTATTACCGGGTGAAATGTGTAATTTATTAATGTGCAATTTGTAATGTGCAATTTTTCTGGTGCATTTCTACTGTTTTTGTCAATGCCTGTCACTCCATTGTGTACATGTGTATATATATATCCACAGTGTTCTACTGGCTGTTAGCAATGCTACTTTTTAATTTAAAGGTCAGTTTTGTTTTCAGATGTAAATGCATGATGTGTAGGTTAGCCTCTCATTCTTACACTGTTGGTCCAGGTCGAGGCAGCATAGGCAGCAGCCTCCAATTTGTTGAGAGCGTAGGTGTCCTCCAGGCACTTCCTGTATCTCTCTGTCTCTCCATCCTCGTTGGCAAAGCTCCTCACTGTCTTCATGGAGGAGAACGTCTCCGTGGCAACGTTGTTCGCCTTGGCAAGAGATTCTTGCACTTTTACGGAATGTGCCTGACAGAGAAACACCAAGAGTGGTTAATGAAGTCTTAATGAGTGCATACTAAACATATGATGAGTACATCTATTATGATAATGTTGAGCACAACTTTAGATTACATTAAATATGATATCAAAAATAATATTTAAATAAAAACTAAAAACAAAATCACTGAAAAAATACAGACTTTTTCTGGAATCTTTTTAACCAACCTGGTAGAACTTTCCAGTAAACTCTGGGATGATCCAGATAATGGGGAGACCAAGGATGGTGAAGATGGTCAGGCGGAATGAGAGAATCACCATGGAGCACAACAGGAAGAACAAGCGGCAGGAGTACCACATGAGCAGACTCAGCTCCTCACTCAGGCTTTCACTCATGGTGTTCGTGTCCGTGGTGATCCGGGACACAATCTCACCTGTACAGAGTCCAACACAGCTAATTAGCAAACAAAGCATATAAACTGACTGAGAGTTTGACCTTAATAACATTATGTCTCTTGTGGGCAAGAGGTGTTGATTTTCAGCAAAATAAAATGCAAGGAACTTTAAGTCATAAAGTCCTTCACGCTGGTCAGATGCTAGAGGGCGCTTGGGAGAGTCAAAAATGAACATCTGGTAATTATGATCAACACCACATCAACATCACATTTGTTTTATTTGTTTTCTGCGTCCGCAAAGTTGGAAATAAATAAAACAAATGTGATGGATGTAAGGGGCCACCTGAATTCAGTGATTAAGACGTGTGGCCCAATACTTTTATCCAAATAGTGTAGGCTGTGATATGTTTTTTTTTGCATCATCAACCACCCTTAATCTGAATAATGAGCACAAATGGACTAGATATTCAGATATTTTTTGCATATCTAATGCAGAAGTGTTGGTTACCTGTTGATTTCTTATCAAAGAAGGCAATTTCCTGTTTGAGCACACACTGGAAGACCTGACCCTGGATGAAAGTGTGGATGCGGCTCATGGTGATGTTATAGATGAGGTCACACACAAACTCGAGCACAGCACTGCAGAAGAAACAGGTAAATATAGCACATACTTCAAGTCCTCTAAAGTCCTAATCGAACACATAACTGTATCTCTGCAGCAGGTTGTTTTATTATGTAGTCCACTACATCATGTCTTACCTCATGATGGTCATGAGTGACATAATCATGATAGCATTACTGAAAGCCTCAGGATCATCCTCTTTCATGATCCAGTCAGTCATTTTACCCGTATAATGAGGGATAGCCATCTCCCCTGAGGGTCACACAGTAGGTTAAAAACAATTGTTAATAACAAAGGAATAAGCTTAATAATACAGATAATAACACCAGTTATGCTAATATATTATGTTCCTTTTTTTTTTTGTTTTTTTTACATTTTATGGCATTTGGCGGTCGCCCTTATCCAGAGCGACTTACACTCATTTGTTATGGGGACACTCCCCCTGGAGCAACTGAGGGTTATGTGTCTTGGTTAAGGACACGGTGGTAGAAAGTGGGGTTCAAACCTGCAACTTTGTGGTCGGCGGGTTCACAGGCAAGTGTTTTACCCATTAGGCTACTACCACTCCATTCAGACTAGAAAGCACTTAATAATGTCTGGGTGCAAATTGTATTATTTAAAAATAAATAATTTTTTTTTTTAACTGAATTTAAAATATTGGAAAAAATAAAACATAAAATATGTGAAAAATGTATGACTTATCACATACTTTTATGTTTCTTTTTTTTCTCCAACATGTTAAACTCAACAAGTCAATAGAAATTTTGCGGCAAAAGATGCAGTAAAATGCCATATTTAAGTTTGTTCCAAACAGAGGGTGTTTGAACTTATTTTCTAATAAAACATGGTTAGTGGTGTTCAAACTTTTTCTTTTTTGCTTTGTTAGGTTTCCTTCCTTACATAGCAAATAAACACAACATCAGCATTTAGAAATCGCATTAGTAACTGTGAAATGTGTTGCTGTTAAAGGTTTAAGCACTGAAATCTAGTTAAGAAAGATTCACAGGTATGAAAGCAACTAAGCAAGAAAAAGTGAAAATGTGCCATTAACATCATAATGAACAGAAAAAGTACATAATAGAACATCTGGAGGGTATTGAAGTAAAGTGACAATTCAGCTAGATTAAGAATTCTGCAACTTAACAGTAGCTGAAATTAACAAGAGAAACCAAAACCAGAAACTTTAAATCAATATAAAACTGATTAGGTTCAATCTTTTCTTTAAATAAAAAGTGAAACAACAAAAGCAGTTTTTTGGGGGATTCCCACACAGAGAGTAAACAGGACCACAGTGGTGTGTGTGTGTGTGTGTGTGACTTAAGTGAAAGTGAAACTGGCCTATCATATTTTTATATTCGCATCCTGATATACTTTTATTAAATAAGATCTGAGACTCAGGTGTGTCATCATGTGACAAACAAAGCAGTGAATTAAAAAATACAAGATAAAAGATACAAAAAGATACAAAAACAAAAGGTTTTATGTGTTACCGAGGGAGGACAGGATCACCAAGGAGATGACCGCAGTGAAGTTTTTCTGGTACGGCTTCAAGTATCCGAGCAGCCTCTGCAGGGACGCCTTGCCTTTCTCCTGAGGTTTGGTCTCAGCCTTTGGGAGAACGGATGGGACGTAGCGTTTCCACAGCAGAAGAGACAGAGCCAGGATGGCATAACCCTGCAGCAGCTGAAAGAGCAATTTTACAATTACTGATTTTCTATCCATTCTTTTATTAGTTCTATTTATATTTTACTTTCTACTATTTCTGTGCTTCCTGATTTATTAATATTTTAATCTATTCCTGTAAAGCACATTGAATGACCTTTTTGCGTATGATAATTGGCTATACAAATTACTTATCTATGGTATTTATACCCCAGCATTTGTGTATATATCATTGTGTATTTCATGTTGAGTATTTTCCACAGAGCTTTTATTGGATTTCATTTAGACTTTATATTTTACGTTGTTCTTGTCTCTGTGTGTCTATGCAGTTCCCTCCAGGATAAATAAAGGATTCTGATTCCGAATCTAAATGAACTTGACAACTTGACTTGCCTCTATTAGCATGCAGTGTAATATTATCAGAATGCCTAATCAAAGCTAAATAACAGCTGTTGTTTTCAATCTGCTGTAATGTTCATTTCAATAACCCCCGGGGTCAGTAGTTAAACCCCTGCTTACTTACCCCCTCCCAGCTGTGCCATCCCCACAGAAGCTCCACTGTTGTCCAGCCATTCACCCAGAGAAATGTCACATAGGACGGATATATCAGACCGTGAATGGTTAAAGTCTGTACTCCCTCGAAGCTCCTGAGCCAAGCTGGGCTGCCAGGGTAGGAGAAGACCACCAGGAGAAGTACGCAGACCCTCAGCAGTCCGCTGACCCAGAGCACGCTAACAGCCTGTGGTACCAGTGTGGGCGAGATCTGCCACAGACCAAGCGTCTTCGTTACACACACGTCCACCCACAGCAGCAAGCAGTAGGACAGATACGACGCCATCATGGCCTTCATTCCGACAAACACTGAAAAATAAAGCAGAAATAGGTCTAATAAGCTGCCACAGAGTCTCACAATGGTGACACATTTTAAATGATTATCTGTGATTCCGATATCATATGTAGTATTATACATTATATTTTATTAAATATATTAAATATATATTATTCACTACCTTGGCCCTTAATATTTTAATAGCTTCCCATAATACATGACTTATATAATAACATCACTAATTCATTACATTCATTAAGTTTCTATCTCATTATCTGCACAGTTTCATGTTTCGTTACTTGTCCTGGTCTATTAAGCTGTACTTACATAAAACAAAGGTTAAATATAGTTTAAAAAGAATATATCACCCAGAAATACAGGTTTTAGAGAAATTAAAGAGGTTGAAGCAGTTATATTTAGGCAGAAGAGCTTTCACTTTCACTTTGTGAGCAAAAAAAGGGTAACTAAAGCCTTTCTGTAGTAAATGTTCAATTAATTAATGACTAAAGTAGAAGTGAAAGCACTAACTGAGGTAAAGAAAACAGGATCAGGTCCAAAAACACAGGGATTTTAGCTTCCTATAAAAGGTATTAAGAACTTAATATGCAAAAGATGAAGGCTTTTAATAGAAGTGAGGAAAGAATAGACTCTGCACACGTTACCCAGGTATAAAAATGAACAATCTCTTAAAAAAACACTAAGGTTGCACAGTATATCACATGTTAAGTATCAGTCTCTGCAATATCACAAAAGGCTGCAATATGCAAATGAGTCCCTAACCAATTACACGGTGACCAATCACAAGGTGTTCTTCTCCAAGTCCCAAATTCTAAATTCTTTTATTTATTTATTTTTCCTCATATTTGTGTGGATTTGTGTGCTAAAAATATCATTCGTAATTCATCACAATCCATTCTTACCAATTCATTCTGTTTTTGCATATATGGACTGCATGTATGGGGAGTAAACACGCATTTTGAAACTTCAACAATATTTACATACTTCAAGCCTTTGATATGGGTCCTTTTAACGTACTGAAAGGAATCGCAATAGCATCATACACAACATGGACAAAAGTATTGGGACACCTAACAATTCCACCAACAGGGACTTGGTGGAACTTGGATGGGGTTGAGGTCAGGGCTCTGTCCTGGTCAGTCACGTTCTTCCACACCCAAGTCATCCAACCATGTCTTTATGGAGCTTGCTTTGTGCACTGGGGCACAGTCATGCTGGAATAGAAAAGGGCCTTCTCCAAAACACTGGGTCCACAAAGTTGGAAGCATGGTGTTGTCCAAAATGTCTTGGTATGCTGAAGCATTAAGATTGTCCTTCAGTGTAAGTAAGGGGCCACCTGAATTCAATAATTAAGAGGTGTGTCCCAATACTTTTGTCAATCTAGCGTAGGCCTATCGCAGTGTAATCGCAATGCTACTATTTTGCCCATTGTGCAGCACTAAAAACACAAAGCACAAATTCAGTACTAAATTGTACTACTGTACTAAAGTGAATGTGAGCGTAACTGACATTAATAGACTCAGTAGCCTGTTTTTAGGCTAAACATTTGTTTGACTAACTTTCACTTTCACTCTTTCTCACATGAATGAACCTTTTAAGCCCGGATATATCACGTTATATGTGAAAGAAACTAAAAAAAGGGTATTTTAACGTTAACTTGTCTAGATATTCTCCAAGCTGTCAGACATTTTCAATAAAAATGAGATTCGAAAGGATACTTACCTTGTGAGGCCCTGAAGGGTTGCCTAATCGTGTTTTTTGGGCTAACTTGCTGGTCCTTTTAGCAGCCAGAAGCTAAAGACCGAAAGCTAAAATAT
Organism: Brycinus macrolepidotus; assembly: GCA_037974445.1. NCBI lineage: Eukaryota > Metazoa > Chordata > Actinopteri > Characiformes > Alestidae > Brycinus > Brycinus macrolepidotus. The sequence goes on from JBBPCZ010000001.1 coordinate 1,866,536, forward strand.
TTCAGAAGTAGTAAAGTACTTTTTAAAGCACACAAGGTAAAAAATACCCCAACGACATGAGGCTGTCCAGAGAGCTCTCCTCAGCACAAGCAATCGAACATGAAACCGAAAGTAAGGCAGATGGGGGGGGAAACCCCTGTTTATGAAGAGCCTTTACACAAATAAAGAGGTGGTACAAGCGTTTGACGAGACTTACATGAAGCAGTGACATGTCTGAAGGATGAAAATTCCGAAATTCACACCGAGAAAGAGGATAAAATCACTGCGTTGTGGTGAAAACGGTGTTTCTGTCAGTCACTAGTCTTCCACTGTTAAAGCAAGCCAAGAGTTAAAGTGTGAAATGCTGACACCGTGTGGCAAACAGAGGAAAATACACAAACAGAACACTCCACTATATGGACAAAAGTATTGGGACACACCTGTTTTTTTCTGATTTTGGGCAAGGGCCCCTTACTTCCAGTGAAGAACAATCTTCATGCTTCAGCATATCAAGACATTTTGGACAACGCCATGCTTCCAACTTTGTGGAAACAGTTTGGAGAAGGCTCTTTTCTATTCCAGCATGACTCTGCCCCAGGTCCATAAAGACATGGTTGGATGAGTTCATTGTGGAAGAACTTGACTGGCCTGCACAGAGCCCTGACCTCAACCCCATCCAACACCTTTGGGATGAACTGGAACAGAGATTGCGAGCCAGACCTCATAAATGCTCTACAACACTCCAAACACTCCTAACTAACTTCATATTAAAGTGCTAAAAGTGCATATTACTGTGCAAAGGTCTTAAGCCACCCCTTGTTTCTTCATATTTTGCTTCCAAAGAGACAGACTTTCTGGTATTTTTAATGTAGTCTCGAGGAACAGTTCTCCAGGCTTTCCGAAGGACTTTCAAAGTTCTGTCATTTTCAGTCCAGTCCCTGAACCTGACCAGTTACCTGTTTTTTGTTTGCTAAGCCACACAGTGACCTACGTATGAATCATTCAAGCATGACAAAGCACATCTAACTTAAGGCCTGAACCAGTGAAGAAACATGTCCAGATGAATCCAGATGATCAGGCCGGTGATCAGTATATTGGTGGTGCTGAATGCTGAGTGGTTGGACCACCTTTATCTAGGCTCCTTGTATCTTTAGGCACTTTGCAGCTTGTTGCAGTAAAACATTTCATTTAATCTACTCAATACACCAGAAATAAGATTGCCAGGCATAAAATAGTGTTGTAGCACCATCAAGGTGATTCAAAGCAAAATGTAAGGAAATGAAGGGGTTCGAGACTTCTGTACAGTACTGTATATAAAACTGTGGAACAGTAGAGCTGTGTTCCCTCAAGTGACGGCGCTCCATGAGCAATACTAGCCTCTGTACCTGACCTCACTAATGCTCTCATGTTGTTTTGCTCTCATTTTGCTGAGAAGCAGTTTGACCTATGGTGTTGTTCTTATTATTATTTTGTTGTCGTTGTTGTTTGTTTATTTATCTGCTTTTGGAGTGAGTGTCAGGTTTAGGTACAAGGTTAAAGTGAGCATTAGGTTTAAGTTTAACATTAAGGTTAGAATGAGAGTTAGGTTTAGGTTTAAGATTAAGGCCAAAGTGAATAAGGTAAGTTTATTAGTAAGTTTAAGGTTAACGTTAGAATGAGAATTAGGTTTAAATTTAAGATTAAGGTTAGATAGAGAGTAAGGTTTAGGTTTAAGGTTAAGGTCAGCGTGAGGATTAGGTTTGTGATTAAAGACAAAGTGAGAATTAGGTTTAAGTTTAAGATTAAGATTAGAATGAGAGTTAGGTTTAAGTTTAAGTTTAAGTTTAGAGTTAGAGTGAGCATTGGGCTTAAGTTTAAGATTATGGTTAGGATAAGAAGTTAAGTTTAGGTTTAAGATTAAGGCGAGAATGAAAGTTTGGTTTGATCCTAAGGTTAAGATTATCGTGAGCTTTAGGCTTACGTTTAAGATTAAGGTTAGAATAGAAGAGTTTGGTTTAGGCTTAAATTTGAGATTAAGATCAGAATGAGAGTTAGATTTGGGTTTAAGATTGAGGTGAGAGTGAAAGTTAGGTTTGAGTTTAAGATTAAGTTTAGAACGAGAGTTAGGTTTAGGTGCAAGATTAAGGTCAAAGTGAGTATTAGATTTAATCTTAAGATTAAGGTCAGAGCGAGGACTAGGTTTAAGTTTAACATTGAGGTTAGAATTAGAGTTAGGTTTAGGTTTTAGATTAGGATCACAGTGAGCATTAGGTTAAGACTGAATTTCCCCATTAAGTTAACTTACTTATCATAAACAAAGTAAATTAATCAACAAAACTGTGCTGATGTGACATATTTCATTCATGTGGAGGTGACATTCATATCAGCGTGTAAAGTGTGTGAATGCACAATGCACTCTTACAGCTCGTACTGTAAAGCCAGACATCTGCCAAAACAAAAAACACTCAAATCTGCAAACTGGTCACAACCGGACACACACACACACACACACAGACATACACACACACATTCAACACACATTCAGTCCTATTCTTTTCCACACAGTGGCAGGAAGTAGTCCAGATATCCGCAGTGCTTCTGAAACAGAACGATAGAGAACAGTGGGGGGTGTTGATGGGGCGAGTGTGGATGTGTGGACTGTTTGAACGAAGAAGCTGAGAGAGAAGACCTAAAGGCTCAAAACGACAGAAACACACACTCCTCTCTGCTGAAGATAGCGGCCAGGGTCTGTGGTTTAACACCTTCCAGGACGTCTGTGACTCCCTGAAGAAGCTGAGAAGTTTATTATGGTCCTGATGGTGACTCTGATCTTCATCCTATGGCCCCTCAATGCACCAACTCAAGGTTTGTACTCATTTGATTTATTATGTATTCATTTCATTTATATTTTAAGGGGGGCCAAGGTAGGACGTCACACAAGGCCTCCAAGTGTCCAGAAATGGTCCTGGGTATGAACTACACCAGTTTTGGGCCATTAAAGCAGATTATAACTGATTAAAATGTACAGTAAAGCATTCGTTTATTATTAGACAAAATAAAACCCCGTAAATAAACAGATGTGTTGAGCCTGGTGTGTTTGATCAGGTGAATCACCATACTGTGTTGGATCTATATCCAAATGCATCCACACAGCTCTTATTGTGTCAATAGAAAAGCATTTCCAATAGAAAAGGACACTCTGGAACAGCTGCACATGAGCATAAAATCCTAGCTACAGAGGTTAAACTACAGTATTGTGCAAAAGTCTTGAGCCACCCGCATTTCTTCATATTTTGCTTCTAAATAGCCAGACTTTCTTGTCATTTTTAATGTAGTCTTAATAACTCTGGGTTTTTTACGATGAACACATGCAGAGTCCTTACCGTGTCTTTACCATTAGACACTCAAGCTCATTTCAGCTTATGGACAAATGCTTCAACTTTACTGATGAATCAGAACCAGTGCTTGGGTCTAGGATTTTGGCTTTACGCTAAGTTTAAAGTTAAGATTAGAGTGAGCATTGAGATTAAGTTTAAGGTTAAAGTTACAGTGAGTAAGGTTTAGGCTTAGTAAGCATAAAGTTTGAGGTTAAGGTTAAGTTTAGTTTGAGTAGTAGGTTAAAAGTTCCTGAGTGTTAGATTTAGGTTTAAGGCGGAGCTTTGAGTGAGCATTAGGTTTAAGTTAAAGGGTAAGTTTAGTTTGAGCATTAGGTTTAAGGTTAAGGTTAGAATGAATGTTGGGTTTTGGTTTAAGGTTTAAGGTTAAGTTTAGTTTGAGCTTTAGGTTTAAGGTTAAGGTAAGAATGAGTCTTGGGTTTAGGTTTAAGGTTTAAGGTTAAGGTTAGAATGAGTGTTACGTTTAGGTTAAAGTCAAGCTCTCCTTAATAGAACCAGCTCATAATTTTTGGCTTTTATTTCTTTCTGTTGTGATGGTTCAGCTCCTGGGCTGCTTCACTCTTCGTCTCCTCAACTTGGGACCAAAACGAGTAGACCAGTGCCTAAATCCTATGCTGATAGATGCTGGATGTAAATTTGAATTTTACAGGGCAGAGGTTCTCAAATTTCTTCTCAAATTTCTTCTAATAAAGTTCTATGGGCCCCACACTCCAGAACTTCTTAAATTAGATAAATATGTATCCATTTTAAATTTATCGCATAACTTAGGGATGGGCAGTATAATGATATTTTGTTGTTAATTTGTTATATGATAATCTTTGTCATGACAGACTTTCATGTTTTTCTGAGTGAATATCAGAATCAGAATCAGAAAATGCAGTCCTTATACCATCAGTCCTTGAAGAACACCGACCAACTGCAAGTTGTATTATAAAGAGATCATAGTTAATCCTGTTTCACTGGAATTAGTGCAAATCATAAAAAGGTACAGACTGTAAAAAGAAGAATAAAAATGAATGAATAAAAAAAAAAAAACATAAAAAGGTGTTTTTAAATGTAGTTCTGGCTGTCCAGACTAACTTATAACTGGTTCTTTTTTTCCAGACTTAAAATATTGTGATACATATCGTGTACTGATTATATTATATTTTAACCATATCACCATATTTTTGCAATGTTAGCCAGTTATCAATGGGGGATTATAAGTTGTGTCAAAGTTTATAGATTACTGGCTAATAAAATCAGGTGGGAGTGATGGGTCGTCTTTATTATGTTGTAATCTGGCACAAGATCCTTGTTATATCATTCATAATTGCAAATTAACTCACAGACCCTCTGGCTAAGTGTCACAGACCCCACTTTGAGAATCATGGCTGTGGGGAATTTTTTTTAATGGACTTACTTTGAATTTGGAGTCCTGCTTCTCACGCTTCTCACATGTTAACTTGTGCTTCCATTGTTCGGTTGGGTCTATAAGGGCCTCGTTTCTTCATTGTCTGCTACACCTGTAAGTCTATTGTCCCTCTCCATTACATTCTTCATCGCCACGTCCCTGCCCTTCAACCCTCCCATTCCACTCCATTTCCTGTTGCTGTCCACCTCTCCTGGAAACTTCCTGTTTGGTTCAGACCCAGAGTTTCCCGTTTCCCCTGCGGCTCAGGCCAAGGACACGCCTCGTTCAGCCTCTGCAACATCTGACCCACTTTTCCAACACAGCCTGCGTTTTTGGCTTCTATGTTCACTAACTGAAAGGAGTTGAATCAAGGTTGGCCATCCACACACCTGCATTAACGTACAGAAGTCACAGTCATATGAAAAAGGTATTATGAAAAAGTCTTGAGCTACCCTTCATTTCTTTATATTTTACTTTAAATCACCTTGATGGTGCAAAAATACTGTTTCATGCCTGTCAAACTGTCTTATTTTGGTGTATTGAGTAGATTAGATGAAAGAAATGGGAGCAAATGTTTTACTGTTTCAGGTTGTGAAGTGCCTAAAGATACAAGGTGCGTAGATAAAGGTGTTCCAACCACTCAATATTCAGCACCACCAGTATACTGATCACCGCCTGATCATCTGGAATCATCTGCACCTGTTTCTTCACTGGTTGAGCCCTTAAGTTTGTTATGCTTGAATGATTCATACGTAGGTCTCTGTGTGGCTTAACATACTGTACAAAAAACATTCATCTGAATGTTTTTAGGTTCAGGGACTGCCTTTAAAAGTCTTTCAGGAAGCCTGGTGAACTGTTCCTCAAGGCTATACTAAAAAGTGTGAAGCGAAATGTGAAGAAATGAGGGGTGGCTCAAGACTTTTGCACAGTAATGTTGTCCTAAGGTAGATCAAAGTAGATACAATATCAGCCCTCCATAGTCGCATGCTAATCAGTGTCTCTTGGCTAACGTAACAGAACTGGCAGTTAATGTTCTCTTCCACGCGTGTTGAGTTGTGTGGAGACATCTTCGTCCTTTGTCAGTTACTATCGTTATTCTTTGCTTACTATACAGTTCCTCAGAAGGCTGTGGAAAGTTCAGTTGAATTGAATGGGCCACTTGAACATCAGGAGGTCAGATATTTCTTGTTAACTCTTAAAACTCAGAGCGTATTTGGCTATTTTTTGCATTACTCTGTTAAAACCAAAATATAAACTAAAATATATAAATTTAAAAATAAACATTTCTTATAAATCTGTTTTTTTTTAAATAAATTGCTGTCAAACACACAATCACAGAGATTAAACATTTTTGACAGGTTGAAATTGTAAAATCACATCTCCTGGAACAAGAAAACTTTTACAGACATTAGACAAATTAACATTATTCCAAATAGAAGTGAGCAGGTGGACCAGTTTTCAGATCTCGAAAGAGATGGTTGACCCCTGGTTGACGCCACTTACCTGCAGCCAGGAAGAAAAGGTGTGTCCTCGTCTCTCAGTGGCCTTTTTCCCTGCTGTGCACCTCAAGGAACGCCATGGGCCTGATGCTCAGCACTGTGTTCATACAAATATAAAGAATTTTACATTAGCAATAAATATTTTATCCAAGTAATTATAATAATAACAACAACTTTATTTATACAGCAGATATCATACATCAGAATGCAGCTCAAAGTACTTCTACTGAGTATAAACATTACAATATGCATACACTGATTCACTCTCCTAAAAGTCCCCCTACCTCTCCTCCTCTCTCTCTCCTGTTACATCCTGTTACAGCCAGGTCTGTAGATGTTAAGGGGTTAGAACCCTGTCTTCCTGTTGAGATGTGTCCTTTAGTACAGACGAGATGTTTAAACAGTTTTCTTCCTCCACTCTCGCCACACACAGACCCTCATCAGCTACAGCCCTGAGGCAGCTCATGCTGTGGAATGCCACAGCGCTTCATTGGCATAAGAACATTTAAAAAGGCATTCTAGTCTAACTTTAGTGTACATACTTGACTCAGCCACTGTTATTTTGATTATTTTCTCATTCTTTAGGCCTATATCTCCACAAACACAAATCAGTGATTTCACTGACTGTCATTTTTGAAATGTTCAATTTATAAGTGTATTTAATAATTAAAAAACTAAAGTAAAAAGGTTTAAATTCATAGGACTCGTCCACTGTTACTTTGATTATTTACATATGCAACATATGAGGTGAAATTTTAGACCTGATGCACTCTGAAGGTACGAAAATTCCTTATTGGATAAACTGCAGAGAATGATGCTCCCATCAACCGTTCCATCTGGCCATTTTTTAACCGTAAAGTTTCCATTCTCTGGACCAAGCAGTGCATTCTTGTCTCCTACTTCATTTTACAGTGCACCTGTTAAAGACCGGGTTAAAGAGTCACCATGGCATGTGATTAATCAGCATTAATTTTTTAACGCTTTATTTTTTCTGTGATTAATTGATCAAAATTAACGTGTTATTTTCATATTTTTGAGGTCCTATTCGGGACTACTTAACAGTTGGACATGGTTTGAGGCATGGATGTGATGATTTCCATTACTTGTCAGCTACTTAGCCTTGTGGCTCCAGACTAAACTTCAAAAGAAACAAACTTCAGACACCAAAATGTCTTGGCTTAACATCTACATTTGGGTTAAGGGAAAACTGTTTGAGGTTTATATTTTACTGAACCTTTGCTTTAACATCTGGCTTGTAGATCTATCTGGTTTCTTATGGTGATTTTCTCTCTGCTCTCCCTAAAATGAAAAGCATCTCCTAGTGACCCATGGAGCAGCTGTCCCGTGGACAAAATGTGCAAGACTAAGTTCGCAAATGGAGTGTGTGATAAGGAATGCTCTGGGTCCCAGTGCTTGAGAGATGGCTTTGACTGTCTAGAAAACAAAAAGTCCTGCAAGTAAGAAGTCACGCCTGTACATCAAAAGCATATACACTCGCTGGACCACATTATAAGAGCACCCTCCCTTTTAGCTCCATCTTGCTGGTGTACATTTAAAGCCCTTTTCTTTTGGTATTCAGGAACCATGATGTACCTAAACTGTACTGCGATGACACGGAAGTTGCAGCAAGCGTTGATTTTTTATTTTAACATATACCCCAGTAACGGTTTCTCACAGTGTTAGAAAACTCCCATTGAAGTTTATCTTCAGCCCAAATAGACTGTCACGCTTGTACTTCATTGACTTCCCAGTTCTAATTTTGTATTTCCATTGTTGTTATTTTGCTGGGACAGTAAAAAAAACCCCGCCTGTTTCCAGGTCCGTCTGTTGTCATGACAACATTTCGACCAATCAAAAAGCAGTAAAGCAGTCAGCTTGGCTGCGGCCCGCTTTTAGTCCTGCCATCGAGCAGCACGGGTACAGCTCTGGTACAGGTCGCTTTATTTGTAATGGAAAAAACATTTGTTTGCGGTACAGCACGGTTCCTTGTGCCAGTGGAAAAATATCATTAGAGAGCCCACCTGTTCATGCACAGTTTGTGCAGGTAATCTTCTAGCAGTTCAAAAATGGCCAGTTTCTGACCACAGAGCTGTCCTCTGCTGGATTTTTGGGTTTTTGACCACTCTCAGCAGTAATAGCCCATCAACACCAATGTGCCTGATACACACATACACACACTACCATATCGTGTTAGTGTCACTGCTGTGGTCCATTATCAAAATAACATCTGGTCAACAGTAACTTTCCCCTCCGGAATGTCTCAGTCACCACCTACTGGATAAAGTACAGGATAAAAGAATAAAGTGGCCAGCGAGTTGAGCTACATGTTTGCAGTAAAGTAGACAATGACTGTAACTCCTGTATAACCAGCTATGGGTTGTGATCTCTCATTTCTCTCAGCTCAGGCTACGTTCATTATTGCCGTGCCCACTATGACAACACAGAATGTGATAATGGCTGCAACACGGCGTCCTGTGGATGGGATGGCTCGGACTGCAATAAAAAGCAGCATCCCATCTGGGCCAAAGGAGCCTTGGTATTGCAGACCAACGTCCCTTTCCAGAAGTTCCCCCTCCAGAACATCTCTTGGCCATGGGCCCTCAGTATCCTGCTCCAGACCAGCGTCAAACTGAGGGGGGTGGTGCCTTTCCAGCCCGGCACTGACCTGTCCAGTGTGGATGCACAGCAACTGATAGACCTGCACAGACAAGCACCTACATACAAAAGCAATGGGTAACGAGGTCATTTGCATTGAGAGCTGATGACGTGACTAATGGTGTGTCCAGACCACTTTTAGAGGAGGAGGTTCTGGTGTAAATCAAGCTTGCATTTGCTGTTCACACATTATGTCCAGTGATACACATCACACAGTAAACTAGCCAAAGTGCAACAAAGTTAGCCTAGTGCTGATTGACTGGTAGGATCCTGGACACTAACTGTCTGATTTCGGATTGGCAGACAGTATCCTGCAATGTAATTGTCCTGATTGGCTGACTGAATTCCTAAATTCTGATTGGCTGGCTGAATCCTGCTATCTGATTTGCTTGCTTAATCATACATTCTGATTGGCTAGCTGAATCCTGCTATCTGATTTGCATGCTTAATCCTACATTCTGATTGGCTGGCTGAATTCTGCATTCTGATTGGCTGACAGAATGCTCTAATTGGCAGGCTGAATCTTGCTTTCTGATTGGTTGTGATTATTCTGCACTCTAATTGGCTGTTGCCTGTATTCTAATTGGTTTTTAGTTGGCTATATTGTGTTAGTTTGATTTTCTTCAGGATTTTAGTATCCTGGTTGTTATTTTCACCTTTACAAACATGTTTGAGACTTTCCCAGACTGGATACAAACTTTCACTAACCTTTTAGCCAAGTAATCAATTTAAAGTCACGTATTATTGAAAAAAATTATTTTTACTTACTCCCCAGTCCATACAGTTCATATATGGAAACTAAACTGCAAAACTAAACTAACTAAACTGGAAACTAAATCGCTGTGGATTCAGTGAATTTGTGATGTCACAAACACCAACCAATTTACATATATCCACCTATTCAGCCTAAAGAAACTAAGCACCACTTATTCATGTTGAAGTTGAAATACAAGGCAGCCAGTCAGAACGGACCTCATCAACATACATCAGTCTTAAAGGCACAGTGACAAAAACAGCCTGTTTAATGCTAAGGGATGGGAAATGGTCATAAAACATGAATTATGGCTCTTTTGGGACCACACAAAAGTCGGTTCTCTGGGGATATGGGACAGTTCCTGGAAAAGTCACAGTCTTAGAGCACAGACACTTCATAACTGCACGCTGTGATATTCTTGCTTGTAGGTCACTATTGTTTCTTCAAGTAGACAACAGGCTGTGCACCCATCTGTCCTTCACCTGTTTCCCGTACGCCACGGAGGCTGCAGACTTTCTGAACGCTGTGCTGGAGCTGAGAAAGACCCCAGACCACATCACACCTGAAATGCAAACCCTCATCAGCATCCGGGGCATTGAGAAAGAGATTGCAGTGAGAGAAACCACTCCAGAGGAGCCAGGTGGTATGTCTGGGTTGTTTGATGTGCCACAAAATTCTCAGTAATCTCATTTTCAGAAGTCATCACCAACAATTATGTTGCAATCGTATATTTATGGAAAATTCAACAATAAATCATATTCACACAATCTTCCACTTAATCTAAGTGTAGGTCATCAGCCATAAATACATCCCCAATACATCTCATAACCCATTCAAACTACATCCAGTTATTCAGTGAGGTATTGCACACTTGTAGGTGTGGTTTAGGACACAGTGTGATTTACTGTGAGCTTTAAATGAACAAAACTTCACCATGTAGCAGAACACTGTGGGCAGTCAATTTAGCCAAACAGCACCAAGGCTGAAGAGGACTGATCTTGGGTCAGATTCATCCATGTTTATGAGGGCTACTTTAATGAAAAGCTGGACGTAGTTTGAGTGGGTTGAGAGAAGTTTGGGTGACTATTGACGTCTAGTGTTTATTTCCAACGTTAGCCTCGTAGCTCCAGTTCTAAACTAAAATGCAAAATTTGGACTCCAAACATATCATGACTGAATGGCTGGATCCAATTAGTTTGGATTTTTTTGGCCAAATTTTTAGGTTATATCTCACCATGAAGCTGAGAGAGCAGATTCTAAACTTTTGATAGAAGAGATCATTCATTGTGATTTGAATAATAATGTGTACTGTGTTGTTCAGCAGATAGTTTTTTTTTCATTTTCATTTATCATTTTCATTTATCACTGTAGCATACAGTTGGTTATTATGAACTTTTTAAAATCTTTTTATCATTCTTAAAAAATAATAATAATAAAATCCCGCTTATTCAAAACAGCCTGGCTATGGCCTGTGGTGGGCGTGGCGACAGGCGTCGGTGTGGCGCTGGCCGTGGTGGCTGTGGTGGTGGTGCTGTGGTTCAGGAGGAGGAGAGGGAGGAGAGAGGGAGGAGAGAGAGTACGCCACAGGTCAACTGCTACTGACACCAACAACGGCAGTAAGGCCTGGACACAGCGGTCCACTGACCAGCACGAGGGCAGGGGCAGGTCAGGGAGAGAGAAGGACAGAAACGGCATAAAGAAAAAAAAGAAAGGGAAGGAGCTGGCAAAGAGGCGCAGGGAACCACTCGGAGAGGACGCCATCCGGATGCGGTGAGACTGATACTTAAAAGTTCAGTAAAATTTAAATCATTACCCCAAAGTCTGGTATGAAGTCTTTTTTTTACTTTTACTGTGGACCTACCAGTCTAATTGTAGCCAATAATGAAAGTTCTGAATCACTAATTAGCAAAAAATCCCAACGAATCAGCACTCAGTAGCCAGAAAGCCTACCAGTCAGCCAGACCAGTAGCCAGACTAATTAGCAATCATCGCTCAGCAGACAATCCTGCATGGAGGATTTCAAAAATATTTCAGCATTTTTAGCAATCTAGCTCCATTTACCCCCATTCAATAAGGACTCTCTAGTTACCTTTGTCAGTGATTTTTTTGGGGTGGTAGTGGCCTAGTCGGTAAAGCACTTTGATCACAAAGTTGCAGGTTCAAACCCCACTTTCTACCATTGTATTTTTGAGCAAGACACTTAACCCTCAGTTGCTCCAGAGGGACTGTCCCTGTAATTAATGATTGTAAGTTGCTCTGGATAAGAGCGTCAGCCAAAAGCCCCCTTTACCTTTCAAAATTGCTCAAAAAAGAGTGTTTGTCCAGTAGATGGCGTAGAGTCCTCAAAGTCAATGATCACATGCATTCTTTAAAAAGCTCTGTGAGGTCCGTAGTGTCCTGGGCCTCCTTTTTTACTTATCACTTATTTCCTTCAAATGGGCAGAAAATGAACAATGGACCGATTTCAACCTTGAAAGCAAAGTGTAGAGTTTGAGTCAGGGGTCCTGAAAACATCCCCTCATTGAGTAATGAAGACAAAAATAGCCTTTTTGCCTGGTTTCCTGTTCCCAACATCAGGGGACGTGAGAGTAACCCTTCACTCCTCCTTTTCTGGAGCTAAAACTGTTCTTCCTGCTGAAACCTCTTTGACCTGTCGTCAAGCTTCATCTGTGGAAAAGCTAATGTCCTTCTGCCTGCTTCTTGACTACAGGCCTCTTAGGAAGGACCTGGACATTGGAAGTGACACGGACGTGACCCAGAGCTCCATGGAGGACATAAACAGAACAATCTGTGACCACAGGTCACCGGCCCAGAAACACTTCAACATCAATCATCAGCAGCAGCCGCCTCCGCAAGGTAGGACAGGAGCACTGCTTTACACCAGTTTCTCATGTACATCTGCTTTTCCTAATGATAACTTCCTCTGTCTGATCATTTCCTTCAATTACCAGCACCACCAAGAAGGTGGGACAGGAACGGCCCACCCGCCCAACAGCGAATCCCAAGCAACGTGAGTTTTTTGTTCATTTAAAACTCATTTGTTTGACAGGTATAACATTACAGTACATTACATTCATTTGGCAGACACTTTTGTCCAAAGCAACTTACAGTTCAAGGAAACATGACAGTTTCATGACAGTGTGATAACCAGAGGAGAGTTCTAAGTGCTAAAATCTTTATGAGCAGTAGTGCACGAAGACAGAAAGTGCATCAGGAGAGGAGATGCTCTCTGAATAGATGAGACTTCAGGAGGTTTTTTGAAGATAGGGAGGTATCTATATTTACAGCATTTGGCAGATGCTCTTGTCCCGAGTGGCGTATACTATATGGAAAAAAGTATTGAGCCGCCTGACCATTCCACCAACAGAGACTTTAAAACATTGCATTCTAATACATAGATTTTAATATGACATTGGTCCCCCCCCCCCTTGGCAGCTATAACAGCTTCCACTGTGCAAAGGCTTTGCACAAGATTTTGGAGTGTTTCTGTGGGACTTTGTGCCCATTCATTCGGTAGAGCATTTATGAGGTCAGGCACTGATTTTGGACGATTTCAGTTCATCCCAAAGGTGTTGGATGGCGTTGAGGTCAGGGCTCTGTGTGGGCCAGTCAAGTTCTTCCACACCAAACTCATCCAACCATGTCTTTATGGACCTTGCCTTGTGCGTTGGAGTTAGTCCACCAAGTGTTGCAGGCACTTAAAAGAAACTGGTTTGAGATGAAAAAAACCCCCAAATATTTATAACGTAATAACATAAAAGTAATTATCCGTCCATACTTGTTCCATCGAAATATTAATGAAGAATCATAATGAATCATGAATAATTCATTCCTTATACTCAAATGAATTAATAATTAAAAGCTGTATCTTTGTGCTGAAAAGATGTTACACAGCTCTTTGTTAAGGGGTTTCAGCCACTCTGGAGTCAGTATAAAGCAGGGGCATTGCTAGGCTTGTTTGGGGGGGCTATATCCCCACAGTGTCCAAACCCTAAATACTCTGCATTATTATTTTTTTATTGAGACGCGCCATCATGTTTCCATCATGTTACAACACCCCTGGTTGACAAATTATTAAAAAAATGCCCCCCCCCCTTTATGAAACTCTAGTGACACCCATGGTATAAACAGGGCAACTCTAGAAAGAACATGATTATTTTTTCAGCTGTGTTCCCACTGTCTCCGTGTTCTCCCCCAAAGACGGCCCCTGTGCAGTGGTGTGGCCCCGATGGCTCTGTGGTGCTGATCCGTGCTGTGAGGAGTGGACTGGACCGGGTGGTTCTAGAGCTGCTGAGGGCCGGCGTGCCGGTAAACAACACTGACCACACTGGTAAATATAAGTCTCATCACTGACTCAAATAAGCTCTGTCGGTCATTGCTCATCCACCCACCTCTTCATGGCAATTTTCAACGGCATTTTTATTCTTTTTAAGCTCCAGTCAGGAGCAGCCAGAGCAAAGCCTTGGATGCCTCAAGTGTAGCTGGAAACTCTAACTCTACTACAAACGTTTTGCTGGAAAGAGTTAATCCAGTTTGCATGGTACAAAATTAAATATGGTATTTCTATACTTGTTTACCATTTATTTGCTGAATTTAATATATTATATTTTGGCTGTGCAAACTTATAAGATGTAGTGTCTCAGAGATTATTTGTCCTTAATTTAATTCCATTTGTTGATAACAGGGCCCCACGGTGGCGCAGTGGGTAGCACTGTTGCCTTACACCTCCAGGGTTGGGGTTGCGAATCTGGGTCTTGGCCTTGTGTGTGTGGACTTTGCATGTTCTCCTCGTGGTGGCGTGGGTTTCCTCTGGGGTCTCTGGTTTCTCCCACAGTCCAAAGATATGCATGTCAGGTGAACTGGGGATTCTAAATTGACCGTAGGGGTGTGTGTGTGTGTGTGTGTGCCCCGCGGTGGGCTGGCGCCCTGCCCAGGGTGAGTCCCTGGGATAGGCTCCGCGTACCCGTGACCCTAGTAAGGACTTCTCTTACAAAGCAAGAGAAGACAATAAAAGATCTCTAAACACTGGATATCTCCAGGATATCATTAAGATATTGGAGTTAAAGAAAACTGATGAAATGTGAGACGAGATGAGGAAGACCAGGAAAGAACTGTTCATAGATTGGTCAAGAATGCAAAGCAAAACAAGGAGATCTGGGATAGGATTAGTGTTACACTGGGCCACTCTGCAGTGTTGCACAAACATCATCTACATGGCAGGGTCAACAGAAGCTAACCTTAACTTTGAACTCATCACAAAGTCAAACGCAGATAAACTAGAGACATTTTGGAATCAAGTGCTCTGGTCTGATGAAACAAGAATTGAACTCTTTGGGTACAGTCACCTAAGGCATGTTTGGAGGAAAAAAAAGCATTTCAGCTGTTTATCATGGGTGCGAATCTATTATGCTTTAGAGTTGTGTGACTGCTGGTGGCACAGGAAGAGTTGTGGGGATGAAGGAAAAAAGATTCTCCTAAACACCAAATATCTTGGAAGCCATTCATTGAAGAAACTAGAGAAGAAAAGAAACTGGGTGATCCAAAACAAACCTCAAAATCAACCTAAATCAAGAAGACAAATAATGAAATTCAGCAAATAAATAAAAATTGTGCATTACGTGCAGAAATGTCACATCTAAGTTTGTTCCAATCAGATGTGGTATCTTCTTATCACATTGAAAATAAATAAAGCATTTGACTAGGGGTGCCGACGCATTTGCACACAGCTGTACATATTGTACAGTCTAGTATGAACACTGCATTTATGCAGGAATAGTTTGACAAAATACCAAAATGACATAAAAATGGCCAAAAGCATAGCTAAAAGGAATAGTAGTAATGTACTTTTGTTCATTTTTATAGGCAGCAGAAAGTTATACAGTTTCAGGAACCACATAAGCAAGTCTATCTGGGATTATCAAACTACTTAGGCCAACGGTTATCACAGTGCTGTTGGGTGTTGTATAAGCTTCAACTACTTTTTAGCTACATTAGCCTCCAGTGGTGGCATTGGTGGCATTTCCTGACTGGAGATTCAAAGGTCATTATGTATGATATTTTCTTTTTCACAGATGGGGAGTAATGTGTGCATTTTTCTCATCTCCCCATTTTCTCCTCTCTCTCTCTTTCCCTTAATCCATCACATGCACTGCTGACCTCCACACTGCTTCTTAATGCAATGCACTTGCATCTCCTTAACTGACCTCTTTAGAGCCCCTGATCCCTGACAACGATTCTGAACAAAGCTAACGTGCCGTAGCATATTCAGCGTGGATGTTTTATATTAATCTTAACTGCTTCTCTCACTCGCTCAGCCCCATCCTCACTCTTTTCACGACTCATGTCCACTCAGGCCTTCTTCAAATGGACTCTGATCCCTCTCTCCTTACCTTAAGGCTCTGCTCTGTTCTGACCCCCTTAATACTCTTGCACTCTGTCTCTCTGAAATAATGGAACGTCTCCTGCTTTTGTTTCTTTTCATTTCCTCTCTAAACCCATTCTCTCTGCCAGGGAGGTCCGCCCTGCACTGGGCATGCTCAGTAAATCACCTTTCATTGGCTCGGACGCTGATTCGCTACGGCGCCGTGTTAGATCTACAGGATCACAAGGTAAAAACAACAAACAAACAAAAACATATGGCAATCACCTCATGGGGCCTGGCTTGTAACTCATGCAGTCACTTACCTAGCAGGTTAGAGGTATTAGCACACAGTTAGCTCAAAAAGAAGGCACTTCCAGACTTCTTATCTGCCCATTACCAATGGAACATCCTTGCTTATCTCTCTTTTGGATTTTCAAAAGAGTCAAATGTAGTTTATACCAGCAGCCCCTCAAGTGGACTTCTTTTAAGTTATAGGCTCTTGAAGGAAAGGCTACCTTATAAAGATCTATGCCTTCAGAAGTATAAGGCCTAAAATACATCATGCAGGATATACCTGATGCTGCTGTTGTTGCAGTTCACTAACATCAGAAATGTTCATTCAGTTAGAGTAACAATACTTTCATGGAGTTAGCTTGGAGATGATCACACGCAAACAAGCACCAGGAGTGCTATGGAAGAGTTGTCTACATTCTTTCAATAAATGCTACTGTAGACACACTGAGATCTGGTAACGGCTAAGTTACCTTTTGTCTGCCATCTCCAGGGTGAGACGGCTCTTTTTCTCTCTGCCCTTCACGGTTGCTACGAGACCGCCAGATTCCTTCTCCTAAATGGGGCCAATCAAGAGTTGACTGACCGCAGAGGTCGAAGGCCCATAGATGTGGCCCGGGAGGGAATGCATCATCAGGTGCTTGAGCTACTCTTGGCCCACAGAGTCCATCGCAGTCCGTTTCCTATGGACCCCGCCACTGAAGTGCTCTGGGACGACCGTGGTTACTTGTATTCTCCGTGGGCGGCTGCACCCCCTAGCTTGCCTGGAAGAAGTGCCTCCTTTTCTGGGGTTATTGCACACAGGGAGATGGCATCACCTCCTCCAAGGTAAATCCATTCTTAAACATTCAGAAAAAATGTGACAATAAAGTAGGTAGTTGTGTATCATTCCATGGGAGGCCTCAAAAGGCCCACAGTTTTGTTCTATTCCAGTTCCTATAACACCTCAACCCTCCAAAGGCTGAATAACTGTCAATTGGATTGTTGGATCTAGAAGGACTTGAGAACCACTGCAAGCTCAATAAGGGTTTGTAATTAGCTAATGAGCTGGATCAGGGGTCTTAGAACAGGGACAACTTTGGAGAACCGCTACTCTAAGACACTGATTCCCGTCCAGTCCTTAGGGACCCAGAAACAGTCCATGTTGTTTTTGCATCCCATTTGGATTAGGTAGTCAGTTCTTGATTGCTTGGGGAGCTGGGACCTGGTGTAGAGCAAGAAAGAGCACAATTCAGGGTGTCCCTAGGGACTAGATTGGGATTCAGTGCTGTGGTGCACCAGTACAGTTTGTTTTCAAAGTATTAATACGGTGGGATGAAGAGTCATGGAGGCCTGCTGTTTCAAGTTGTCCATGTACCAACACACCTGATCTGCCAGCTTATTATCAAGCCTGAGGTTACTATGAGTGTGACAGAATGGGAGAAAACTGAGCACTCCTTGTTGACCACTTCCAGTGCAATACTTCACCTGTACAGTCTGGTGTTTTCCTGCACAAGACAAATCATTGGCTAACGATCCTTCTTGAGTGGAATCAGATGTGCTTTTGCTGGGAAAATATTGTTCAAAATGGTACTAGTATTGACCCCTTTACTTCAAAACCGATTCCTAAATTACAAACAAAATGGGAGTGGCTTAATCCAGAAATGAATGTGAGGTGGTCGCTGTAAAAGTGTTGAATTTCGATACTCAGCCTTATATATATCTGGATTAACCTCACAGTCTTTTCTTTCTCTGTAGTGACTGGCAGATGGACAGAGGGCAGTGTTCCTCACCCCAAAACTGGCGGGCCACACCAAACCAGTCAGCCACGGCACTGGTCAGCCCCAGAGTCCTTGGCCGTCCATCACGACCAATCAGCACACTTCAGGAGGTCACTTCAGAAGCAGAAGAAGAGGAGAGGGAAGCGGCGCGTGAAGTCCCGCGGGCCACAACTCCTCACTTTCTGTCTCCTCAGCCAGCGCCCAGGCAGCGCTCCTTCTCCTGCACTCAGCATGCACTGCAGCGCCGATTCAGTGGCAACCAGCCTGAGTCACCTGCCGCCATTCAGCTGGAGAAACAGGCCAATGAGCACGTGGAGATAGTGGTCATGCCCCATCCCAAAGTGAGTCCCAGGCAAGCCAAGGGTGAAAGTGCAGGGACGCCGCCCAGCCTGGCTCAGGCAGAACCTGAGAGAGATCCGAAAGAGACTCTGAGCAGAAAGAACTGTGAACCTAAAGGCCCAGACGAGGTGGTCAGTAGTGACCCCATGTCCATTCAGACTGTTATGTGAGACACACAGAAGATGGGCAGATGGGTCTTTGTGTTTAATTTCAAAATGTAAACATCTGCATCACCAGAAATATTAGGTAACACTTAGGTAATAGTGCTCATAAGGCTACATAACACCCACATAAGCCTGTCATGACATCTGGGACTTACCTATAGAAACATGCAGAATTTCTATGTATGTATACCTATGGAAAGGCATAATCCAACAAGCGTCATAACACCTGGGGTGAAATCGACACTGGGAAGATTATGTTTTGTGAGTTATGTTTTGTAGGTTTACGTCAGTTGTCGTAAAGGGCTAACGTGCCATGTAGCCTTACGAATGCCGCCTTTCAGCAAAGTGCTGCCAAGTATTTTCGCATATATTGTCCCTGTCACATCAAAACCCTTGTAATGTTTTGGTCTTTATCATTTGTAGTGCTCTTCACATTTTGTGAACATTTATGTTGAATAAAATGCTCACAAATTGTAAACACTGTAAAATTTATTAGAATAAAATGTCATTAACACATTAAAACTGAGAAAGATTTTTTTTTATATACTATAAACTTACAACCGCACACTTGCCATACTTAGAACGTGTTTTGTACTTCCACTCACTGGGCAGTTTGTGGTCCACATATCTTTTGCCCACAACATAAATGTATAATTTCTGACAGTAGCCCTTCTGAACAATTTACAGTTACAGGAATGCTGAGTGGTTGGAACACCTTTATCTAGGCACCTTGTATCTTTAGGCACTTTGCAGCCTATCACAGTAAAATATTTCTTCCCATTTCTTTAATTTAATCTGCTCAGTATGCCAAAGATAAAACAGTATAACAAGCATAAAATTGTTTTTTGCACAAACAAGGTGATTCAAAGTAAAACATAAAATGAGGGGTGGCTCTAGACTTTCGCACAGAGCTGTATGTCCCACATAAACCCAAATATGCATCACTAGTAATACACAGTAAAATAGAGAAACAAGGTTATCAATATACCAACCAGAAATCTTCCCAAAACAACCTTAAGCATTAGATTTGGGTGCAATACGCTGCCAGTGCCTGGGACAATTCCTATAACAGAAATTAGAATCAGAATCAGAAAACTTTATTGATCTGACTACAAATGAAAGGCCTTCTCCCAGAGGTACTGAATGTATAACACAGACAGTCTTTATTGTAAAAGAGGTAGAGAATACAGGTGTTTCACTGTACAGAGAAAGACAGCACTGTTGATATACGCATTCAAACCGTAAATAAAGACAGCAAACACACCCCATTCATATAATAATAGGTACACACAGTAAAAAAAGAGAAATACACACACACACAAAAACAAACAATCTTTGGATTTTCTCTATTGCCCCCTTTACCCATGCCAATTCACCTCTATCTGAGCCTTAAAGAAACAATATAGATTAGAATAGCAGTGATAACAATAACAATAGTACTATAGTCATAAAGAAAGCGGCCTTAATGCGGTTTAAAAAGTTCCCTCTTCAGAACCCAAATATTGCAGTAACAAGGAGTGGAAGTACTGAAGTGAAGAGAAAATAAAATAAAAACAAACAAAAACCCAAATACACGATGAACCAACCTAAAATCCATCTCCTCTCTCGCCCTCACACACAGAGACACACACACACACACACACACACACTCACTCACACACTCCAGACAGTATGATCTACAATAATCAATAATGCGCTTATTGATTTAAAACAAAAAGAAAAGAAAAAAAAAAAAAACGAAAACTGCACTTGGGCAGAAGAGTGACCATCATTCTTTCCGTCTTCTCCTTCGTCCTGAACTCTCTGAAACGCAGTTTAGCGCCCATCAGTCCGAGTTGTCAGAGTGATCGCTTCCAAGTGGAGAGGGAGGCGTGTTCTGCTCCTGCCAGTTCCCATTAGTCTACACACACACACACACACACACACACACACACACACACACACACACACACACACACACACACGCAGCG
>JBBPCZ010000001.1:1887212-1910112 GCA_037974445.1 Brycinus macrolepidotus
ACACACACACACACACACACACACACACACACACACACACACACACACACACACACACACACACACACGCAGAGAGAGAGAGAGAGAGAACATATCAATGTCAATAACCTCATGTCCATGTCCAAAATGTAGGAAAGGAAGGCTTTAGACAGCTTTAGGGTAAATAACAAAAAAAAAGGGTCAGTCAGTGACTTTAAGCTTTTTCGCTTAAACACCTACTCCATGCACCTTCACAAAGCAAGTTAAACACACAGATGTTACTACAGAAACTTAAAACCATTTGAAAGTAGAGTCACATTCTAGGGAAAGTTACTTCAATAGAAAAAAAAAAAAATCACATCCAAATGATTCCTCTGTATTTATGACGGTCACAAAACCTGATTCCAGATCAGAACTCCTACTAGAGGTGGTTTGCGAAAACTGACCGCGTTCAGCTACATGAAGTTTTGTTCATTTTTGTATCTTACAGTAAGTCATACTGCGTCCTAACCCACGTCCACAGGTCTGTTCCACCTTCTGTTACTACAGAAGCCAAAACCCACATACAAGTTACTTCAATTACATAATGACTCAGTTGGAAGTAAAAGTAGCTTAAAACAGCACAAGTTAAGAGACAAAGCATCAGGTCCCACACCAGGATCTGCATGTATAAAGTGTTAGTACGCATTAAAACAATGCTGAGCAACTGTCTATCGTACGTCTGTCATGTTTACGAATGGGACACCAAAGGTGTGCACTCATGCGCCGGCTCTGAGGGTGGTGTACACAGTTTTTTTTATGATAACAGGGAAATTGCTAGTGGAAAGGACAGGGACTATAAATGTAACTAGAAATGAAATAGTCTGTTCATGACAGTTTATATGTTTTAAACAGGTTTTAAGCCATTTTTTGCAAATATAAGCTATAATAAGCTCACTGGGCAACAGAATCTTCTCAGAAAAATAAAGGTGGTCAATAAGTTTAACTTGAGGATTAGAGTAAATCAGAATGCATTGTATCTTGAAGTGAACACATTTTGACTATTTATTACTTAATTAAGGTCATTTTCTAACCTTTTACGAGTAAATATGGGAGTGGATAGTCCACATTTCAAATAGGGACAAATACTAGTTCCTTCACAAATATACTAAAGCAAGATTAAGTATTAGCATGCTTCTCAGGTCAGAGAAGTGTAAGTCTATGAACATTTAAATATTCCATAAGCAATATTACAAAATAATTCATTACATGGAAATGAATGTTATGAATCTGCAAAGGCAGAAAGTATTTTAAAGGAATACTCCGAAGTTTTCCAAACTACTCTCCATCGGCCACATCGATATCATGCGGTTGTTTACCATGGACGATTTGAATGTGCTTCAAAACTGATGACCATGGTAATGGACTGTATGCTACAGATGCAGCAGGTAAAAAAAAGAGAAAACAGCTGGATTACTCCTTTAACCAGCATGACTAGTGTGAGTTTATTCATATGGTCGACCACTATGACTAGTACGAGTTTGCACATGCGTGTAATGAGCTCCTCACCCGGCTCTCTCTGGGACTATAGAGTCTTTCTGAAAAGCGGGAGTGAGAGACTGAGTCCTACCAGAGAGAGAGAGGACAAGGAAGTTTAGGTGTGAGCACGCGCGCACACACACAAACAAACACACACACACACACACACACCAGTCCTATGACAGTTAAAGTAATAGTTCAGCAAAAAAAATCTAATATACACAATTTTCCACCCTAGATGTAGTCGATCAGACAAGCCATGTTTGGACCAAATTTTGCTCCTTTAGCGTTGGAGCTACGAGGCTAAAAGAAGGCAACATTCACCCAAATCTTTTTCTCAAAACTCATCCAGCTCCTCATTAAGGTGGGGCACACTTGCTGATGTGGTTTAGGACACAGTATGACTTACCGTGAGCAATAAAAATTAACGAAACTTTACCACTACAGGCAGCCATTTTACACAACTGGACGAAACTTCATTGCCCTAGATCAGATTCCTCTGTATTTATGATGGTCACTGTCCCAAAAACTGACTGAAAATTAGCACTCATACTCCTGAGGTGGTCTGTGAAAACAGACTCTGTTGTCTTATACAGCTGCCTGGAGTGTTCTGCTACAAAGTAAAGTTTCGTTCAGTTTTCCAGCTCACAGTAAGTCATAATGTGTCCTAAACCACATCCACAAGTCGGCTTCACCTTAATGAAGAGCTCGAAGTGGGTTGAGAGGAGTTTTTGGGATGTACTTATTAAAAAAAATAAAAAATAAAATAAAATAAAAGTTCTGACTTCTAGTGGTTGTTAGCAACATTAGCCTTGCAGCTCCAATGCTGAACTACAACTGGGAAGTGGAAAATTGGGCAAATTTGATTTTTCGGCAAACCATATCTTCAAAGGAATACTCCACCTAATTTCTGTCTGCTGCATCTGTAGCATATGGTGACCCACAACAATCATCTTGTCATTGTTAAGAGAATATCAAGTCTGTTTACTCAAAACACACGTATAATAGAAGCCAACAGGAAGGGAAAACAACAGAAGGCCGTTTCCATTTGTTTCTAATATTATTATGTTTTTAGTCTGCAGGTTTTCTGTTTGTTTCTATGTTCAAGAAAATCCATTGCAATCAACTGTGTGCTAAAGATGCAGCAAAAGGACACAGAGTTGAAAAACACTGGGGTATTCCTTTAAGCCACTACACACAAAAGAATGACTCAACGTGCACGTACACATGCAAGCACTTGGAAAGACACCATGCAACCCATGGCAATTAAAAATGAAAAAGACATTTTAGGAGTTCTAACCTGAGCCCCCATGTGGTAGCCAGGCTGTTCTCCATTCACTGGAGGAACTCCAAGGAAGAGATCAGCTGACCCTGAGAGCGAGAAGGACCCTGAGCCTGTGAGGTGTGTGTGTGTGTGTGTGTGAGTGAGAGAGAGAGAGAGATAGTATAGATGGGTGAGACAAAAAGTCATCTGTAAAACATGCTCAATTTCTATTGAAGTTACATAATATTACACATAAACGGTAATATACGGTCATGTTATGGTAACTGAATTGTTATAAATATTTATGACTTTTTACATTGCATAACACACCTACTGATGAACAAAGGGCATTATAACCATATTAATATTAAAAGGATGCGACACTGGGTCAATTAACATAATGCAAATGAGATTATTCTAGCCGATCCCCTTTAGGCTTCATTTACCATATACCACACCTTAGCTTATCCTTCCATAGCATGAAATATACAATCTGAGGGGGTCTCTGAACTACTTGAGTGCTTTTGCAAAACAACAGGTGGGGGTGGTAACAGAGTATCTCCAATTCCAGAGAACAATCCAAGAGGTCACTGTCAGTAAACCATGACTCAAGTAAGCCTCTGTATGGTCAGTGTCAGGAGTGAGCACTAACCGGTTGAGTTTGGCGTGTGTGGAGACCCCTCTCTCTGTGTAGCCCCCATGGCTGTCTTCATAGCATAAAGGTTGGCCTCTTCCTGGAACTTGCCAATGTTCTTCTTATAGCGGATTCTCTTGTTGCCGAACCAGTTGGACACCTGTTACGGTCCAGAGCCAAAAATAAAACTTAAAGCTACTAGTCATTATTTAGCATGTAACAGCAGGACCGGGTGATATGGCCAAATAGCCTTTTCCATATACTTTAAACTGTTAGTAAAAAATAACTGTCTTATAATACTGAAATTAAAATCAAACCAGTGGTTTATACTAGAAGAACCCAAAGGCGGGGAAGGAAAAAGAAGTAGTACAAACAGAAAACAATCTAGACACCATTTTCAGACACAAAGCTCTACCTGAGACATGGTGATGCCGCACTGTTTGGCCAGCTCCTCTTTGGCCTCCTCACTGGGGTAGGGGTTGGACAGGTGAGAGTAGAAATACTCATTCAGGAATTCCGTGGCCTGTTTGCTGAAGTTACGTCTCTTGCGCCTGCCGGGATGAAACCAGGAGTAAAGAAATGGCTGTAAAACAAATTTCACACAGAATAGTGGTGTCCACTCCAAAATCATTACACTCACTTCAAACCATGTCTATTCTTTAAGTAAATCCAAACAGACAAGCCACAGAGCACAAGCAATAAGAGAAAACCACACAAGTAAGATTTTTTGGGATTCACCTCCTAAATAAGCCTGCTGCTGTATTTGCACAATTACTTATTGCTGTTTACTGCTATTCTGCATTTTTGCACACTGCCAGAATACAGTATGTCCTAATACTGTATTCATTCAAACTAGTACTGTAGATGTCGACTGCATTAAATGTTGACTTGTCCTGTTTTGTTGCTCTTTTGTTTTTCTTGCACTCTCTGTATTTTGTCCTGTCTGCACTTGTGGTCTTGTGGTGTTTCTGTTTTCGTTTTTGTGTTGTTCCATGGTCCTGTTTGAGCGTTGTTTCATTTCACTGTATACTTTGTGCACGACTGAAATGACAATAAACGTCCTTGACTTGAAATACACATTTACATGAGATGAGTCAGCAATGTGAATTCTCCAGCACTGGACTTGTCCACCATTAAGATGGAAGCACAGTACACTTTTATAACCGTCTACAAAGACAGACACACACCTGGCATCCAGGAAGCGGGAGCGGAGGATCATGACGGCTTCGCATGTGCTCTGTTTGAGTTGGGTCTGGATGGAGCTGAACTTGCGGTGGATGATGCCCACCATGCGCTCAATCTCGCGCGGGGAGACAGGCCGTGTGCGCGACTGCTCACGCAGGAGGTTCATTACGTGGGTTGTGAACTCACTACAAGCCTGAACAATAGAACCCAAGCACAGATGAGTGTTCATCCCAAATATAGTCCTTTTTCTGCCATCTGCCAGTTTCAAAATCCCATTTTTAGATTTGTGTGTTTACATCATAGCTGCATGTGAACACACGTACACAATGGTTGCCATAGTAACAATGCACATCTGAGGACACTGATTAGGGAATGTAGCTACCGGTCCCATTTCAGAGCTTAGATTTTGATGTCTACCACCTAAGGTGTCAAGATTCTCAAATCTTGAAGCCTTAAGTACTATAACCAGCAGAGTGGTGGTGCTATTTTACAACAATCCTGCACTTCTTAGCAACCACAACACAGCTGTAACATGTCAGTATAGGATGACCTGATCAGCACAAAATGTGAGCCAACCGGCTCTCTCATTACTATTTAGAGACTTAAAGTTCAAAAGTCACTGGGAAAATACAGCATACAAGGTGAAAATATATCTGTTATACATCTGCTAAAACTTAACCTCCACATTGTCTAAGCTCTGTGATGCAGCAAATATTCAAGAATTGTCTTGAAAAATGAAAAAACACACATGAAATCTGATGACTGGTTTGCATATCCAGAGATCTGATTTGAAACCACCTACAAATGTGAAGTGAATCTGACTTTTACTATTCATTTTTTCAGAAAATCTGTCCTGCTCAATTCAAGTATGTTTCAAAGATCAAATCTGAGCTGCCTGTCTGAACAACCCCCTCTGACTACACTGAAACCAGCAGCGGTACTTTTCCCCACACCCACCCAACCTCCCACCAAAACCTGATCCAGTTTAACATATTTGGATCTGGAGCCAAACTAATATGACTTTCAAACTGCACACCTAGGATGAACTTTTGCCATTCACATCAAGATGGAATTATCCCACGTGCACACAGATCACAAGCTCTCTCTTGAACTGAGCATTTCAATTTGCATGTAGCCCACACTGATTTCCATCATCATCTGCATGACCTCCAGCCAAATACATATTCGCATACTTCCACAAATTCAGCCAACCAAAAACAAATTAACCAGCAAGAATGTTTGGGATAGCTATTAATCAGTGCTATTTATATTCATAAAAATGCATTAGATCCTTATATAAAAAAATGCACTTGGCTCTTTTGGTTATTTATTTTGGGCTTTTATTTATTTATTTGTTTATCTAATGGAAAAAACACTACTTGTGAAAAACAAATCTGTAGCACCGGAGGCTGCTTTCTAAACATAGTCTGAGAGTGGGCAGCTGCGCGGGGCCGTGATTGATGGCTGGTGGGTCGAAATGTACCTGCTCGTATTTCTCCAGCTCTGTGTGGTAGATTGTGCGAATTTGGCTCAGCTTCTGTTTGTAGTCTGAATGCTCCAGAGAGCTGTCCGGAGACATTCCCCCGGAGCTGGTTGCCGCGGACACAGCTGCAGCAGCTCCGCCCCCTTTTTCTGGACCAGCCACACCTTCAGCTAGGAGCATGTTGTCCAAACGCACAAGCTGTGGATCCTGCGGCTCCTCTTCCTGGGTATTTCGCATAGACAGACCTAAAAGGAGCATCAAGAAAGTCGTTTGTTATTAATCATTACGCACAATTAATACATAATTGCCTGACTGCAGTTATTCAGTTTTCCATAGTGGTAAGCTTTCAGCATTACATGTTCACGTCACAACAAACTTATGCATCTTCATCAGTTGCGCTGAGGCTAATAAAAGTTACTGTATTTTCATGGACTGATTTAGTTTTTTTTTTTTTGAATGCTGCTGATCGTTTGCACATATAGAAGCAAACATTTACATTCCAGTATTGTGGCTGCTTTCCACTTGACTGCTGATGCAACAATTGTACAATGTTAAAAATGACCCTTACTCAAAATTGCACATTTTTTTTCTCCTAGTTTAGAGTTAATATTTATAGTGTATTTATATATGTGTATTCTATGTGTATTTTTGTACTGTGAAATCTGGAGCCACATAGTCTCGTCTCGCTGTATACATCCATATAGCTGAGACGACAAAGTTTACTTTCAGTTTGACTTTAAAGAAAATGCATTTATTGAGACATGTTGTTGAACTTACGAATACAACTAAAAATCGGACTTTAGAGGACTCAGAAGTGAGAAATGTTTGTTTATTTCAGCTCAAGCTGTGCCTGTCTTCAGTTGTCTGTCATCAGACAAGAAGCAAGATAGCTAATCAGCCAATCTGGCCACATTAAGACTACAGCCACTGCAATATCATTGCTCGCAGGGCTGCATGATAATAGAAAAAAACCCAATTATTTTGCTCAGTACTGAATTGAATATTATTGACTGCAATTATTCAGCAAACTTTTCGTTCATACAACCATTACAACCTTTAAAATGTATACAGTGGTGTTCAAAAAGTCTTGAGCCACCCCTCATTTCTTTATATTTTGCTTTGAATAACCTTGTTGGTGCAAAAATACTGTTTTGCCTGTCTTATCTTTGGCATATTGAGCAGATGAAATAAAATAAATGGGAACAATGTTCTACTGAAACAGGCTGCAAGATGCCTAAAAAAAGGTGTTCCAACCACTCAGCATTCAGCACCACCAGCATACTGATCACCGGCCTGATCATCTGAAAGTCTGGCTCTTTGGAAGTAAAAAATGAAGAAATGAGGGGGGGCTCAAGACTTTTACACAGTGCTGTACAGCTTTCAATCATATACAACATCAGCCTCTTTCAGGCAACACTAGTAAGGTCACTAAAAAGGAATGATCTAATTTATTCTATTCATGGCAAACTGGGAAAACTGGGGGGAAAAAATAAGTTCATATGTCACAGGATGGCTCCAATATTGGAAATGTGGGCCGTCACCAATTTCCAGTATTTTTTTTATGTACACTTCCGCCAATGACAACTCAACAGTTACACAGTTTAGAAACTTTGACTACATCTGAAGGAAATATAACATTTATTACAGTAGGGTTACAGGTGTAAAAAGTAGCGCAGCATTTTCCGGACTGCAAAGAAGTCACCACTATTTTCATTTATGTGTGAAATGAAAGTATCTGTAAGATCATCTTAAAGAAATGACCTGCTGATACTGACATGATTCTGAGACCATCATGCATCCCTAATTCACTTCTCTGAAGCCATCTGAACTGACAGAATCGATGCCTAAATGCCTCATTTACCTGCATTTATACCAATGTAAGGAGGTATGAATGAGCGACATGTATTACACAGTAATGAGAACAAGTGAGTTCTATTCCAGAGTAATAATAACAAGTGATTTCTATTACAGAGTAATAAGCGATTTCTATAACAGAGTAACAATAACAAGTGATTTCTGCTACACCATAATAAGAACAAGTGATTTCTATTACACAGCAATAAGTGATTTCTATTACAGAGTAATAATAACAAATGATTTCTATTACACAGTAGTAATAATACAATTACATCCCAAAAAATAAGCATTAAGTTTTCCTAAAACTTCTATTCCTGCTCTGCCTGATGAGCTGTTACTGAGAGCTGGACACAAAACACACCCGCCAGAAAGTGCGGATACATGCAAGAACTGTGACAAGCAGGAGTGTGCGAATAAGTCAGATGGGTATAAAATATTAAATGTAAATAAAATATATGAGTTTGAAGGGGACGTGAGATTTATTTCTTGTTTTTTTTTCAGGGAGGCTCAGTTTGTGGCTTTGTTCTGAGAGGGCTGAACAACATGGCGTCGCTAGCTGACGGCCTGCTGGAAATTTTAAACAAGTTTTAAAGTTAGGACTTTGCACAAAATGCCAACTTTACACAGCAAAAAAACTTACCTGTTTTCTCTTTAATTTCACACAGCACGCTGAAGAGAGCCGGTTTCATCCGATGACAGTTCAACGCGTGTTTTCTGCAGGGCAAACCAACAAAACTACATTAGCAAACCGCTACCTAGCCTTACAGCCCATCAAAAGTGACCAATATTGCTTTTTAGAACGTCCAAATCACCTTATAAAAGTTGACTCGACTCTTAAATAAAACATTTACTTTGCTTTCCTTGTTTGCTTAGTCGTTAAAATAGCAAATTGTGCAAAATGCACGTTAGCATCCACACAACTAGCCTGGTTTACTTGCTGAAATAGAGTTTGCCCGACATTTTCCACATTTAATCATTTATTGTCACTACTGAACAAATAAAGAGGCTTAACTACGAAACTGTGTCTTCAAATCTGGAACTGTCTCTTGTTAAACAAGTTTGTAAAAGTAACGTAAAGCTGCACAAGTTGGTCGTCAGTCTAGCCAGCAGGCTAACAACAACGCTAATGTAAATAATGCAGTTGCTTCATTTAACCCGGTTTCCTTCACTTCGTGAAGGTGCAAATGTGTCTTCCCCGGCTCTAATAAGAGTCAAAAGGACATGCCGAGTGTTTTAAGAGCCTCGAAAGCTTTAATAAAGACTACTAAAAGCTCGTTAGCCAGGTGAGTTAGCTTAGCATAGCTCGCCAAACTTTGTTTTTATTTTGGGCACGGAGCCAAACGTCTTTATTTAATTTAATTTCTACTCACTTTGCTTGAGCTTCGTCTAAGCTTTGGTCGGTTATGGTCATGATCTGCTGCAAAATGTCCCCAATGTCTCGCCGGTTCTCGTGGCCGTTTTCTGTCCCTTCCAGGCCCGAGTCGCCATCGGGGCGATGCTGTGGGTGGACCGGGTTCAGGGGATGCATTCCTGGGTGAGTGTTCAACCCGAGCCCCCGGCTTGGATTGGGCCCGTTGCCTGTAATAGGCTGCTGCTGCAACATCCTGAGGAGCACATTAATCTAACCAGCCAGATACACGCACACACACTCAGTCACTCACTCTCACACACACCCTCCTGTGAACAGCCACACTGGGGTCCCCTAGCGATTGAAGCCACTGTTAGGTCAAAAAGACAGTATATACTGTCAGAAATCTTTCTTCTCCACAAGTCCTGTGTGATCATTGATTCTGCTGCTCCAGCAAAACAAAGCCAATCCCAGAGGGCAAAAATGACAAGGCACACATTTTTAAAACTGCTTTAATGCTTACATGAGGCACCTGAGGCCCTATCATTTGGTAGTTTCTCTTAAAATCTTTTTATTGCTTCATAAAGAGCTCTACCTAACATTTGCCAAACTCTATTAGTACACTATATGGACAAAAGTATTGGGACACGCCTGTTTTTCAGGGTTTTGGGCTAGGGCCCCTTACTTCCAGTGAAGGGCTTAATCTTAATGCCTTAACATACCAAAACATCCAAAACACCATGTGTGGACACAGTTTGGGGAAGGGCCCTTTTCTATTCCAGTGTGACTGTGCCCTGGCACTCATCCATGGCTGGATGAGTTCGGTGTGGAAGAACTTGACTGGCCCCTACAGAGCTCAACACCATCCAACACCTTTGGGATGAACTGGAACAGAGATTGCGAGCCAGGCCTTCTCGTCCAACATCAGTGCCTAAACTTCATAAATGCTCTACAGAATGAATGAGCACAAATTCCCACAGAAACACTCCAAAATCTTGTGGAAAACCTTCCAAGAAGAGTGGAAGCTGTTATAGTTGTGAAAGGGGGATCAACTCCATGTTAAAGTCCATGTATTTGAATGCAATGTCATTAAAGTCCCTGTTCGTGTAATGATCAGGTGTTCCAATACTTTTGTCCATATAGTGTAGTTTGAGGCACCTTAGATCCTAGCATTTGTTTTTATTGCTTCATAAAGAGCTCTGCCTAACATTTGGTAACTTCTAGTAGTACCTTCTGGCTGTGTGAGATGTTTGGTACCACAGGTCCTTCTCAAATGATATAAGCCACACTTGCAGTCATCATGTCAACATGAACATACTTCAAAAGCATGGACAAAAACTTTGTAGTAAACACATGTATTACACAAAGGGGAATTACACTGATTATTCATTGTGGCATAATTAAGTCTTTAAGATTCAGAGTGGTTAGCTGTGAAATGCTGTGTTAGTGAAACTCCTGACAGTGAAACTGCTGATTCAGGACCACATGTCCATAGCCTTTAGTGCCTCATAGAATATGCTGAGACATTATTTTTGGATATCTTTGTAATAAGATTTTGGCCGTAAATGGGATTTTCAATGGCCATTTATGGTGGTGAGGTCCATGCAGGGCGAAATAGTGTCCATAGAAAACTATTCTTGCTATTTGTTTTCAGGTTTATACTGTTTTACATATAAACACCTAAAGACATGTCATGGTTCAGTGGTCGGATTAGTTGGCCGTAAATGGGATTTTCAATGGCCTTTCATGGTGGATGGATACACGCAGGGCAAAATGGAACCCACAGAAAACTATTTTTTAGGTTTATTACTGTTTAATATATAAACACCCGAAAGATATGTGTAGATTCACTGGTGGCTTTGGATATTAAATAAAATGTACATTTATTTGTGTTGCAGACAGTGCCCCCTGGTTCCATTCACCACAGTTTGAAATCAAACCACACAGAGTGACTTATATCTCAGCGACTTAATTATGCAGAAAAACTTGAAAAATCGGTGGAATCCCCACTGTGAAGATAAGCAGGTTGTCTTTTAAGTTGCAGGTCTCATGCCACACATTTTTGCTTCTCAAGGTTATATTCAGCCCCATCTTAGCACCGCTCGCCTCCGTGTTACAGCGTGGTTCTCTTTTTTGCTGGCAGACAACAGGAAGTCTGCAAAACCACAGGTTCTGTTGCCTCTGTCAAACAAACAGGCAGCTAGTTTCAACACGCCGCCGTTTCTAGAGCTGTTTCAAGGACCGTCAAGTATGAGCAGAATTCAAGCGCAAATTCATTCATGTATTTGAACGCGTCCTCCCAGGCAGCCTTGGGTCAGGTCATAAACGCAGGGCCCTTCAGTTGTCACCGTATGTTAATTTCTTTTCACCCACAGAAGAAATGATTCCATGAGGTTTTTCTTTTTTAATAATATGGGCCATGTCAATAGGGGTGGGTCAGGGTTGAGAAAGAAACAGGAAGAAACTGAGCAGTCAGAGTGTGAAACAGAACGGCTTCACACACGTACACTCGTGTCAGCGTTCAACTCTGTAATTAATTTCTTTTCACAGGGAAAAAAATTGACAGGTTTAGGGTAGATATGAAGCAGCTGTTTTGGTTCTGCTCGAGGAGGTGAAGCCCATGAGGGCTGTAGACACCAGCTACACTTTAGAGGAGCTACATTTCAAGTTCTGGAGGTGTGGAGGAAGGTAAGAGGGCCTTAAAAAGAGCGCTAAACTTTTCTGTTTGATATTCAGTAGAAATTCCATAGGCCTGCTGTTGCACCTGTGATGACTATAAACTGATTTAATTATTTTTTGTGTGTAATTGTCAGTCTGTAAGCCTGTGGTCTAATGATAATGTAGTATAATGATTTTTTATGTTGTTGTTGCTGTCATCCTAGCAGTTCTGATCTAACAAAATTCACATTGTCACGAGGAGTAAGCAAAATATGAAACATGAATCTTCTGGGATTTGTGTTATTACTGAACAGCCTGGCAATGTATTGTGTAAATATTTATGCTATTGAATACATTTAAAACGTACACAAAAAACACTCCCGCTTGCCTTGTATTGAAAAAAAAATCTCAAAACAAGAATTCCCCAAACTCTAACTTACTCGAGGTTCCCATATCTGCTGGATGACTGAGGGACATATCAGCGGACGCTAACATGGACTGCACGGAGGTCAAAGGTGAAGGCCCAGCGGAGGAGCAGCTGGAGCCCCTTCTCATTCTAGAAGAAGGGGACGAGCCAGAGGAATTCACAAACAACACGGCCAGAGGCAAAGCCGTACTGAGGGTGAAGGGAGCTGACGAAGACGTGGAAGGAGATGGCGATGGAAGTAAAGGGAGCGTAGGGGAAATCACACATTCTAAAGCTAAAGTAGAAGAGGGGGATGGGAAAAAGCCAGGAGGTCAACAAATAGTGGTATCTGAAAACGAGAGCGGAGAGATCGAACGAGTGTCAGGAACGAACGAGAACTCTAAGGATTCTGAGGTGAAAACAGTCCAGGCTGGAGCTGGATTGGCGACAGTGGAGAAGGCCGCAGGAGAAGAGATGGAAAGACCACTTCTGGAGACGGGCATAGTGGCTAAAGATAAGCTGCAGTCCTCAGCTAAACTACGCCCCAAAGACCGCCTAAGGCCTGAAGATGCTCATCAGAAGGTAATGTCCCACAAAACAGACAGATCACAATAATCTATGGTTGTCCTAACAATGCCATAACGTCCCATTCACCATATTAGTAGTCTGTTGTTTTGAAACCATGTACACAAACATAGTGGAGAATATCTAGTGAATGCTTAACATCCTGCAGTACACCACAATATATAGTGTACAAACAATGTAACACATACACCCAGATACAAAATACCCATAATGTCCTTTTACGCTAATTATATTCAGAAAAAAAGGTACTTTCTAGTTAAATGTTAGTCCTACAATGGATAAACGGTTTACCTCATCTGAGGTTTACAATGCATCTTAAAAATATAACTGGAATAGAATATCTATATATAAAATTATTTTCCCTAATTAAAGGCACCACCCCAGTGACACCATTTGTATCCTGAGATACAGATTTACCTGTTTAAGTCTGAGCAAAACTATATGGTACAATTATGGAGACATACTGGAGTGACAGGGTGCTCTGTGGTGCTCCTGAATTTCCAGGTAAATGTCAGTGGGGGACCATTTCTGTTCCTTATTATAGTGTTCTATTATTATGAGTGTTTCTTATTTTCTCATGCAGGGAATAATCATTTTTAGTGACCTTTTTTGAGCACAGCTTTTACAGTGGCTCCTAAGACTCAAATAAGCAAAATAACTACTGTGACTAGTTTAGCCTGATTCAATTAATCATTTTATTTTATTTATCACTCTCACTCATTTTCCACTTAATCCTCACTAGTGTTATGGGTGCCCGGAGCCTATCCTGGGGTCAATGTGTGCGAGGCAGGGACTTATGCTGGGCGGGGCACCAGCCCACCGCAGTCATTTTATTACAAAGATCCAAAAAGTATATACCTTGTATACAATCTTGTATTTAGCCATGAGCTAAATAAAGACTTAAGATTTTATAGCATTAAAAGTTAGAAGCTAAAATACATGGCATATGTCACACCTGGACACAGCAGGTATATATGAGGAATTGGCTCTTGGCTAAAAAGGGTAAATGTGATAAAGTGACCTTTGCATGCTGTCTGCAGGTCCACAGGTTGTCCCCAGATTTTCCGGACACTCTATACGAGCTGCTGTGCACCCTGCAGGAGGGCCGACGGCTAAATGACCAGCGCTGCTCCTTTAGACTGGAGGGACGGAGGAGGTGTTACTCAGAACCTAGCACCCCCCGGCACAGCCAGAAAGGTGAGCAAATGTTCTGCCTGTTCATTATCCACCAAAAGTGGGACACCAGTAGACTTGATTTAGACTTAATTTTTTATATTGTTCTTGTCTTTTTGTCTCTGTGTGTCTGTGCAGTCGTAACATAAGCAATTTTCTCCAGGATCAATTAGGTTTTCTGATTGTGTTTCTGAATGTTTAGAATCCAGACTTTCCACACATTTTCGCTGCATTTTTCAATGAGCTTATAAATATAAAATTGTACTATGCTGTTGTTATCGGCAATAACTGTGACTTCTAAGAGTTAACATGCATCGTTATTCACTCTTGTTCTCTCATCTGACCCCAAACAGTGGTGTTCTCGTCCATGACCTCGCTGCAGAAGGAGGAGTTCTTTGACTTTCTGGCCACCACCCAGAGCCGTCGGCTGGACGACCAGCGTGCAAACTTCCAGAGCCTTTCCCCGGTCCCCTCATCCCCGGAGCCTCAGCACCCTTCCAGTGCTGCCATCCATGCCGCCTCTGCCGCCCCCCAGGCCAAAGCCAAACCAAGGAAAGGCAGCTGCAAGGCCCCAGAGACCATCCGGACTGTTCCCAAACCAGCACCCAAGGAGGAGCTCTACAACATGATTCTCACCTCACAAGTACTTCATCTAATTTCAGTTCAAATGCTGCCATTACTCACCAGTCCATTTCGTTCACAGTTTTGCTTTGCAGGAAATTTAAACTAGAAGCAAAAAAGAATTGAAGTGCAGACAAAATGCAGACTTTAAGACACTGTTAGTGTTTAAGTGATTGCGCAGGTTTCCCCTTACCTCAAAGGTAGTCAGTCTGCCAAGAGATTAGCTATATAGCTATGTAATTATTATCTTGGAATTTGCTTTTTAAGGAAATAAGTCACTATTTTTAAATGCTAAGTCAAACTTTCAAGAACATAATGACTTATTTCAACATATGTTAATATGTAAAGAAAATAAAGATGCTGATATTGTGATTATGCAGGTTTCCCCTTACATCAAACGTAGCTACACACTAGCCTCAAAGAAAATGGATAAAAGTGTGAACAAAATTTAGGCTTTAGGCTGATGTTATTGATTTAGCCAAACCTGATAATTTGACAGAGCAGCTGATTGACTCAGGTTTCTCCTTCCCTCATATGTAATCAGACAGCCAAGATGTCTTAGCTGTCCAGCTTTTTGCATAGTTAGTTCTATTGGTGTCACTGGAAGAATGCTCAGTCATATCAAATTACTTGCACGTGTAGTTTCTGCCATTGTATGATCTACAGTTGTCTGCAAAAACCGACAAGTATGCCACACTTAAAACTGTGGCCACCATCAGTGTGAATGTCATCTTTACTGATGAATGTTTTTAATGACAGTATACCGCAGTGTCAAAAACCATATAAACAAGAATGTCAGAGGTCATTTTATGCTTTGAAGTGTAAAATGACCTCTAACAGACTTGCTAAGGCTTCCATGACTTATTAGCTACATTATCCTCACATCTCTGGTGGGTAACTAGAGCACCACATGCCTTACTGCCTTAATTAGCACACACTTGCCTTAAAGAAAATAGATACAAGTATGGACAAAATTAGGTTTCAGGGATGTTTTTATAGCATATTTGTACAGCTAACAGGATCTCAGTTAATGCTATAAATTATATTTGAGGCAGATGGGTGATGATTTATTGATGTGGTTAGCACCACATCAATGGTGGCTAGAAGCTTCCTTAATTAGCTCCAGTCCAAAACTAAACAAGCAAACTTCAGATACCAAATATGTCTTGGGTGATTGATCACATTTTGACTTGAGGGGATATTGTGTAAATTTGCTCTTTGACCATTCCTTTATCTACTGATGGCAGAATTAAGCTAAAAATGCTTCACATGTTAATGCGAACTTCTCAATTTCTTTGTATTTTTCTATTTTTTCTGTCTCTCTCATATACATACAGGCTCAGGGCCGTTTGGAAGAACAGCGTAGCGTAGCCCCAGGCCCTATGGATGATGAAGACTTCTTCTCCCTGTTGCTGAAGGTCCAAGGAGGACGGATGGATGAGCAGAGGACAGAGCTGCCTGTAGCATTTAAGTACTGAGAGGCGTGGTGGCTAGCAGTGTTGAATGAATATATTGTGGGCACTATTTGAGTTATGTCTGAAATATGCTTATTAGTTACTTTTGAGAATCTCCTCATTTCGACTTGACTAGTTGTAAAAAAATAACCATATGATTTTCAAATGCAAACTTATGGAAGCCCATGCACACCACTGAGCTAGATTTTTTTCCGCTGCTCAGTTTCTAGCAGCAGTCTGTCACAATTTGAATTCAGTTCCTAAAAGCAATGACTCACTGTCTTGAAATATTGACTTAGTATCTCAAACTTAATGACTTATTTTCTTACTCATTATACTTATGACACGTTATATTATGTTATGCTGACTTTTTGGAAATTTGAATTATTATCTTGGTATTTTACATTTTACATTTTACATTTTACATTACATCTTGAAATACTCAGTCTCAATTTTGAGAACAAGTAATGTATTTCAAGGTAGTGAAAATGTCAAGAAAATAAGCACTTTTAGATATTGTAAGTAATTTTTGGAAAAATGATGTCATGTGCTTTTAGAAACTGAGGGAAAAATGTAAACCATTTTTTCTCATCTATCAGACAGGAATTGGCTTCCATACAAAACTCTTGAGACTCGTCTACAGATTTTTTAATATTTTAGACACAAACTGGTCTTCTAGCTGTTTTGATAACAAAGACATGTAAACCTACCATTTCCAAAGTCACAGTGTTGAGGAATCTGACTGTTGGGCCTGAAATATAAAACACTTTGCCTTGTATTTAGTGCTGGACTCACATCAAAAGGTCAGAAAACATTTCCATGTGGTCAAATTTAGGGCTACACAGTATAAACAAAATACTATATTGCATCTATATCACCACTTAACATATCTTATGTTTACTGATGCATGTGAATGCATTCATTAGACTGGTGATTGGTTAAGATGCTTATGGTAGACACTGCTATTATAATGAGTATTGCAAAGGCTAATTTCATAACCATTAACAAAAACAATATATTGTGCAACCTTAGCTTGAACGGCCAGTTATTATTTGCTTTTTGGACACTTGTGTTTGAGATTAGATGAGAGTAGATTGTAGAATTTCCACATAAGTGTATGTTGCATGTGGCTGGAAATTGTTGATCACTTCTTATAAATACAGCTTTTTAAAAGTTAGGAAATTTTTCAATATTATAAAACCAATCCAGGATAAATGTTTTGTATAGCCTTGTAGGTTCCAAATAACTTGTAGGAAGCTGAAATGACGTATTCAGAATGATTAACAGAGCGTCAAACTATTTTAATATGAATGAGAAACTGTCCCATAGTAAAAATAGAGGTAATGGGGCTTTATCTCTTTTGGGCTCTAATGTTGGCTCTGTCATCAGGAGATCGGGGGTCGACATAACATAATTGCCAGTTAGTGCTGGTTAGTGTTCTCCTCCAAACTTTTACCATCCAATCGTTACACTAGGGCTAAAACATGCTTCCATCCATCCACCATCTGAACCGCTTATCCTTAACTTAAGTCTATCCCAGCAGTCATAGGGCAAAGAAAGACACTGGACAGGTCGTCAGTTCATCAGAAAGGGCTGAAACAGTTATTCAGTATTATCAATAGTGAATCAATAAAACATTGTCATCAAATATTTCCATTGTTGATTTTTCGTTTGCATTTCCAAAAGTGACTAGATGTCTAGGAGCATTCTCTTAAAACGAAGGATGAAGCTGATTCCATATAACATATGCACATAAACAACATGACCCTCGACTACCTGAAAAGAAAACATATTGGTGGAGATTCTGAAGCAGCAGAATGGTCAATAACCACCATGCCGGTATTCTGACAAATCCAACTACAACGACTCTCTGAGGACACCCACTTCACACTCATAGTGATTTATCAGAATGAGCTAAAGTTACCTTTTAAACAGGACTAACGCCCTAAAGATCAGTAAAGCTACTCAGATTCTAACCCCACATCAGTTCTATTCATCAGAGGCGTTTAACAGCTAGTTCAATAGACAACTGAACTTTCGGTAGAAGTCGCAGTGTTAAAATACATCAGCTAACTCTGTTAAACTGGTAAATTTAACATTTTTCATAGAAAACACCATTGGGTCTTCCTGGAGACCTGTTCACATGTTCAGCTCATCTAGAGAAGCGCAATACCATCAGACAGACTCAATAAAATGTGTGGTTAAATGCTGCCACAGCTTAAAGATCTACAGTATAACCAATATATAAATTATTATCTTAGCTGTTACTCTCTCACCGTAGCTCAAACTTTTTTGCTTAAAGTAGACGAATAAAAGATGTTTGCAGGTTGGTAGCTTCTCGGTTTATTGCTTTCTTCTCAGTTTGTCAGAACATTACCAGACAAAACAAAGTCAGCACAGTATATGCAGGATATTAATTAAGTTGTTTTTCTACATTTATTCAATGTTTATTTTATTAAACTAGCAGTTAAAACACCAACCAGTTTTGTTACAGCTCTTAACAATTACAACCTTTGTAATTTGTTTCAGCCAAAGAATTATTTATTAATTTACAAGAAAAATCAACTATGCAGGCCTACATTACCCATTTTTGTTTATCATTCTTACTTCTTACAGTAACATTTTTCTAGTAATGTGTTATATTGGATAAAACATCCACTTTTTGGTGTATATTTTATAATATTTCAGCAGATTATGACTGAGCAACTACAGTGATTAATGTGGTGGTGGAGTTTAGAGCAGTTACACTGGAGGAGAGAGCCAACACTGCACTGGGTGATTGTGTAATCTATGTTTTGAGCCACCTCCCACTGAACGACAGGAAATCCACGGGCAGCAAGTTTGAGATGTTTTATTTAATCTCTTTGTCAGAGCAGATGGTTCTCCTGTCCAAGAGCCAAAGCTGCCGAGCCCCAGTTGAAGCAGGCCTACTTTAGCTTAGTGCCGCAGTGCTCTTTGCACCACGAGACCTAGTTGTGCTTCCTTCTGTGGAGGCCCTTTTGCCATCCACTTCACACTTCTCACACGCTTCATGTCGCAGAGCCTGCTCACCAGCCCTCTGGTATCACCAAAGATAGAAATCAGAAGCATCTAAGGGTATTTTTAACAGTTAAAAGAGTAGAAGACGAACAGCACACTGTTTGCATATTATGAAAAAGACCCTTTGCATGTTTTTTGCCCATATATGGTTGTTGAATTGAGAAGAGCCAGCTAAACAAAGGTTAAATAATGGTTTTCTTCCCTTTTTTCATTTTTTCTAAGAGCCATTTGTCTTCTTTTAGCCTGAAGCTGAGCACCAAACTCGTGTACAATGTGCTTCTACTTAATTTTGTATCATTGAATAATGTGATACTGTTGTATACCCACTTGTGAATAACCTAGATAGTAGACTCGCCAACTACGTTCGCAGTAAAATGAAAATACTTGCACTACTCTGCAGTGTTGCCAAGTCTGAAGAGGTTCAGTTCATATTAATACCTATTATAAGTCACTTGGATTGTTGATAGAGTGCAAAAAGCAGGCACCAACCCATTTACTGTAAGGACACGTATCCTCCTGCAGTATTTATTGGAAAAACACAAAGTTTGTCATTATTTCATTAATGTAATGAGAATTGTCACAATAAAATGTCTCAATAAGTGAATATTGATGCTCGTTGTTGTGCTTGTACGGTATTCTGCATTTTCTGAAGTTCTCGTGTGTGTACTTATATATATATTTACTAGTTGCCAATGATATATATGCTCATGTTGCCCATGATGAGCACTGTCATAATTATGAAATTTTATCTGATGAATTGCTGTAAAAAATGATTGTGATTGATAATTTGTCTTTTTTGTTTTTGATGTAAACAATAGCTAAACAGTCTTTTTCACTGCTCTTATACTTTAATAGTTGCATAAAATAACAAAAAAAAGACATTTATGCAACTATTAAAATATAAGAGCAGGGAAACAGGCTGATTAGCTATCTTGCCTTCTAGCTTTCTTTGCTTTATAGCAACAGTAAGTTGTGCTGAAATGAAGTAACATAATGCACTGTGACCAAAAAAACACATTTAGTGAGCTTTCCTGCTGAAATTAGCATTAGCTTTCTAGACAACTTCATCTCATATTGCTGCTTGTTGTGCTACGGTTGTGAAACGACAGTGGAAAAAAATTGCGATCATACGATTATGTAATAAATGTGACCGGAAGGGACAGGGGAAGTGCGCGGCCTGAGGGGGGGCTGCATCACCCCAAGATGTCAGGGCCATTTAACTGCAACTGCAAAAAAAAAAAAAAAAGCATAATACAGACACGTGTGTGCTTGTTTTAGGGTGAAGTTTGTATTTTTATAGCATTTTATTTTTACATTTCCTTTACAAGCTGAATCACTTCCCTGGTCAACTGTTGGTCACTTTGGAGGGCCATCACTGAAGCACAAGCAGCTTGAGGTCCTCCAGCTTGAGGGAAAGTACATGTAGAGTTGTAGGCTAGTATAATCTTTTAGACTAAAGAGGTATGTATCTAATGTAATATTGTCTTGTCTTTTGAAAACATTTTTTTAACCCTTTTCTCTCTGATGTAAATTATTTAAAAAATAACACATAGTTTGCATGGTAATCTTGAATAGGTTGCTTAAAAAGTTTAGCACCCTCGCTTAAAACACTTTTCTGCATCTCTGGTGACAGGCCTGCTAATGAGTAGCCGCTTATGCTAATACGATCTTGCTTAATTTTCCCTTTTTACTTTATTTTAGGCTTGAGCAGTGGATTAGATTGATTTCTTATGACGATTTGGTACTTGCTTTGTAATCCTTTTTTCAAATGAAATGATTACTTCTTACAAATGCAAGTTATTTGTGTAAAAGACATTGCCCTAGTCATCACCATCACCCATCTGTTTTACCTTCAGAACGTATAACGTAGGATCCATGTGGAAGCCCTTTAAAAGACTTAATGCACTAACCATACACTAGATGGCAATAGAATCTAATGATCAAAGGCTTTGACCTTATTAGTTTCAATACTGAGGAGCATTCATATAACATTTTTATGTGAGATATTAAATAAATATAGATCAAATTGAATAGCAAATCATATAGTCCTGTGCAAAAGTCTTGAGCCACCCCTCATTTCTTTATATTTTGCTTTGAAACACCTTGTTGGTGCAAAAATATTATTTTTTGCCTGTCAAATCGTCTTCTCTTTGGCATATTGAGTGATTTAACATGAAAGGAAATTAAATTAAAATGAGAACAAAGAAATGAGAATAAACGTTTTACTGCGACAAGCTCCAAAGTGCCAAAAGTGTATTACTTAATGATCTTTACATCTTAATTTTGTTCATTTTCTTTGATTTTGTACAGCACTTTGTAACTTTGTTTTTGAAAAGTGCTATATAAATAAAGATTATTATTATTATTATTATAAAAGATACAAGGAGCCTAGATAAAGGAGTTCCAACCACTCAGCATTCAGCACCACCAGTATACTGATCACCGCTTGATCATCTGTAATCATCTGCAGCTGTTTCTTCACTGCATCTGCCTTAAGTTAGATATGCTTTGTTATGCTTGAATGATTCATACACAGGTTACTGTGTGGCTTAACAAACAAAAAACTTTCCTCTGAAACTGGTCAGGTTCAGGGACTGGACTGAAAATGAGAGTCTTTGAAACTGTTCCTCAAGACTATATTAAAACTACAAGAAAATCTGACTCTTTGGAAGCAAAATATGAAATAATGGGGGGGCTTTTGCACAGTACTGTAGATTCCCTTAATACAATAGCACAATAGCAAGACACAGATTCCCATAATAAAGCCACTTGTGTGTCCTGCCATGTTTTGTCCCAACCTCTTTCTTAAAACAGCAGTCGCATCTCGTAGCTGGAGTCTTGTCCATATTTTTGGCCATTTTTACAGATGGTCTACAACAGGGGTCAGTGTGGCGGCATGTTTTTGTTCCAACCAATCAGGAGTAGCCACTTGGTTTTAGTCTTCACTTGGTTTAAGTCTTCAAATATCTTGACTGATCAGCATCTGGGGTGAAGTTAAAACTGTCTAAATTAGATTTTTCACTGAACTGTGCCTTCAACTTAAAGAAACACTGGACTTATCGTGTTAAATACGCCTTTCAGAATCTTCTATATCCCATTTTTCTGTATCTCTAAATGGTGAGCAAGTTGAGCACCTCTCTTAATTTGAAGGATAATGAGACTTACAGGCTGATTAACATCACTGTCATAAGCCCCCAAGTGAAGGGCCCCCATTTACACCAC
This sequence comes from Brycinus macrolepidotus, assembly GCA_037974445.1. Taxonomy (NCBI): domain Eukaryota; kingdom Metazoa; phylum Chordata; class Actinopteri; order Characiformes; family Alestidae; genus Brycinus; species Brycinus macrolepidotus. The sequence continues at coordinate 1,909,639 of JBBPCZ010000001.1, forward strand.
TTCAATCATTCAGCGCACACAGGCCTCACCACACTGCATCCGCATGGCTGATTTTAACCTCAGCGAGGAATTCCCTTCTCACGCAGCAGAAGAGAACTGTTTATTTCTCCTTTGCCACCAAGAGGTTGCTCAAATTGGCAGGTGCAGCACAAAGCACGCCAGCTACTGTTAACACGAGCAATTAGCATGTTTATGCCTGGTTTACATGAGTTTGTCCTGAAGGGAAAAGGGCTGAAACATGACTCTGCCTGTGCTGTGTATGATCTGTGATCTAAAATCATTAGGTAGTAAATGTTCATCACGCAGCTTCAAACCTTATTCTAATGGGGAGTGGAATCACATAGACCTTTCATTCTCAGTTGTCATGACACAACACAATATTTTCTTATGTTTAATGTAGGGCTGTCAGTAGATTAAAATATTTAATCGCGATTAATCGCATGTTTGCCATAGTTAACTCGCGATTAATCGCGA
>JBBPCZ010000001.1:1910212-1933828 GCA_037974445.1 Brycinus macrolepidotus
CGCACCCCGAGCAAAAAAAAGCAAAAAACTTTCAAAATAAAAGGATTGAAAAAAAAAAAAAAAAAAAAAAGACTGCGTTAAATTAATTGTCGGCGTTAAGTAAATCATGCGTTAACGCGATAATAACGCGTTAACTTTCCCAGCACTAGTTTAATGACATCTAGTTTCAAGATTCAAGATTCTTTATTTGTCACGTACACAGTTATACGACATGTAGGGAAATGTGACCCTGAAACATCAGTCATACAATTTAGTTACAATAAATTAAAGGCCAGAATAAGTAAGGAAATATATAGAAAGAATATACATTACAAGTGCAAACATACATTACAAGAGTAAACAAGATCAGAAGTATGCAAATGTAAGGTAATAGATTATGTACTGTGCAGTGTGCTGGCTGCTGTTGATGTATATAGACTATAACAGACAGCAGGTAAGATACAATGAGGAAGAGAGTTCATTTTGTGTTTTATTATTATTAGTAGTATTATTATTATTATTATTACTACTACTACTACTACTACTACTACTACTACTACTACTACTAATAATAATAATAATAATAATAATGTTCTTTTGTTATTGTATATACAACAATCAGCCATAACAATAAAACTACCTGCCTAGTATTGTGAAGACCCCTTGTGCCACCAAAACATCTCTGACTCATCGAGGCATAGACTCCACAAGGCCTCTGAAGGTGATCCATGGTTTCTGCACCAAGACATTAGTAGCTGGTACTTTAAGTCCTGTAAGTTTTGAGGTGGGACCTCCCTGGATCAGATCTGGAGAATTTGAAGGTCAAGGTAAGCAAGGCAATAAAGTAATGCAGGGAAACCTGCATTCATGTGGATGTAACTTTGACATGTACCATCTACCTTAACATTGTTGCAAACCAAGTTCACCCCTTCATGGCAACAGTGTTTCCCAATGCCAGTGGCCTCTTTCAGCAGGATAATGTGCCCTGCCAACAAAACCACAGGACTGGACAACGTTTAAAGCAGATGACATTAAGTGAATAAAATATTATGACAGATACTGCGTTCTTGCAGTGGAGTTGTTAGTTATGCAAAATGTTACACATTGTTAGAATTACAATGGATTTGTTTGAATAATTTATTGATTTGTTTCATTTTGATACCAGATTTTCATGAATGTGAGGCAGAAACAGCTGGTTCTCTTCTTGTAATAGCTTGCTGGATTTAGAATGGTCACAAATGGCTGGCTAGTAATCTGATTTGGCAGTTCTCTGCATGCTTATGCGTCCGCTGGGAAATAGTGCCGGCAGGCCTGGGCTTGGTTCCTTGACCCTGCTTTTGACCTCCTGTGCTCACCTGTAACTGATCCAGATTTATTACCTGCCTGCAGCAGATCAAGGGTTTTCCTCAAGCATCCCAAGTTCAGCTTGAGGACACACTCGAGTGGCCATTACAGAAAAGCATCATTAGATTAGTTTTCCATTCCTGCCTGCACGTATTCATGACCCCTTCCCAGGCTCAGTGGCACTGGTTTTCTCTTTGAAAAAGCTACAATGACTCCGTCAGCCCACTGGAATGATCTTGTATACGTGTTCAAGAGCTCTGATCTGAGTATTCCTGTAAAAAATCTTTTGTTCAAATGCTGACACATTATATTACATTCAGAGATGCCATTAGAAACCCCTAGCTTGTAGCTTCGCCTTGCTGGTGTACAGTTAGAGACTGTAGCCAGTCTGTTGAATTAATGTTAGCAGTCCTTAGTTTGGTCATTTCCCTGCTCAAACACACCTGGTTTAACTAATCTTTAATTGCCAGGTTTGGTGGGTGTGTTTAAGTGGGGGAGCTACAAAAATGTTCTGCTACCCTGGACCTCCAGGACCCTTCATCAAATGGTTTCGGACAGCAGATCTGCTCTTGGCTGGTCATTTTTGGGTAGTGGACCACTTTCAGTCTAGTACTGGCACTGATGCTTATAAAAATCCAACGAAACAGCCCAGGCTGGAAGTGTATATAATATACAGTACTGTTCAGAAGTCTTAGGCAAACTGTTTAGACCATTTATCTGAGCAATGAGGGACTTTCTGCCAGCAAATACACAAGTTAACATCAGAATAAATGCAAACAAACAAGAAAGCATTAAATAATATCAAGATGTGTTTTGTTTCTAAAAAGTACTTGATGTTTTATGAGCTGGTTAGAAGAATTCCATATTTCACCTCCAGCCTTTGCATGGATTTGTGAAACTCCATCAGCAGGTTCTGATTTAGCCTAATGAAGCATCAGTTGAGCTGACCCAGGTATTTGAGGAGAAACACAATTTGATACTAGGCTCTGGGAGTTTCTGGGAATGATTAAGCATACGCATACATAAAATCGCTGTTTACTCTATTAATATTATTTGTATACATTCTGATATTAGCTTTTAAAAACATAAACTGCTCAGTTAAACAGGTTTTAAATATAATTTTCTCAAGTGTCTAAGACTTTTGCACTGTACCGTAATGGGCTTGTGTGGTAGGTATAGATCCTAAAGTGGCAGTGAGGGAGGCATTTCTAATAAGGTGTGTATGTAAGTTCCAAAAGCTTTGCACACTGTACCAAACAGACCCTGGTGAGAGTTTTTAATAAGCACAACATAAGGCAATTGTTAAAATGTACACGTGCATGGCTAACCCCGGCTGTTTTTTATCGACCTGAGGTCAAAAGTAACAGGTTTTTCTCATGGTACGGAGGAAGCGGCAGACCTTGTCTGCCCTCTATTAAAAAGGAGTTGAATCACTTACCAAAGGCGAGTCATTAAACCTAGGAGCTCTTTTCATGGTGCTACGTTGATTTGAATCACAGTGAGGTGATTAAAGGGAGTTCAGGGGGCTGACCTGAAGCTGTTCTCTGCTACCGATCACATATACACTGAGATTCCAGTTTATAAGAAACACCTACAGTCATAGGCCATTTGATCAGACACAGAGTGACTCTGTGGTCAGGAACCAACCTCTGTAGTTTAGAACTGGAGCTAGAACTGAGGCGACACATCTAACATTGCTAACAAACACTGGAAGTCATCCAAAGCTTTTCTGTAACTATGCACCACAATAATTATTTCAATCCACATCCAGCTCTTCATTTAGGTTGAGCGGATTTGTAGATGTGGTTTTAGACACAGTATGTCTCACTGTGAGCTATAAAAACGAACAAAAGCTTCATTGTGTAGCCAAACACTGCGGGGAGCCTTTTTAGACAACAGGGTCTGTTTTCACAAACGCTTCTTTCTTTTTTAATTCTTTTAAAGGACCATTCCATCATACGAGAGCAATTCTTCCTCTGCAATTAACCTATTCAGCAGCCAGGAACGCAGCACCCAGGGAGCAGTGTGTGAGGACAGTACCTTGCTCAAGGGTACCTCAGAGGTGCAGTCTTGGGAATTGAACCCACGACTTTCTGATCACAGGGTGAACGCCCTAACCACTAGGCCACCAGCTGCCTCAGGAGTAAGAGTGCCGACTTAGAATCAGATTTGACTGATAATTAGAGAAAATGACTATACATACTGGTTTTGTCTTGTTTGTTTTTATAGCTCACAGTAAGTCATACTCTCTGCGCTACTTTAGTGAAAAGCTGGATGTAGTTTGAGTGGATTGAGAGAAGTTTGGGAGACATATTTACAGAAACAACTTGGGTGACTATTGACTTCTAGTGTTTGTTAGTGATGTTAGCCTTGTAGCTCCAGTTCTAAACTAAAGAAGCAAAATTTGGACACGAAACATGTTTTGCATGATTGACTATATTGTGGAAAAATTGAACATTAATTTTGTCCAAACTATTCCTTTAATGACCATGATATCCCCAGTCAAGACTCTTATCATTACAGGCTTGTAGATTTGGGCCTTCTCACAACAATACCTGCCCATCAGCAAAGTGGAGCTAAAAACTTTTTTTTTTTTTTAAAGTGGCCAGTCAGCGTGTGTAGATAGTTAAAAGAACTTTACCCAGCTTACTAAGGAAAATAACACACGAATGCCTATTCAAGGACCAATGCCTGTGTCCAATTTAGTGCATAACAAAGCCAAACGTTTGCATTCAGATTATCCTCATTCTGCGCTTCATTGTTTTTCATTCTCTTCTGTCAAGTATTGATAATGAGATTAAAGCGAGAGTCTCGCTTGGCGCATCACTCGGAGTTTGTATGCAGTGAGAACAGTGCTGAGTAATAGGGCTCATCTAAATGTGCAATTTAAAAGCGCCCGTGAATCGATTCGGCTTTATCCGTTTGGTATTCTGCTCAGGCGTGGAGGTGATTAAGATTCTGACCTGTTGTGGATTCCATGTGAGAATCACAAGATGCCTACGAGTCTTCAAATTGCGTGCTGCATTTGAAAGTGCGGCCCCTGTGAATGTGTGTGTGTGTGTGTGTTCATGTGTTTGGCTTATTGTATTTGCATGCTCATGAATGGACAAATTGCCCTGCAGTCTTTAGAAAACAGCCAAGTATAGCCTTTCCAAATGAAGCGGAAACTTCTATGTCATTATTCAGGGTAATGAGAGTCTTATTCTAGGGTGCAAAGGCAGATTGACCCTATTGCTGTTCACCAGAGCAAATCAGTGACTGTTAAGACCATATGAAATTTAAATGATGACAGTGTTGCATTAACATGCATTTTGGATGCATTTTACCACAAGAATGAATGTGTATATGCAATAAATTGGATACAAACATAAACTGCTTTACAGATCCATGTTTGTGGCATAATTCAGTGGTTGGGATGTGCACAAAGTCACTCAGGGTGGGTTTGATGTGAAATTGTTCATAATAGAGAAACTTACCAATTTGAATTTCTTTACAGTTGTAGTGAATGGAACCAGGAGTTGTCATGTCTACAGTACAAATCTAGCCAAGTTCAAACCTACCAGTGAACCTACACGTGTCTTCTAAGTGTTTATAGGTTATGTTGATGGTAAAGTAGAGGTAAATTTCTAAATAAAAATTCTTTGCAGTCTTTGCCTTATTGGGCTCTATATGTACCTCCCCACCATGCATGGATTAGTTTCCTAAAATGTGTTTTAGGAAAAAACCTTAAAACTATTCTAAAACAGTGTCTCAGTCATCACGCAGTGTATTCATAACCATTTCTTTGAGGGAGCTTTTAGAGGCATTAAACTCTTTAGGAGTCTGGCTCATCACGACCCCTGGTTCCTTTCAACACCACAGTAAAGAAATCCAAGCATCTCTAGAATGGAATGTTTCACATCAACCCCACTCTGAATGACCTTGCTTACATTTCAACCACTGAATTAGCCAGAAATTAATTGCCCTTTAATATGCAGGAGGATATCAAGTCTTTGATGCAACATATAATCTTGATCATCTTGTTTGATACATTTAATGACACATACATATAAGTCTAGTGGCCCATACAGGTGCGGTGATTTGATCATTCATTTCCATTGTTGAAATACAGGTCATATTTCAGGTTCGTCACGGTGGAAACGCCCTCAGAAATGAGACAGAAAAGGCCAACACTGAGAGAGAGCCAAGCAATTAGAGGAGTGTCAGATGAAAAAGATACAGGCTTGCGGCCCCGTGGCTGAAATTAGTCTTGATCAAGCAGCTGTCTTTATTATGAGAACTCATTGAAACTGTCGGATGGATTTGCATATAAATGGTCTCTGTGGCCTGTGGAGACTGTGGGTTTTGGCACAGCTGGCTTGGCTGTGTCTCTATTGTACAGGTTAGCTGCTACAAGTGGCTTGTGCCATCGTGAAACAGGTTGTCAGTGTTCTTTCATTTGGGTCTAAATGTCAAATGTACATTGTTTCAACCTCAGGTCAGACCAGTAGCATGGCATTTATCATGTAGCTATTTCCTCGCTATATCTGCACAAGCTGTATTTGCATTTAGTGCTGTGTAACAACTTAATGAGTGAGAATTCCCAGCCGAGAGGGCCTTTCCTTTCATTTTTGCCAACCTCAGGTCAAAAATTCCAGGCTAGGCAATTCCAAGCAACTCAATTCCAAATTAGTTACAGTGAAAAGCAGCATTATACATTACAAGTATTATCAAGCAGACTTGTCTGTGTGGTTTCTGATACTGTGTGACTTACAATTATCAATAAAAATGGTCAAACACACAAAGTTCAGGCCTCATGACTGATGCTTCTACTGTATGTAGCTATGCAGCATATGTTTTTTTTGGTTAATTTTTATGGGCAATAATATGTCATACAATGTCTAAACCACATAAGCAAGTCGACTTGGAAATAGTCAACAACTGAAAATAAAACACCAGACATGTCTTATCTGATCAACTGCATTTGGGATAAACTGTGGGAATTTGATTTTAGCCAATCTATTGTGTTTTACTGGCAGTCTATTTTTGGGCCCTAATTGGGAATTCACTCTTCTCAGCCGCAGTCTCCTTGCCATGCAGACACTGCATTTTTGAAAGGGAAAAAGATAAAAAAAAACCATCATAAAAAAAGTCCCTACCACCACTAAAGCCAAGTGCAGTCCATTCAAATCAGAGATTTCACTCGTTTTCAGATAAGAAATGTAAAGAATCCTTTCCTTTTCACCTGGGTCTGGCCTTTTTTGTGGCCTTGATGGCACAGCGGTGATTTCACCAGGCCGGCAGATTCTACAGACAGACACCCGATACTTTCTATCTGCTCTCCCATCAGTCATGTCACTGGAGTCGCTACAAGTAGCAGCCTGTTCTCTCGTCAGTACTCCGATTACACTCAGCGAACCAAGAGGCCGGGATGTATTCTCTGACCCTCAGTTACTCCATGCATCCACAATGCTGGCCTGCCCAAGAGGAAGAACTAATCTGGTGTTTCCACTGTGCTGTGAGGTTGGTCGAATAAAATGATGCCCACTGATTTGGTGGTTACATATTAATGCACAGTTCACATCCGGAATCCAAAAGCAGAAAACATGGCATATTTCAAACCATCTGTCTATGTTTTTATGCATTTCTATCCAGAGGGCACTTTCACAGTGCACAACATCTCAATTCAGTGGCTTTTGATGCTTTAAAATAAGAATTCTTAGCAACTTACAAAGTCTAGAGAATATTCAGTACTCTTCATATTTTGCTTCCAAAGAGCCAGGCTTTCTTGTATTTTTAATGTAGTCTTGAGGAACAGTTCTCCAGGCTTCCTGAAGTACTTTCAAAGGCTCTCATTTTCAGTCCAGTCCTTGAACCTGACCAGTTTCAGAGGAATGTTTTTTGTTTGTAAAACTACACAGTGGCCTACATGTGAATCATTCAAGTGTAACAAAGCACTTCTAACTTAAAGCCTGAACCAGTGAGGAAACAGATGGAGATGATTCCAGATGATCAGGCGGTGATCAGTATACAGGTGGTGCTGAATGCTGAGTGATTTGAACACATTTACCTAGGCACCTTGCATCTTTAAGCATCTTGTAGCCTGTCATAGTACAACATTTGTTCCCATTTCTTTAATTTTAATCTACTCAAAATGTCAAAGATAAGACAGTTTGAGAGGCATCAAATTTTTGCACCAACAAGGGGATTCATTACAAAATATAAAGACATGAGGGGTGACTCAAGACTTTTTTTTTTTTTTTACAGTACTGTATATATTAAAAATACAAAAATAAAATCTACCAATGCAAGAAAAAATACGTTTTTGCCTTGAAATGAGATGATTTCACTGAGATCAGTTACTTGTATGGTAGTTGTTTACAATAAAAAGCCAAAGAGCATAGAAGTTGAAATCAGGTAGACGCTTCAGGAGTTTTACACCAGAACAGAGAGACTCAGGAGAAGCTTCTATCCTTAAGACTCCTTAACCAGGACATGCCATCACAACTGAAGTCAGTACCTCACTGTATCTCACCTGCTGTCTGCTACATCAACAGCAAACCAGCACACTGCACTTTACAGTAATACTCTATTTTATTACATTTGCACACTTCACTTCTTGTTTACACTTGTAATGTTTATTTGAATCTGTTTTTTTTCCAACATATTTTTATTACTAGCCTTCTCTTTAATTTAATATTGAAGATTTAATATAACTAGTTCAATATAACTATATTGCACTATATTGTCACATAGACGTTTCAGGGTTACATTTCACTAAATCTTGAATCTTAAATCTAGATGTTTCTAACTGGCTACTCAGGGCCGACGTACAAAGCCTTTGCCTAAGTTTCAGGTGCAAGTTGGACACATCCTGGGTCACATATGGGCCTAAAGTAGCTTTACTGGCCACGTGCATGGTGCAAAATGCATTTCACGCCCTCATGCAGACACAGCAGTGAGATGGAGCTTTGAGGATCTGCTGAAGGAACGTTCAGCCTCGTAATAACACTGTTTAAACTCTCGAGATCAGATGTACGTGTGAGAGGACATGGCGTGTGAGGATGGGAGTGGGCAGAGCCATGGTGGAGCTTGAGTTAGCCAAGGGGGCTAAGTGCAGTTTGCATGATAAACTGTAGATCAGTGGTCACCAACCCTGGTCCTGGAGATCTACCCTCACTGTGGTCCAGTTTCAAACACTTTCAGCAACAGTTGCTCCAGCTAATGAACTTCTTTTTCAATCCCTGATTGGCTGGAGCATTAAATAAAGGGGGCAGGATGTTAGATGCAGGTTGGAGCTAAACAAGTAGATCAGGAAAAGAGTTGGTGACAACTGCTGTGGGGCATTTCTGAATATGGGTTCTTTTCTGTGCTTGGTCCTCATAGACGTGTGAAACCATCTCACGGTCTGAGCATGGTTCCAAGTTGAAGTTTGCATCTGCCAAGAACAGGGTTGCCAACTCTCACGCATCTGGCGTGACAGTCACGCATTTAGCCTCAATCTCAAGCTCTCACCCTCAAGAAAGAAATCTCATGCCAAATCTGGCATTCTTCTGTGTTGTAATTTTTTCACTCATGTGAAAAATGTTTCGCTGAAAACATCGGTTTCACAGATGTTTATTTGTTACACATAGACGATAAGCATGTGTAAAACGTAAAGCGAGAAAGGTTGTATCCCCCCGCCCCTTTGCCCTTGCCGCTCGTATCTCAAGACAACAAAGCAAGGTCCATAAAGACATGGCTGGATGAGTTTGGTGTGGAAGAACTTGACTGGCCCGCACAGAGCCCTGACCTCAACCCCATCCAACACCTTTGGAATGAACTGGAACGGTGATTGCAAGCCAAGCCTTCTCGTCCAACATCAGTGCGTGACCTCATAAATGCTCTACAGAATGAATGGGCACAATTTTCCAGAGAAACACTCCAAAATCTTGTGAAAGAGTGAAAGCTGTTATAGTTGCAAAGGAGTGTCTTTTAAGTTTCTGTTGGTGAAATGGTCAGGTGTCCCAATAATTTTGGCCATATAGTGTATTTCAGAGGAACAAACAAATAACTGTGTGTGTTAAGCGACCACTACCTGACCTGTTTACATGTTTTCTTATGATTTATACAACTTGATTTGGTCTCCTCACTGTACAAACTCCTATGCCTGTACTTACATCTGGGCCTGTTGTGTATAAACACCATTCTGAATACATTTCCTATGAATAATGAACATAGCCCAACAGCAGATTGCCAGTGGCAGGTTATGAATGCATATAGTGGATGTGGATTCAAACATTGTTTCAGCTGATTTTCATATTAAGTTTGTTTCGCTGTCAATGATGTACCACTCTTGGCTTTTTTGTTAAAATATTCTTTATCATTGCATACTGAAGGGAGGTGTGTGTGTGTGTGTGTGTGTGTGTATGTGTGTGTGTGTTTACCTGCTGCTCAGCATCAGGTCTATGTCATGCTGAATCAGAATCAACCAGCGGAGAAAGCGAGGAAGGTCTGGGGTAGTGGAAACACGCTGGCCTCCATCAGCACACAGTTCTCCCACACAGCGTTCACTCAGTGTTCTCTCAGAATAACCAGGACTGGGAAGATGTGCAAGAACATTTTCCCACGTATTGACAATATTACAGTATACAGATCCCAGTCCAAAGAACACACCTGTTTTGTTTGTTTTTACTGTTTTTATGCTTACAGTGAACACATTAGAGCTATGAAATATTATAATTGTTACTCTATGTAGGACATGATCCCTTTAATATTGTAAACATAAGCACACATGAGCACCGTTAGTATTTTTATTATCTTCTACTGAGTCCTAAACTAAATAAACTATACTATATTACATATCACACTAAACTTGAGTGAAAAAGTATGTTTAAAGGGCCCATATCCATTGTCATGTATTTGACTTTTCCCACTTACCACATTTCTGTGGTTTTGTGTAAAGCAGCATTGCAGTGATTAATTTTTACATGATTGTTTTCCAACCTCTCTTTATTCCTAAAATTATTAATTTTGTTGCTGTGCCTTTAAGACTGATATATGCAAATGAGCTCAATTCCAATAAGCTGCCTTGTGTTATGCCTTATTCAAAAAGCAGTAGAGTTAGTAGTTATCTTGTTATAACCTGGGGTGCTGGATGCTTCGACTGGGATTGATCCTTTCAGATTTATAGAGGACTGAATTTTTTCTATTGTGGAGGCCACTGGGGTCAGTTTTTTTATTGCTGCCACACTCAATACAATTCAATTTGCAGAGACAGGCATGAAAAACAGCTCCAACTGAGGCCCGAAGAACAAAACCTAATGAAGCACATAATTCCAGCGGCGCAATCCCTGAAATGAACGGTTCCATCAACACTCACAGTAATGTGAAGCACAGCGTGGCAAGTCTCAGGTGTGCAAAACTATGGAATCAATGTTGTCAATATAACACAGATGCTAATATAATGCTAATATATTCCTTGTCCACACGTACATGGGTATTTTTGAAAACGAAGGTTTTTCACATCGTTTTTTTTTTAAAAGTGTTCTTTACAAACTTTGTTTTAAAAAATCTGTCAAGTGCTTTCAAGAACATCTGCAGGCAGTGATGGAACCCTAACTGCAAAACCTCATTGGCTAATCAGAAGCCTGAACAAAAAGTGATTACCGGTTACTGTAGGCCAACAATCTTCGTGTGGGCCATGGAAGCTTTGGTAGTTAGTTGCAAAAGTTTGGGAACCCCTGCGGCAGAACATCAAGAATGAAATTATAATCAAAGTATTTTCTAGAATACTTCTTAATTCAAAAGTAATAATCAAAATTCCATGTTATATCTAAATATTGAAATATGCTGGAATGCTGGATCAAACATCTAAAAATACCTTTTGGCATGTAATTTATATTTACATCTTCAGTGTAGAAGATATGTACAGAAATGTATTAACTCTCTCTCTCTCTCGTTATATATATGTATATATATATATATATATAAACATATAAACATATATATATACACATCATATTTAACCTGAACCACTTCAAGTTAATCACTCTGCTCTCTGCTCATCTTCTAATTTCTGATGACATCCCAGAGCACTATTGGCAGGGAAAACAAAATATTAACCGATTATATCACTGCCCCCTCCCACTATGACCATCTACGGTTGATCTCAGCTGGCCCAGAGATCCTCCCCGATGTTGTGTTTCTCTTGGGAAAAACAGTCCAGTTTGGCCAGAAATTGTGTTGTGGTTTCCAGTGCTGGACAGACAGTGCAGACAGTGTGTTTATAAAAGCACGACCCACACTGCTGTTAAACCGGAGTCATTTCCTTTATTTGCACATTAAGAGGAGCGGGCGTAGAGGCTAAGCACAAACAGTTGAGGATAACAAAGCGCAACTTTGCATAAGAACAGGCCATCAGCCTGACGTGCTCACAAACACAATTCCGCATTGAGTAAAGATGTGTTAATGATGTGTGAAAACTGCTCTGGCTGTTGGAGGAATTTAAATGGCCCTCCGCCGGCCCCCTGTGTCCCAAGAGTAACCTTGGTCCTTAACTGAAGAGGGAATAGGGCAGTGCAGGCCTGCTTTCTGCCCTAATGACATCCACACGCTCATTTTTGCCCTTGCCATTCACTTAGTTTCAGCACCATCCTATTAGCAGCTTCAAAGTAAACACACTGGCTCCACCAGGCAGTCGGTGCATACAGAGTGTGACCGGGCCCAGATAGGGATGACTATATGGACGGGTCTTGTAACAAACCTCAAACTAACAACAATAGCAAAAATCCATTAACAGAATCTAATGCCCGGTCTACATTGTACGATTTTGGGCTGTTCCCAGATGAAAGATGACAAATGTGAAACAATCGTGATGATTTCTTTGGTCGTGGTTTCTAAACAGTGGATTTTTCTCTGTCCACATTAAAAGCACAATTCCCAGAGTGCAAGTCATCTTCTATGACTATTGTATATCTTGTATGACTCTTGTGAGTGTGTTTGTGTGCCTGCCCTGCGATGCACTGGTGACCTGTCCAGGGTGATTCTCTTGCACCCCCAGCAGCCTTGGACAGGGATAAGATCAGAAAATGCATGAAGCTAGTATCAGTGTATGGAGAGTTTAAAAATTACTTTCATGGTTTGTATTACATGAACGCTGCCTCTTACACTTTCATGCTATGTTCATGTTCATGTTGGCAGACACCAGTATGAACATGAGCATGACATGTCTGTAGCAAAAGTGCAAAAGCAAATGCAAAAGTGTAAATCAGCTTTAATTTTATTCATGGCACAAACACTAAGTCACTTTTCATAACCACTTCCACTAATAATCTGTTATTTTATTGTATCTGTTATAGTTATAGTTATTTGTTACTTTGTACAAATTAGTTATACAGTTATAATACAAACTATTAGTTATAGTTATTTGTTACTCTGTTTGCACTATTACTACTGTACTGACTTAGAAGACAGCGGTCCTGTTCCATCTGGCTTACAGCCAACACAGCATCCCACTATAAGAACATCACACCAGTAGTCAAACATGGTCATGGTGTGGAGATGCTTTGCTTCTTCAGGGCCTGGGCGACTCCATAATTGATGTAACCATGAACTCTGGTCTCAATCTGAAAATCCTACAGGAAATCCTGTTGGAAGAAGTTAGTTTAGATTCTTGAGAATTTGGGAAACTAAAGAGCTAGAAGTTTTTTAGCTCCTGGATGATGGCTGTTAAAGGGCTGGCAATGACTGCCAGTTAATTTACAGCTTTCCCAGACTTCAGAACCCCCGTTGTGGTTGAATTAAGGCAATTCATGGTGATGTTCTAGGTAACAGTGGGTCAGAAATCACACGAGCAAGTTTATTAAGGATGGCTTAGCAGCTCGATGCAGTTTGCATGATGCTAAATGGTGAGTGACAGCCTTCCATTAGTTGTACTTTATCTATTAGCTACATTAGCCTTGTTGCTTCCAATGAAAAACAAGAAACAGACTCCAAACATGTCTCAGCTACCCTCCCCTCTCCCCAAACACACACACACACCACCATTCTCTAATGGACCTTCATGGGAAACAGTGAAGATTCAGCTCCATTGAGGCTGCCTCTTGAAAAGTGAGCTTGGGAGCATTCAGTGCTAGCACCCTGCCGGCAGATGAAAGACATGCAGAAAGGATAGAAGGAATGCCGGTTGGAAAGAAGAGGAGGTAAAGGCCGGGCTTTGATCACTGGCCCGTACTAGCCGTCCCGGCTACACACATGGCTCCACAGCTGCCTAGGAACGCAGTTTCAAATTCCTCCTCGCTCTCCCTCCTTCTCAAACCCTGCCCCACTGAAGCTCTCCTCCTCTCCCACATCCCAGCAGCTGCAAAAACAACCCAGAGGACATGTCCACCTGCAGGACACTTCATTATTCTGGTGTCCCCTCAGTTGTTCTCTTCAGCACTTTCAGAGCTAAGATTTAGATTCATCCTGCTGTGTTCAGTCTCAGATCGTGCTTCATGGAGATATGACTTTTGAGGTAAAATTTTATTAAACCACAGGGTTGCAATTTCTGTCATAATTACACAATAATTAACACATTAATAATTCATAAAAGATCAAAGATATTCTGTGGTGAACCTTGGTTTAACAGAATATATCATTTTTATGTCAAACCCTTTTTATTCTTTGTATAATACATACAATTTTTCAATGAAACTTACTTATCTGGCAGTTTGTCTTATTGAGTCCACTCAGAGAAAAGACAAATGACAATAAAAAATTGTCATTCTTAATCATTTTTTCATTAAACTATTTTGTGATTGTATGAACTGCACAATGACACTATGTATATTTCTTATAATACAATAATAAAAAAAGTAATAATAAATATTATTATTATTATTGTTGTTGTTGTCTTTGTTTCTGTTATCATCATCGTTGTTGTTATTATGTTGTTATTATATTGTTATTATTTTTGTTGGTGTTATTTTTATTGTTGTTTTTTCATCGTTATTATTGTTACCGTTATTTGTATTGCTGTTTTCTTATTGTCTTATTGTTATTGCTGTTGCTGTTCTTCTTCTTTTTCTTCTTCTTCTTCTTATTGTTATTATTATTATTCTCCTTCTTCTTCTGCTTTCGGCTGCTCCAAACATTGCATCTGTAGTGCTCTTTCCTGGCATGAAACCGTACTGCTGTTCACTGATCATCACTTCTCTTTCTAACCTAGCTTCCACCACTCTTTCCCATAACTTCATGCTATGGCTGAGCAACTTTATCCCTCTGTAGTTACTACAGCTCTGCACATCACCCTTATTCTTGAAAACTGGTAGCAGTGCACTTCTCCTCCACTCCTCAGGCATTCTCTCACTCTCCAAGATTCCATTAAACAATTTGGTCAAAAACTCCACTGCCATCTCTCCTAAACACCCCTAATCCTCCACTGGTATGTCATCTGGACCAACAGCCTTTCCATTCATCATCCTCTTCATAGCTGTTCTTACTTTCTTCTTGCTAATGCTCTGCACTTCCTGATTCACTATCTCCACATCCTCTAGCCTTCTCTCTCGCTCATTCTCCTCATTCATTAGTCCCTCAAAGTACTCCTTCCATCTGCTCAACATGCTTTCCCTGCCTGTGAGTACATTTCCATTGTTATCTTTTACCACCCTAACCTGCTGCACATCTTTCCCAGCTTGGTCCCTCTACCTAGCCAATCAATACAACTCCTTTTCTCCCTCCTTTGTGTCCAGTCTCTCATGTGTCCAGCCTCTCGTCCTCCTCTTTTTGACCTCCATCCTACAGACCACCACCCTATGCTGTCTAACTACGCTCTTTCCAGTCACAACTTTGCAGTCTCCAATTTCCTTCAGACACACCCTCCTACATAGGACATAATCCACCAGCATGCATCTTCGTCCACTCTTATACGTCACCCTGTGCTCCTCCCTCTTCTTAAAATACATGTTCACCACAGCCATTTCCATCATTCTTTGCAAAATCCACTACCATCTGACCTTCTGCATTCCTCTCCTTGACACCATACCTACCCATCACCTCTTCATTACCCCTGTTCCCTTCACCAACATGTCCATTAAAGTCTGTTTCAATCACAACTCTCTCTCCCTTGGGTACACTCTCCACTACTTCATCCAGCACACTCCAGAATCCTTCTTTCTCATCCATCTCACATCCCACCTGAGGGGCATATGCACTAACAACGTTCAGCATCACACCTTCAATTTCTAACTTCACTCCCAGCACTCTGTCTGACACTCTTTTCACCTCCAGAACACTCCTAACGTACTCTTCCTTCACAACAACACCTACCCAATTTCTCCTCCCTTCCACACCGTGATAGCTCTCTCCCTTTACCTGTCATACTGCCAACATTCAAAGTCCCCATCCTCACTTCTACTCTCCTACTCTTCCTCCTCTCCTCCTGCCTCTGGACAGGACTTCCCCCTCTTCTTCTTCTTCGACCAACTGTAGCCCAATTTCCACTAGCACCCTGTCGGCTAACAGTACTGGGGTGGTCGTTTTTAACCCGGGCCTCGACTGATCTGGTATGGGAAATTTTCTGGTTGTCTGCATATTTGACTTGGTAAAGTTTTACACCGGATGCCCTTCCTGACTAAACCCTCCCCATTTACCCAATCTTGGGACCTGCAATAAGAAATACACTGGCTTGTGCACCTCCAGTGGCTGGGTTCTTAATAAAATTATTATTTGTTTAACAAGTTTTACTGTTATTATTTATGTTATTATTGTTGTCATTACTGTTAGCATTGTTTTTATTGATGTTGTTATTAGTAGTAGTTTGGCATAATAATAGCACTAACAATTTAAGCAAAGCAATAGTATTCAAAGCAACTACTTGGTTATGTTATGCTAGATACCTAGTCCACAGATAGGACCTTTGTGAAGAAAATCATTTGCCCCATGTCCGGAGGGACTTTTCGCCATGGAGGTCTAACTTCACACTTTTACTATGAAATAAATTATTTTGTTTAAATGAATCTCTTTAAACAAAATGCACTGTTCTCTGCATGACCACCCATAATCCTTTATTTTTAGTAACGTTTCTTGTACAGTGAAATAAAAAATAATAAAATAAAATAAATAAATAAATAAAATAAAAATGCACAGTTCACAATGATGAAAGAATGAACTAACCTTTCTCAGGACAATAAATCCCAGGAATGCAGAGATCCAGGTGAAAATTCAGTATCAGCAAAACACAGCTGTTCAGATTGTGAGTCCAGACTAGATTGCACTTCATCTTTTCATCATGAGTGAAAATAAGAATGGGGTGAGCATCTCACCCCAGGGGGCTTGTACACTAAGTGTGGACTGCAATCTGAAGATGGGTAAATGCAAGTATTTTGACATGGAGTTGTGTTAGGGTAGCTTAATCTTACTGAACTGTATTTGTATCCACATTTAGAAGAAAATCCTAATACATGTTTGTGGGTTTACAGTAAAACAAAGTATCATATAACATAGTAAAAACACATTTACTGTAGTTTTGGAAACATGAATTGTAATGCTACTTACTTCCTCCATGCTGTTCATGGAGGCCTAGACTTTTAATCATGAAGAGAACATTGAAAGGGTCTTAAAACAGTCAGCTGGGTCAGAAATACTATTAGAAAAAGTCATAATAAACTAGATTTGTGTTCTGTCTACGTTACTGTTTATCTGTCTGTCTGTCTGCCTGCCTGCCTGCCTATAAATAGATCTATAAATCTATTCTGAGGAATAAAATTATATTTTAAAATATGACATATAATTACCATAATTACATATTTATTACTTATTTTCATTTCATGTATCTATCTGTCTATCTATAAATCTATTCTGAGGAATAAAATGATATTTTAAAACGTGACATATAATTACATTTTATTGCTTATTTTCATTTCATTTTTTACATAACTGAACAAATCAGTCGTTAAGAATAACGCTGTCTGTCTGTTTGTCTGTCTGTCTGTCTGCCTGCCTGTCTATCTATCTATTAATCTATTTTGGGGAATAAAACAAAATTCTGTTTTATTACTTATTTTTATTTCAATTTGTTTTACCTACCTGTCTGCCTGCTTGTCAATCTATCTATCTATCTATCTATCTAACTATCCATCCATCCATCCATACATCCATGCATCCATCCATCTATCCATCCATCTATCTTACTGTCTGTCTATCTATCTATCTCCAAATCTATTTTGAGGAATACAGTGTTATTTTAAAACGTCACACATAATTAAATGACTTATTTTAATTTCATTTTTACAAATGTCATCAGAACATCTCAGTGGTTGAGAGTGATTCTGTTCAAGACAAAATCCTGAGTTTGTTGATAAATTTTGGTTGTTCTGTGGACTGCTAAGTGTTTCTGCTGCTGAGTCTGAGTTCAGTTCTCCAGGGTTCTAAAGGGTTAAACGGTTCCGCTCGGGCCGTCATTGGCTGGAGCGCAGGTTCCGCCCACCTCCGCGGACGTGACGCTGGCCAATCGGGAGGCTCGGTGGCGTCGTGGAAGGGCCGTGACGTCAGCGGCCGTCGTGCGGGGATTGGAATGCAACGGCGAGACGAACGGAGCGAGCGGTACCCCCACACGAGCCGGAGTTCAGAGGGGCTTTCTTCAGACCAGTCTTAACGTCTGGAGTCCGTCCCGGAACGTGTTCGGAACTGTTGTGGTTAACTTAAGGGCCGTAAGTTTACTCAGGGCTGCTGAAAAGTCGGTTTCTAATCGCGAGAGAGTAACGTTAGCCGTTCGGTGCCTCACTAACTGACCCGGAGTCAGTGTTGTTTTGTGTGGAAATGCAGGGATTTGTTCGGCTTTTCCGCTCCGACGATGGTCCGAACGGGGTCGTTTGTGTGTCGTTAGTCGGAGGTAAGTACTAGAGGCTCGGACCGTCGCCTCAGTGTTTTCCGACCGCGTTTGTAACGTCTGGCCCGGTGGGAGCGCGTGTACAAGGAACGCTACGACCACGACGAGGCTAGTCTGAGGTAACTTAGCGCCTAGTTGGCCCCAAACTGTTTTCTCAGAGAGTGTGTTTGCAAAACTACACACTCTCTCTCTCACACACACAGACACACACGTTTTAATGGCCATTGGGAAGTGTTTACAAGAAGGACTGAGATAATTGAGGTCAAAGTCCACTTGAGCTGGAGCTGCCCCTGAAGCCCAAAGCCGCATGTTCAAGTAGGGGAGAGGTAAGTTAGATGTTCCACAAAAGTCGCCCACATGCTCTGGATTTGGGAACGAACCTGGAAGAAGAAGAAGAAGGAGGACGACGACGACACGAGAAACCCCTTGCAGGCTGGAGGAAGATGCTGCCCGGCTCGGGTCGGTGAGCCCCAGACCTGGTGGCGAGTCGCTTTTCTCGGCCAAGCCCACAGAGCCGGACCAGTGGACACATGCAGGCCAAAAAGCGCTACCTGATTCTGGTCTCTGCTGGCGCCTGTCTCGTCTTGCTTCTCTTCTTCGGTGGGCTGCCGGTGCCGGCTTCCAGGAGGAGCCAGATCCGACGTGATGGGCATCGTCCCCACTGGCCCCGCTTCTCGGAGCACCTGCAGCCCTTCGCACCACAGCATCAGGAAGAAGGCGTGGGTCATGTGTCGCCGAGGCAGAAGAGGGACGCCAACACGGGACTTTATAAGGGCAGACGCTGCCGGATGGACTCATGCTTTGACTTTTCTTTGTGTGAGAAGAACGGCTTCAAAGTTTACGTGTACCCTCAGCAGAAGGGGGACAAAATCTCAGAGAGTTACCAGAGCATCCTGGCATCAGTCGAGGGCTCCAGGTTCTACACATCTGACCCGGGACAGGCGTGCTTGTTTGTGCTGAGCCTGGACACCCTGGACCGGGACCAGCTGTCACCTCAGTATGTGCACAATTTGAAGGCCAAGCTCCAGAGCTTGAGTCTTTGGAACGGCGGCCGGAATCACCTCATATTCAACCTGTACTCGGGGACGTGGCCGGACTACACTGAGGACTTGGGGTTTGACATTGGCCAGGCCATGCTGGCCAAGGCGAGCATCAGCACGGAGAACTTCAGGTCTAACTTTGATGTGTCCATTCCTCTGTTTTCAAAAGACCACCCAAGGACTGGAGGGGAGAGGGGGTATTTAAAGTACAACTCCATTCCCCCGTTTAGGAAATACATGCTGGTGTTTAAGGGCAAGCGATATCTGACCGGCATCGGGTCGGATACACGCAACGCCCTGTACCACGTCCACAACTCGGAGGATGTGGTTCTGCTCACAACCTGCAAGCATGGCAAAGACTGGCAGAAACACAAGGACGCCCGCTGCGACAAGGACAACACTGAATATGACAAGTAAGTCGACTTAACTTTAGTGCTGCAGTGGCCTGTAGCTTTTCATTGGTCGTGGAACGGGATTCTGCTGTAATGTATCTGTAACATCAGCAGGACTCGTCCTCCTGGAGGAGTTCAGTGAATATGGGTCAGTGTGCTGTCTCATTGATTCATAGGCAGTAAGTGAAGAAGTTGCTGCAACAGAAAGTTAATCTGGTGACACATCAGGCAGCAACACTCTTTTGCTCTGCCCTCATTCAGTTCATTGAAAAGCACATAAAACATTTATCCGCTGTGCTGATGCCCGCTGAAATAAATCCCTTGCTTTATATAGTAACTGTACCAAAGCATGTGTAATGATTTGTGAACCCTACTAGTGTGCATGCATTTTCTTCAGGATCAGCTATCTTCAGCTATCTACAAACTTTCATATTGTAATTTGCAAGCTTGCAGTCTCTGTTTTGAGGGCCCAGAGGGGCCTTTGCTTGTTAATCCTTAATGCAGTTTTTGACAACCTATGGGAAAGGAATTGTGTATGAAAATCAATAAGGAGCTTTATAAGGCCCAGAAGGCCACCCCTATCCTGGCTCTGGCTAGAATACATGAGACGTACAGTCTTGCCTGTGTTAATTTTACCCATGCCCAGAGAGGGCCTGAAGTGTCAGCTGTTGCTCTGACGTGAGATCAAAAACTTCGGCTTGTGAGTGAATGGTGTCGCTCCTAATTTAACCAGTGTTCCCGTTTAGGCCAGGCCTCATATGACTTACGGATACTGCACTGCTGTAGTCACACGCCTGAAAGAGCACAGTCAACACTGAACAAACCCAGCAACTAGCATGCATATAAACGAACTAATGTACAGAGTGACACATCATGAGACTGTTTGGTCCTAGAGCAAGCAGAGATCAACCTTAGAGGCATTTTATTACTTTTTTCTTACTTGTCTGTTAAACAACTTGAAATACCTAATGTGTAACTTGGTTGTTAATAAATGTGGGCAGTATTGTCATAAATTGGTCACTGTAAGCTTATCACTGTAAGTGAGCAGAGATCAGCTTTGGAGGCATTTTATTACTTTTTTTGTTATCTGTTAAACAACTAGAAACACCTAATGTGTAACTTGGTTGTTAGTAGATGTGGGCAGTATTGCCATAAATTGGTCACTATAAGCTAGACAGTGAACCTCTGCTTTTATTAGACAGTCTTGCAATCTGTAATCAAAAAGTGTGTAGTAATAGTAATAGGTAGTAAAGGTCATTATGCTCTTGTCTTGTTTTTAATGTATTACCTTTTTATTTTTCTTCTGTATTTTTGTCTTTAACAACTTATCTTGAACTTCTGGTGCGTTTTGTGTATTCCTGCATGTTCACAAACCTCAGTAAAGCTAAATATTGTGATAAATCATATATTGATTGATATATTGTCCATCCTCAGTTGTTAGGAATACGAGAAGCAGAAACGGTGAGGCTCTTGGCACTGGTCAATTGGACCAGCTTCTCTGTTTATAACTTTGCTAAAGCTGATGAACAGACAGCTGTCTGACTCTGTGTCTCAGAGCGCCGTGGGCCTCGCTTCCCTGCCGTGTTTTCTCTGGGGGCCGCTAGGTGCTGTGTGTGTCGGCCCCGGGGTGCTCTGACGGATTAGCAGGAACAATACCCCTGGTGCCAGTAGGGAACAGTGGGCCTTCCTGCTGTTTGCATAGGCATTTCCCAAACCCCACTCCATCACTGCAGAGTGACTGCGCACTGCGTGACCCCTCGCCCCTGGCGGCGTGACCTCAGCCTCAACTCTCCTGCTGATGGGCTGTCATGGGTGACTTACTGAGATGTTCACATGCCACTCAGTGTAATAGCACAATAAAATGGTGCCGTAGCACAGCTGTGCACATGGCAGCTGTTCTGAGAGGGCCTATCTCTATTGTTGACAAGTTTGATGCATGCGTGTGTGTCTGTGTGTGTATATATATATATATATACTGGACCATGAAGACCAGATTGTCCACTTTTCTGGCCCGACCCTTGAATCCTGAATGCAGTGTGTCTGACCACCTCTATAGACAGCACAGTAAACAGTTTCGGCTTGCTTTCGTTGCTTTTGATTGATACAACTTTATATCTTCAGGTTGGAATTCCTCACCTATATGGAAACTAAGGCAACTTCGTTTATAAAGCAGACTATAATTAAAATTGCAGTCTTTCATACTGGGATTTCAGTATAAAAACATTTGGTCTTTCAGCCCTAGCTGAAGGATCCAGAACAGAACCCTGAATACCTTGGCAATGATTGCTTTAGAGATAATTATAGTTAAGGATTCTTGTGCAAGTCAGTGCTCAGTGTAAGGATTAACATTGCCCCCAGTGACTTTAGGCCTTTGAAATGGTCACAAAATTGTGACCAGCATTTCAGCGTGCACTGCGTGACCTTAAGCTTTTCCATGCAGTTCGTGCTTTTCTGAGAAGGCTTTTAAACGATTTTCGTCTGCAGTTCCGCAGCGCCGCGCTCGCATACCAGGGATATTGTAATTACTGTGAATTAGTCATTCCGCAACACATCACTCCACATAGTTGTGTGCAATCATCATAGAGGACAACATCGATTCCACTCCAGCAGTGCAAAGAACAATCTAGCTTGACTCTTTACTGTATTGGGCTACACTGAATAGTGCATGAACTTGACAGCTGAGGGGAAAAACCAACTCTTCCTGCTAATCAGGTTTTTTGAATCCACTTTGGGCACAAGTTTAATGCCCTCAGCTTGGGTGGTGGACCTCAACTTGCAAGTGACGTCTAATCCAGGCCTGTTCCAACATTTTGCGTGCTCACAGTGAGTGAAGGGGCTTTTCGTGCCACAACAGGGTTTTTGTGTAGCACTCCATGACAATAAAAAATGTATGGTACGTTTTTAGTGGAGGAGGCAGCTCATTCTGTTCTCATTTCCTCACTCGCCATAGGCCATTCCCCCCCACCTACTACCCCACTCCCTCAACAAGGACGGATGCTGAAGTCGTCGTACATGACCGTTCATGTGAATGCACGGTGCTGATGGCTGCGCCGATGAATAATTGATCGGCTGTATTTTATTCATGTTTTTTTTTTTTCTCCCCTCCATCTCTTGAAAATTTGGAGCTGTTCATGTTTTATTCATGGATATGCCAAATCATCTCAGTCATTCCCCCCTAGCACTTTTCCAGTGGCAAGGCTCATTTGGAAATTAAGTAATAGTCCTGAGTAGTTTTAAATTCTCGTTCACTCTCGGTTCGGTCTGAAACGGTTTACCTTCAGAAAGTTCATTGGTTTGAATCCAGATATGTTGAAAAGTTAAGTATTATTACTCAACAATTTGAGTCATTTACAATAACACTAACTGTATCCATGTTGGGGAAAAGTTAGTTTGGACTCTTAAGAATTTGGGAATCTAAAGTGAGGTTTAGCTCCTGGATGATGGCTCTTAAAGGGTAAGTGCTCTCCTGGGAATGGCTGCCAGTTAATTTACAGTTTTCCCTGACTTCACTCTGTCTAAGCTCTGCTCAGGAAGTACATCCAAATGATGTGGGAATGACCGATTTGTAGAGCGTAAAATTGGCATCTTTAGCATGGCTCAAAGCGTTTACCCAGTGTGGAGACATGCAGACCCGTCACTATAGTAAATGAATGAAGCTTTGCAGTGCACGTCTCTTTGGGGTTTGCCACCATACACAGCCTTGTGCTGCGTGTGCTTTTAACATCTGTGTGATCCAAAGTATTTATTGTTGCTGTTTGCTCTGACATTTACATTAGATTTACATTCTGTATCAACAGCTTCAACACATCAGATGTTTACCCTTTGTGTTATTGTTGGGTAATTACAGACATGTGGAAGCAAACATGAAGAGTGGTTATTCTTTTAACAACAGCAGACTTTACACTAAAATGTCAAATTCGACACATAACATATCCTAAAAAGAGAAATGTGGCTTGGGTTAAAAATTTGAAGTGTTAAATTTCACAGAATTACTTGTTCCTAGTGATGCACTGATGTACAAATTGTAGGATGA
>JBBPCZ010000001.1:1966901-2012696 GCA_037974445.1 Brycinus macrolepidotus
TTTCTCTCTCTCTCTCTCTCTCTCTCTCTCTCTCTCTCTCTCTCTCTCTATGTCTCTGTACTCTGTGAATTCTCCTGTTGGTCTTGATGGTCAGTCCATCCCAGGACACCAGTGTTGCTATTAGTCGTCCGTTTGCTATAATGTGAGATGAATTAGAGATGTGTTTGTGTCATATTTTTCTTGGCTGTAGATTTTTCTTTCTCTTTTTTCACACTTTTCCTTCAGTCTATTCTCTGTGTTTTAAACGTTTCAGTGTCAGCTGCACACCATTAACCGCTGTGTGTGTGTGCGTGTGTTTGCGCAGACGTGACACATTAGCTTTTCTCAGAGACGTTCTAGACCAGTGGAACTTGACCTATGGTTCCGCCGGCAGACAGAAGCAGGAAGGAAAGACTCATTGACCGCTTTCAGTGCGGCCAAAGGAGAACGTGGAAGAGTGTGTGTGTGTGTGTGTGTGTGTGTGTGTGTGTTTGTGTGTTGTCATTTCAGACATATCTGAATGTAGGAAGAGCATAGAAAAATGGGGCCAAAATACAAGACTAAATGGTCCATCACGTCCTGCTGCACCATGTTTTTAAACTAACCGTCTTAGAACAAAAAAGACCATTTCCTTCCGTTTCTTGCTCTTTTGGTCAGGTTTAGGTTTACAGACATCTAATTGCATATTGGTAGCTACACACCGTTGCTGTTGGAACTAAACCTCATTTTCCAAAAACGAATAAAGAAAAGGAAAAGGAACATTTTATAAAACAAGAACATTTTAGACCTTTTCTATTGGTCTGTTTGTCCTGTGATGTCTATCAACAGTGTAAAGTGCAGAATGTTTTTTAATTCTGGGGAAGATATGTGAAAACCCAAAAACATTGAGGTTTTGTTGCAACAGTAATAATGTATATAACATATGGGACATATGACCCAGCTTCCTTGCCTTGTATCAAACGTGTGTGTGTGTGTGTGTGTGTGTGTGTGTGTGTGTGTGTGAGAGAGAGAATGACTGCAGATAGGGAGGAAAGGGGAAAGCTCTTCAGTGTAAAAAGCTCCAGCGTCTGCTGTGCTTTGGGCCAA
This sequence comes from Brycinus macrolepidotus, assembly GCA_037974445.1. Lineage (NCBI taxonomy): Eukaryota > Metazoa > Chordata > Actinopteri > Characiformes > Alestidae > Brycinus > Brycinus macrolepidotus. The sequence continues at coordinate 1,967,967 of JBBPCZ010000001.1, forward strand.
CCCTCCGGCTCCATCCATTCCTGATCCCTACCGAAGAACAGGAGGAAGGAGTTGAGCCCTGAGAGAAATGTTCACCCTCATTTCTTAATCATCAGAGAGATAGAAGGATAGATGGAGGGAAAAGAAGGCAGGAGAAAACACTGCATTGAGATGAAAGGTGGGGAATGTAGGCCACATTTTGTAGGATATTTTCAACAAATTGAACAGAAACCAAATATTATCATGACAATACGCATTCTTGTGGAAAAGCCCTCTAAAACGTAGATGTTGGGAAACGTATTTACATCAAGATGAATTCATCTTCATGTTTGTTTTCTGTAATGAGGTGTCCGAAAAAGACAGTTGCATGCAATAAAATGTGAAGACACAACCAACTAGTATATCGTTGTAAGAGAAATGGAAACATTTCAAAATGCTTTGATGGATTTGTGCAGTATAAAGTTAATGAGACTCAGTAAACTGGTAGTGTGTTAGAGAACATCTGCCATCAGGTGATCTAATGTGCAGTGCACCTAGTAAGTCAGTGTCAGACCTTCTACATTTTCATTTGTTCCACATTCATTTTATGTTTAAGGTTCATGGAGGACTTTCTGTTGCCAAACTAATGAAAATGTCTGGTTATTAGAGCTGAATGATATGGACAATATATTAGGATTGCGATTGTATTGCTACATTGCAATGCCTTTCAACATATTAAAGGGCCCATATCATCAGTTTTCTGAGATTAAAAAGGCTTTAAGTATGAAATATTCTTATTCCTTATTCAGCCTAGAGGGGTATAGTCCCGCCCATTCATTTTCATATATCAGCTTTAAAGGTGCAATCTGTTTAAGAGGTAAACGGAGGTTAGAAAGTGGTGTGAGAATGAATTATGATGAATTATGAATTATATTTTTGGTATCTAAACCAACACAAACATCATGGAAAAATTAAAGACTGTCCAAAGTAATCAGACTATTGTTGGATAACATGAATACTTGAGTCATCAAAACTCCCAGTAGCTCACCTGGAGCTGTGATTGGTCACCCTGTCAGAAACACAGAGATTGGTTAATGGCTCATTTGGATATTGTGGCCTTCTGCAATAATCAGTATTGTAGAGGCCGCAATAACAATTAACAGGTGAAATATATTAGAAGACACTTTTAAAGGGATAGTTCAGTGAGAAGTGCTCGTTTAACAGTAAAAGAAAGTGAATAGTCACTAGTTGCTGTTATGCAAATTACATCATGCAAATTGGTTATTAATAGCTGCCCTTTGTTGTTAGCCAAGTTAGCATACTTGGTCTAGCTTCTCCCTTAACAAGGATTTGGGGGGTTGTAGCAACATAAGGCAGACAGGTCTCAGCACTGGAAGAGAGAAGGAATGTCAAATTTGGAATTCCAAACAGCCTCTTAATCAGAGTGCTGAGGGAAACCGCGCTCCTCGGTGGGGTCCCCCCCCCCCCCCCGGCCCCCTTTCCTGAAGGAAAGGGGCAGGGTCACTGGGGTCATGGCTGGATATATGCTTGGATTGAAAAAGTTTTTTTGAATCCACTTTAAAAAGGCACATGTGCCTCTGATCTTCAGCCCACATTTGTTCATGTATGATGTGTTTGCATACATTATGTGTGCCTAACATTATATATCTTTTAATGCCTTTAATGCCTTAATGCCTTTTACCTTGTGCTACTTTTCCTGCATACAGCTGCCTCAGAAACACAGCTGTAGAAGCATAGAAGGATAGAACCCAGACTTTCCAATGTTGATTCATAAGTTTAGTCCAAGATTAAGCTTTATCTAGGTCTGACAAACTGGACTTCTACTTCTGTTACTATTACAGCAAACATCTAACATCAGATAGCTCTAAACAGATTGACATCAGTGTTAAAAGGAAAAAAAGACATTTGTTTTATTTAACTCCTCTTACCATTTGAGTTCTGCACTTTGTGAATCTCCAGAATTTCCTTTTTTACTTTGCACTGGCTGTTGGAAACACTTGCTTTGTTACTTGATAAATTTTTAAGACACTTTGGTGCTAATTGATACCAAGATCTGGCCAAGAGAGTGGACCTGTAGAACCATTGCCAGCAGAACTGACTCTACATGCTTGAAGATGAAGGTGCTTTTTAGTGTTCTTCTATTTACCCAAGTTTTTCTGTCTTTCTGTCTGTCTAGGTATGACTATAAAGAAATGCTGCACAACTCCACTTTCTGTCTGGTGCCTAGAGGACGCCGCCTGGGCTCCTTCCGCTTCCTAGAAGCTCTGCAGGTGATTTTTTTTCTGTTCATTTATTATATTTTCGGTCCCAAATTGGCACCCACATACACATAGCAGAGCACAGTCATTTGCATGTATTTTGTATTCGCCCACAAACACTGATTTGTCTGTTTTTAATTCAGGTGTCAGGTTGTTTGGTCTTAATTAGAAAAACCTCCTCGTCCACCCTCCCCCCAGACATGAGTCTGCTACTGCAGAGTTCTGGTCACCTTCCAGGTCTTTGCCCTTTGCCAGCACTCGCGGTATCATGGCAAAGATTGATGTTTACACCCGACTCTGTGCTGGGATTCTTCTCCACATGCACAAACACCTCCCAGAGAACTCAACCCACCTCACACTGTGGGTGCAGCTTCCTGGGTTGTATAGCTCAACACAAACCAATGCATCACAATCCAATCTAGTCAGTGCATCATGCAATCCCAAATTTCACCACACTCGATTTGTTTATTTGGCTACAATTGTCAATAATTTCACCAGACATACAAATGTGACTGAAGGAAGTGTTTACTCATAGACAAAACCACTACACCATATAGGCCATAAAAGCAATACCCCGAGCTTTACATCATCTAAGAAACGGCATTTTAGTTAAACCCAACCAATATTTGTTTTCACATTGACATATTTAATTGAGTTATCAAGGCTAATCTGTTACTAGAATCTACTATAAAATTTATATCTCAATGAACCACCTTCAGAACTCATCGCTGCGTTTTTAGACCAGACTGACATGCTCAGACGGCCTCATGTTTGACGACACCACCATTGTTGATTCTAAGCATGGTCCTAACACGTCATTGACTGGCAGCACAACAAGGCTACACCTGAGCTGAAGGAGATCAGGCTGTAGCTTGTAGACTCTGCTTCGTCAGCCTTTTCACATTTCATCATGTCTCACCTCAGTCCGGGTTCAGCCTCTTGGTTGGAATGCATCTAACACCTGTTTTTTATAATCATCTTACATTCCATCTAATCTTAACAACTTGGTCATCAGTTTTTTCCTTTTCTGTTGCCCTCATTTTAGCTTCTATCTCCATTACAAGCATTTTTTATCATGTAATAAAACAATAGAAACTCTTTCTACAGCTTTGCTTTCTGTGGTGGATTACAGTCTGTCAGAGTGAACGTTGTAGAACCTTACCTGACACTTAGTACTGTAAGTGGGTTGAGAGAAGTTTTTGGGATGTATTTGGGTGACTGCTAGTGACTGTATTTGGGATGTATTTGAGTGACTACTAGTGACTGTATTTGGGATGTATTTGGGTGAATACTAGTGGCTGTATTTGGGTGACTATTGGTGACTGTATTTGGGATGTATTTGGTTGACTATGGGTGACTGCATTCTAGAGTGTATTAGAAACGTTACCCTTACTTCTAAACTCAAGAAGCAAAATTTGGACTCCAAACATGTCTTGACTGATCAGCTACATCTGGAGTGAAAAATTATTTATATTTGATTTTTCGCTGAACTATTCCATTAATAATAGATTTTTTGTGTGTGTTACTTACTATAAAACTTTTATTTCCGATAAGTCTCTCTTGTTCACCTGCTTAATCATTTTATTAATCCTTTTTTTTTTGAAAGACACTAAAAATTCATGTCCTTATTTCATTACATTATAATTAATGTCTGCCGTATTCCAGAGGTTCGGTTAAGTGCCAATTATCTTGTCTTGTAATGAAAGCAATTGGGACTGAGATTAGACAACAAATACCATTTTCTTGAGTGTGTAATTTCCATGCACCTAGTCATGAATCACAGTGGCAAACGCAAAAATATATATAATATTCTGAAGTTTTAGCCCACTGCACATGTTGGCTCATTTAGCTTCGTTTTATGGCGTTAGTAACGATGCGGTGCGGGTCTGATTGATGTGCAGTCACAAAGCCCATTTCCTAAATGTGAATTATCCACAGGCGTATGCAGGTGCTGTCATGTGCGTTGCCATGTGGGTGTTAAACTGCCTGCTCTCTGGCTGCGTTCAGTTGTAGGCAATGTTAATGTTGGGTTTTGCTCCACACAGCATTTGCTCGGGTCCCGAGCAGTGTGGGTGTAGCTGCGAACTTCTCCTACAGCAGCATGGGCAGCTTTCGTAGGGACGTGGATGTGTAGGCCATGGCACGATTTATGTGGTAGCGCTGGAGAGTGGGCGAAATGGCACAATGGAGGCATTTTCATGATGCAGGATATGAATTATGGTATTTAGTTTGTGAACACAGAATAAGAAAATACACCAGCAAAAAAGTAGTGACTGTTTTTTGCAGTGCAATAATTGGATCAAACAACTGGCAAAAATGAATTGTCTAATAAATTGTCATGCTTTTTATGGCTGATTCCAATTTCTTTACTGCCGGATTGGCCGTTTGTCTTTTGGGTTGATTTTGGTTGCCTTATTTATTTATTTATTAATTAAATAGCAAGCAATAGAGACAATAACAGTCCAAACAGATCCAAGGACTTTAGACAAGGAGGGCAATGGAGCATAAATTTTCATAAATAATGTCAAACATACAAGCCTTGCCAATTATGAGCACTTTTCTAGTAGGGGTTTGACTGGGCAAACAGCACTGACTGGTGGACAGTACAAAAATGTAAGTGTTTTTAAAGTTAGAAATCACGTGTATGAGGTTAAGAGGCTCAAACCGTAGTAAACACAGGCTAACATTCCTCCACTGGTATATAGACTTGTGTTTTAGAAATGTTCAAATTGTGTTTCTAAATTTAAATTGTGCTTACTTGTATACGTATTTCTACTTTACTTGTACGTATTTTTTAATTTTTTTATTTGTGTTTTAGAAATTTGTGTCTAATTTAAAATTATACTTATTTTTTATGATGTTTGCACAGTCATAAAAGGAGCGGTTCAGGATACATTTCACTGCATGTTGTACTTGTATAACTATGCATGTGACAAATAAAGAATCTTGAATCTTGAATTTAGATACAGGAAACATTTACAGAACGATTCACTGTAAAACTGCAACATACAAAGTGAAAAGTATGGAACATGCTCATGTTTCAAATGGCAGTACCAAGCAGCAAAAATAACTAGAGATGCATTTCTGCAGAAAATGCGAAGTGTGATCAAACTTTTGACAGAACAGTGAATGTGCCCAAACTTTTGGCCTTTGGTTAGATTTGAATGCACAATTATTATTATTAATTGCTTATTCTTATCTACTAATTATCATCTGGATTGTCTGTCAGATCCCATAAATGTACATGTATAGTGCTCTCACTCAGTCAATTTTTAATATTACAAAAATGGAATATGCCATGTTTTGTTAGTACTGGGTGTGCTGGGAGGTTGTGGAGATGACCACAAGTGAAATAGCCCCCCATTGCTGCTATAGAAGAGTACTTTGCAAAAAAGAAAAAAAAAAAAAAAATTCCTGCTTGGGTTGTTAAATAGTATTCATTTTGAAAATTCCATTATTACAATAACAAATGTATTTAAAACACCTTCTTTTCTACCTAGTTCTTCTCATTAGCATACATAGAAATGGCAGAATATAATTGCAGTGTGTCTATACTCATCTGGCTCACTTTATGTATGTCGGAAAAACACAGATTGACTGAAATAATCAATAAAGGATCTGAATTCTGCCCGAGTCCGCTCATAGTAAATTAAGATAAGCATAAGGGACTGACGTCAAGTCAGCTAATCGTTACTATGCAATTTATACTGTAATTTATTATAACCTTGCTACATTCTCTATAACCTGTTTTTATGATCTGCACTAATGCAAATTGTGACATAATTTATCACAATAACATGGTTATTCTAGATGCACATCTTTTAAAGTGATTTTTTGTGTGAATGTGAGTGAGAGAGACAGAGAGAGAGAGCACACGTGGCAGCTTTAACCTCCCCATGGTTACACTGGTGTGTATGTATTTCAGCAGATTGGAGGCTTGGTTAATGACACTGAAGGGGATTAGGATGGGGGAGCAGGATGATAGTGGAGCGCAGGGGGACGCAGGGGGCCAATCGCACACTCGCACCCAGCTTAACAGATTAGCAGCAGGACACGGACATGGACACACACACACACACACACACACACACACACACACTTGCAAAACCAGAGCCAAAACCTTATTATTTAGTGCTCTTTCTTTCCAAGCGGGTCTTTCAGGACCTTACTATCAATTATGGTAGTAATTGATTAATCTAGTAATTATTTTCATGATTAATCAAGTAAACTGTCTTTTAAAGATGCTGTAATAGACCTAACTGCACAACAGCAAACCATACAGAGCCATTCAAAGATTCCAAAATAGCTTCCCTACTATATAAATTGAATAAACTGACAGGAAATCAATCAATGGAAATCAAGAGGTCAGTTGAGTTTTATTGATTCATTGATCGTAATCAGGGTTGAAATGTGACCGATTGGGAAAGCATATTCAGAATACGGGAATTTGTATTCAGTCCATGTTACTTCACTTTACATTTTTAGGAGCACACTTTTAGAAAAACTGAAAAACTCATTAAATAATTAACTGTTTTACAACAGCGAGCCTTTTCCCACATGCCTTATCATGATCTATTGATTTAATACGTTGCTTTTAACACAATACTGAATACATTTAAGGCAGTGTATTCAGTATTTTTAAAGTATTTTGCTCAAATCTGATCATGCCAGCCCTGCTTTGAGCACTTTTCCCTTAAATGTGTGATGTCTTGCCATAACACACACAGAAATGGACCCAGAAGGTCATTCAGAAAAAGGTCATTCAGTGCAATAACCAGAGGTAGCTATGGACAGATGGTTTCATGTCTCAGGATCTAATGGCTGTGTGGACATGAATTAGAATTTCTGGCCTCGTTTCTGGTCGTCATGCTGAAGCTGAAACATTTCGTAGGACCCTGGCAGCCAGGTAGCAATGTTTTTGGTTCCACTGTGCCAATCGGTTGTCAAGTGGTTTGTTTGTACATCAGGTTCAGTAAATACAGGTGTTCCTCATTCTGCACTGTGTATAGACATGCCATGCGCTGTTTTATTTACGACTCAACTGTACGGGCACGATGGTAGGTTTCGACTGCTGAATGGGCGCAATCATAAAATCATAGCCAACGGCTACAGCTTTATCACACAGATCTCCCACTGGGTTTCCACTGGGTTTTGTATTCCTTCTGTATCATCCCTGAACTTCATCCCTTACCCGGAAGGCATCTGTTCAATCATGTGGTCCAATGCCTTCAGCCATCTTCCCGCGGAAAGCTAATTATGTCAGTGCTGCATAAAAGTCTTCACAGGTCTCCATTCAGTTGTCCTTTTTTGTTCTGAATCTCATGCTGACACAATCACACGACTGTTCCTCTTAAGTTTACTTTTATTATTTTTTTTGTAGCCGAAAAGGTGCCGCTTCTCGTCCAAGCCCGTAATGCTAAAACGTTCATGTGTTTTCAGATTTTTGATCAGAAGCCGAGTATTGATCATTTACAAATTCGATTTTTGTGGTTGAGTTGCCTACGTAATGTATGGGGAGAGAGACCGGTGGGGTGAGTCACCTTGACAATGTATATAGGAAAGAGATCTCGGAGCGAGCATTGTGACGTTATGACTGTGGCGGCAGCAAAGGGGCAAAACGCGGAGCAACAAGTCAGTCCTGCAGAGGTAAAGACACAGCAGGCTCATAAAAAGCCGTTAGGACACTAAAGCTCAGGTCAGTTATAAAATAAAAAAAAACAGCCCATGAGCACAGCTATGTGCGCTTTTCCCAACCGTTTTTAGGCCAGAGCTGTTCGCTTCACCTGTTTTCAGCAATCCTAAACCATAAATGGCTTGGTAACAGTAAGCAGTAAAACGTGGCATTCTGAGTGAAGAGAGTCAGAAGAGGCGCCAGTTCGATACTAAAAAACTTTTTTTTTTTAACACAAACTTTTTTCTGGTCATAAAATCAATGTATGGGTGTCTCCAAACTCTGCTTTTATAGCTACTACACAACCACACTTTGCATTTTCTTGTGGAAATGCAGCCTAGTTTTTAATTGTTATTGTGATCCTGGTCTTTGTAATACTCATTACAATACCACATACCACATTATACATATGGGCCCTCTTACAACACCCAGACCAATCACATTTCCTTCTGTGGGTGTCGAGGTATTAACCTTAACAAGCAAAAGTTAATTCTGTAATAACATTTATTGATTCACCATTTTTTTTTCATATCCCAATCACAAAATGCAGCAACATAATTGTAGTGTTGCCATATTGTCCATATTGAGCGGCCCTACATTACTGTACATTCTTTTGGGTTTTGCAGGCTGCCTGTATTCCAGTCATGCTTAGTAATGGCTGGGAGCTTCCCTTCTCAGAGGTCATCGACTGGAACACTGCTGCTGTCATCGGGGACGAGAGACTGCTTCTACAGGTACATTGCACTCACCATGTGCTGGACTGGGCTGTTGACTAGCTCTGGTTTAACACTATAAACAATTCAGTTACATCCAATATCAATCACTTCGATTCGATTCTAACATTCCAAAATTGATGCAGCCTTTAGACTTAGCATCACTGCATTGTGATGAATTTTTAAACCCCTAGAATAGACAGTTTTTTGGGTTTATTTGCATTTTATAACTTGTAGAAGATCCAACATCAGTCTTGAAGATGATTTTTTAGAACAGCGGAGCAGTTCTTTACAAATGGCGGTTTATCGTTACCCATTCATCTAAACACACTTTAGTAATTCCTGGACATTTTGCTTTGTTTAAAAGTGGTTTAGCCTAGTTTCAAAGAAACATTAAAACACTTTATTTGCTTTTCTGCTTATTAGCTTAAACAGTGATATCTTTTGTACTCATGGTGCTGTTCCTAATCGTTATACCACAAGCCCGTTGATGGCTTTGCCGACGAAAAGGCCTGAGGAGGGTTTAAGAACAAGCCACAGTGTAATTGAAATGGGACCCAAGCTCTCATGCTTCCAGCTCAAGGCCAAAGGACGCTGTGGGGTTACGATAGTGACAGGTTCTGTCAAAGTGGAGGACCAGGTTTCTGCATTTAATACGCCTCTGACCGCACTCTCTGTCCCTGCACCATTAAAAGCTGAACAACGGAGCTATAAATCAGGGTGTGAATGATGTAGCCTCCGACCTTCACTAGGATTTCTACTGTGGCTTCATTCTGCTTTTAATGAATTTGTTTACCCAAAGCGAGTTATTTACTTGGCTACAGAAAGGCTGTGTAGAAGAGACTCAAACATGTGGAACCTTGGAACCTTTCCTCTACAGATACACACACACACACACAACACCCCCACACCCATATATATATATATATATATATATATATATTGATATATATTATATATCATTAAACATATTTTCTATCTAACCTCCTCAGAAATCCATCTGTTGCCCATTTTTAAATGCAAATGAGAAATAAGTTTGTGAGGCAACTGGGATGTGTGAGGGTAGAGTTGTGTCCTCCCAACTAATTCTGCTCTCAAATCTCTCACAGATTTTGTTACAGTTCTGACACTGTGCCTGTGTGAAGTCGTGTCTCTCTGAAGGGTAACAAAGTCAGTGAGGGCTTTGGGAACATCTTTTGCTGAGAGGAGTCAGCTGTAACTGTTTGGGTTTAAGATTGAAAGGATGAAGTTAAAGGGGGCACAAAAATCGGTTGGACAAATGAAATCTCGATAGATTTGATATTTGATAGTGTTGGAGGCTTTTGTAAATGTTTTGAAAAATATTTTTCCTATTTTTTTTCTTCTGATGCTGATTTTTTTCTTTTTTCTTTTTTGCTTCTCAGTAAATTCCATTTTATTATTGGAGAAAATAAAAGTGGATTACCTTCTTAAATCAGCAAGCAGAGCATTTCTGATTGATCTTAATATTTTTTTTCCATCCAGATCCCTTCAACCATCCGCTCCATCCACCAGGACAAGATCCTGTCTCTCCGGCAGCAGACACAGTTCTTGTGGGAGGCATACTTCTCCTCTGTGGAAAAGATTGTGCTCACAACACTGGAGGTATAGTAACCCGCCCAGCCCCCCACCCCCCTGCCTAGAGTTCCCCTGCTGATCAATGAACATCCTTCACTGCGCTTAAGACACGCTTTCATTAAATTTTCATAGCGCTCGACCAGTAATGGCTCCGAAGCCATCTCCTCTGCTACGCAGCGTTACAGACCGTGGGCTCCCATCCCTTTTCCATTAGACTGAACTCGAGATTCGCAGCAAGCCATAGTATACTTTGGAATTGGCCTCCGTTGTCTGGCCAATCAATCACGGCGTTGAGCTATTCCTGAAGGAGCAGACATAAGCAGGCCTAGCTCTAGCTCCAGTTTCAGACGCTTTTTCTCCAGAGGAAGCGTTGTCACCCAGAGCCCTGCTGGACTGGAATTGGTGAGTAAGGGGACACCCAGGCCCAGCCCTGCGATGAGGATTGACAGCAGATAGCTGGAACAGGTGTCTGAGGAAAATGCACACCGTCACACTGTGGGAAGTCATGATGTTTAGGCTGCTTAAAGAAATACCCAAGCATTTTTCAGCCAAATCTATATCTTCTGCATTTCCAGCATGCCACCAGTGACCATAGACAATGATTTTTAAAAGATTTCCCTGCATTTAGTAGAAGCAGCTGAACAATCGCCGATTTCATTCAGTAAACCTTTATTCAAAATGCATAATATAACTCACAATTAATTCTTCCAGTGCTGATACTAGTTTTCCATAGGTCAGTATGTGGGATGATTCATTAGTATTGTAGGTTAGAATTTGCACTTTTTGGTGCATTTTTTCATTGTGTCACAAACCGTGGCTATTCTATTCACAAACTGTGTTTTCCGTTCTATTCTAACTGTTATCAAACCCATAATCGAAAAGTCATTAGATGTTCTTCCACCTCTTGATACCTTGATACACTGTTGACAAATCGCTTGTCTAATGTCCCTTGGTTCCATATTACTGATATTTTTACTGTTGATCTAGTGGTACTCAGTCTAGTGGTCTAGTGGTCTTAATGCGTCTGTGTTCACATTTTCATTACCATTTATATTACATGCACATTTTTAGATTCTGACACTTTAATTATAAGCCTAATGTAATATTTTTATTGTTTTGTCCAAATTTTTGACCAAAAGTGCCGCTTTGAGAATTTTCTTCTTTAGTTTTAAGTCACAGTTTCAGCGCATCCCGAATAAAGTCCAGATCAAATGAATACGGACACTGCGGCAGTAATTTTTGTTCAAACTCTTAAAAATCCTGTGGTGCACTGTCTATCCTTAAGCAAGAAAAAAACGTGGTGGTAAGGAAAAAGGTATTGCAGCTTTTCAACTAAAACATTCCTTGTGTCCTTTTACACACATATTCAATAAAAATCACATTTATATGTTTCTACTTTCCACTTTTCGGGGCCTTTCTGCCCTTTTGCAGTTCACATGCTGTTTTAAGAGTGAAAGCCCCATCACAGCAGTCCAAAAGAGTCCATTTGTGGGTGTTAGTTTGATTTTTGGCAACATTTTAGTAAATCATACTACCAAGCAAATGGTAAAGGTGGTAGAACTTTTAAGCAGTTGTTGGTAGTTGTTTTTTTTTTTTTTTTTTAAAGATTAGATGTAAAAAGATGTAAAAGCTTAATCAATGAAAGCCACTGAGAACCTTAGCCCTTACTAGCTTTCATACTAGCAGTGTTACCATTCGTAGGTTAAATATTTCTTTGAGTCTGATTCCATTGGTTTCTCGTCAACTGGTCCTGATGTCTTCTCTCACAGATCATCCATGACCGAGTGTTGCAGCACTTGGCCCGTAGCACTCTGATGTGGAACAACCTTCCCGGAGGTCTCTTCACCCTGCCCCAGTACTCCTCCTACCTGGGCCACTTTCCTTTCTACTACGCTCCACTTGGTGAGTGGCCTACACGATGTCCTTCATTCTGAGATTGCCTTCAGCATCCATTTTAAAACTGTTCTCAAAAATGCTATTTTTGCCAAAAGCCAATGAAAGACCATTCATGATTGCACAGACAAATCAAGATTAATGATGTAATTATCAATTAATTTCAAGCATAGCTAGTCGTCATCTCTGAAAGTGTATTTATCACCATGACAAATGGATTATAAATGTAGATTCAAACAAGAATGTCTTGTTTGCTGGTAAATGGTGCCATTGCATGTAATAATGTATATGTGAACATTTCTAAAAACATTGAATATGCTGTTATTCATTTCTCCAATTAAACCTGGTTGCTGCTAGTCTTTCAGGATGCTGCATTGTCATATTCTTGTTAATTCCTTGACTGCAAATGGACACCCTGTCTGTATGGTGCCTAATTACCCACAGGACACAATTCTTAAATAAAATGGTTGTTGTATAGAGTGCCCTGCCACGTTTGGAGGAAAAGTCCCTAATTCCATGGCGACGGGATCTGTCAGAGTTGTTTTCTCTGTCTTCCTCTCAAAAGGGCAGATGAGTCACAGTCTAGACTTTTTTCTTTTCATTGCTTTAAAAATAAGCTTTAAACCAGTGTTGTGAGCACTGTGGCCTCTTTTGTACCTTGTTTGGGTTCTCAAGATGTGTTACCATGCCTGTGTTACTGACATTATGCGATTATGTGGGCAAGAGTTAATTCAGAGTATTTGAACTCTGCCCGCCTTTCAGGAATGTAAAGTAAGAGTGCTTTGATGTTGAATTAGATATAGAAAAGGGTTATGTTAGAAAAACAAGGTGCTAATAGCATCAACTCTTTCTCCCACAGGCATCAAACCCCTTCCCAAGTTCACAGCAGTCATCCATGCAGTAACACCCCTGGTGTCCCAGTCTCAACCCATCCTGAAGCTGCTTATGGCTGTGGCCAAATCACAGTACTGTGCCCAGGTATCTACAGGGGAAGTCTTGTATCTGGAATCAAGTTGACAGTACTATTACATTTTTAACTGACAAATCTACCGATTATGCTGATTAATCTAGTATTCAGACGTATTTATTTTTCATTAACAAAATGAAAAAAGACTAAGAAGCCATAAAAGACAAATATCTGTATATTATTCTATATTTATAAAACTTGTTTCTTACTGTGTAGGAGACCATTGGGAGAGTTAAAAATATTCTTTATAAATATGCAAATTGCCATCTTATTTTAATGTCAAGTAATCCAGTCTAATAAATTCATCATGACCAGATGCTTCATAACTGGTAATAAAAGTTTTCATCAAGTTCCGCAAAACAGTACAGGAGAACCATCTCAGTGTACAGAGCAAGGAAAATGCTAAACCTGGCAGTAGTGTTGCTGTTCAAAGCGGTTTGAGAACCCTGTGTGTAACTGGTTGTCAGGCACCACATAAGCACCACATAGCCCCTGAAGGTCTCCATTAAATTAGTTGTCTGGATGAGGTGTTTCACTTGCAGTGATTAGGTAAGGCTTGTTTTGATGTTGTCTTTCTGCCTCTAATCATTTGTTAGATAATTGTCCTGTGGAACTGTGACAAGCCTCTTCCTGCGAAGCACCGCTGGCCTGCCACATCTCAGCCAGTCATTGTGATTGAGGGAGAGAGTAAGGTAAGAGGAAGACTTCACAGAGCACCCTCAGGCCTTTAGTCATTGCAGGTTGGTCAGATTGGATATAGGTATGACATTTTATACAGATAATTTCTTGCTATTGTTCCTACTTTTTAGATCAGAGAAGCCTTATTATGTGTGAACTCACACTAGGTCTGGTTGCCTTGTACTATGCCCGAGCATGATTGTGCCCCCCTCCTTCCTCCCCTACTGGCCTGTGCTCACGTTGCGTTTAATGTTCAGAACCCGAGTGTGCTTACATCATCACATCCCTCTCTGGTTTAGCCTTTCCTTCTGGTGAGCTCCTAGATCTACAGAGTGCATCCTGTATCTTCAGATTTTGTACCTCGTAGCCTTTTCACCTCGTTACCACACCATGTTAAGTAGTTATTTGGTCCACGAGCATGAAGATAAACACGAATTTTGCCAAATTTCTCAGAGTTCTTGCATGTTGTATCCAGTCATTCCTGTATTCTCTCGTCTGCCCAAATTTCCAGCAAACACTGCACCTCTGTAGACCAAAGTCATCCCTTTGCTGCCTTGTTTGTTAAATAGGACAGTGGCATTCCAGTTTCAGGTTCTCCAGTTTCAGGTTCACCCTCTTCTCCTCAAGTGTCCCAGGGCATAATACTGAACGATCACACTAGTCAAATGAACTGGAGATTTGGGGTCAAACGTGCTGGAGCACGGTATGGATCGCTTAGTGTGAGTGCGCCATGTATGAAGTTTCTGATCCGATAACTAGAATTGTAACTATTGGGGCCAATACGGCTATCAATAACTGGTTTTGCTTTTTTTTTTTTTTTTTTTTTTTTTTTCAACTCACTGTCTGTAATCCATACAATGTTCTGAGTGTAAGCCGGGTTAAAGTGGAAGGTATTAGATGCTTTTGCAAGCTGCATCAGGTTCAACTGGCTAAATAGCAGGACACCAAGTTATTGGTTGTCAGTCTAATTTTCACATTAATCGACAAAGGATATATCAGCCACAAATACAACATAGACCCTCACTTGAAACAGCAAATATTTTTCTTTTAGTGACCATAAGCTACTGATCTTATAATGTTTTCTCAAATAGAGTGTTTTTTTCTCAACAAATAGAATGATGTGAAAAGCTTATCGTTAGTGCAAATGATGAACATGGAAGAAATGTCATTTGGACTGGCCCTGATCTAGCCTTCTCAGAAATTTACCATCGCCACCATAATGGCTGCAGTTCCCCAAACCTTTCTAGCGTAACAGTCATTATGATATTGTATAATGTTCAGAATTGCACTCTTGCGTATAATGGTGGTCATTACGCTGAGAAGATTTCGGATGTCGGAAAATCCAGTACAGACATTCAAGGTAAAGTTGGTAGCAGTGTTTTAGATGTTGTGTAATGGTTTGTTGATGTGTTCAGGTGATGAGCAGTCGCTTCGTGCCATATAGCACCATATCAACAGATGCCGTGCTGAGTCTGGATGAGGACACGGTGCTCTCAACCACAGAGGTGAATGATGACACATGTCTTTTATCATGTGATCTTGCATTCCCCAAGTATGATGGGAGTTGTACCACATCCAGATCATATCATCTGAGAGACAATGTTTAATCTTGCAGGTGGATTTTGCCTTCACTGTTTGGCAAAGTTTCCCTGAAAGGATCGTGGGCTACCCAGCTCGGAGCCATTTTTGGGATGCCAACAAGGAGCGGTGGGGCTACACCTCTAAGTGGACCAACGACTATTCGATGGTGCTGACTGGAGCTGCTTTCTACCACAGGTTTGAGTTTAACCTGCTACAGGTCTTCAGAAGAAGCCTGGTGGCTCTGTGTTCTTGAGACCCAGTAACTGTTTTGTAACCCAGTAACATGTCTTTGCAATAGGAATGCAATTAACCCCTTTGCATTTCCCCTTTATCTCCCTCTAGATATTACAACTACTTATATACAAATTACCTACCAGCCAGCTTGAAGAGCATGGTTGATCAGCTATCAAACTGTGAAGATATCCTCATGAACTTCCTAGTGTCTGCTGTCACCAAGATGCCTCCCATCAAGGTCACTCAGAAGAAGCAGTACAAGGAGACCATGATGGGACAGGTACAAAATGTAGGCTCTGCTGATGTGGAGGTATAATTATAATCATAGACATTATCACAGCAAATATTTTAATGAACTGTCAGTTATACTATTACAAAGGGTTATACACACTTAAGGAGCCCAAGCATTCTTTTTGACCTTGCTCAAAATGTAAGTTAATTCGTGTATCTTACGACATGTGAATTAGATTTGGCAGATGTCTCAACTTCCATTTCAGTCCATCACATTGTTCCCAAACAGTATATTTATGGATACATGTAACATTATATCCAAGTAGGATAAAAATAAAATCAACAGGGGCAGATTTTTCTTTTCACTTCCTTTTGCATAAATAAACTATGGCTTCATCAAGGTGACTTTACCGACTGTCCTCTTTCTCTTCCCTGTAGACATCTAGAGCCTCTCGCTGGGCGGACCCTGACCACTTTGCCCAGCGGCAGACTTGCATGAACAAATTTGCCAGCTGGTTTGGCACCATGCCTCTGGTCCACTCCCAGATGAGGCTGGACCCGGTTCTGTTCAAGGACCAGGTGTCTATACTGCGCAAGAAGTACAGAGACATTGAGAGACTCTAATGAACCTGAGCTGCCTCTTTCACCAAAACAGGAAGGGGAAAACGTAAGAGCAGAGCGCCCTGGCGTCTCAAACCATGCGGGGGAACCCTTGGGAAGTGGGCCAGCCAAGGAGCAGCTGGGTGGAAGAGGAAGCCAGCCAGTCAGGAGTGGGTGGGGAAGGGGAAGGGGAGGGGGACGAGAGGGCATTGTGCTTAATGAAGTCCTTGCTGTCAAAAAACAAGCAAATGTCATTGAGCTTCTGAGGGAAGATTGGTGAAAAAAGATTTGTCCTATCTGAAAGGGTGATGGACATTCTTAGCCATATCCGAAGTAAGAGCACATAAAGTTTACACTACTGCAGGGTTTTGTTTTTTTGGCAGTTGGACAACTTTATCAACATGTGCAGTGGGTGCTTAGTGTTCCCCCTCTCTTGGAATGTTTTGCCAATGGCTACGGTGACCATGACAACCTAACCACACACACACTAGACCATGCACAGTCCTGGCCAGTAGTTAACAAGGCCCCGAAAACAACGTGAGGATGGTGTGTTCAAATACAGAAGGCTTTTGTGACCGAATTCTGGCCTCCTCTTAAACATGGAGATGCATGGAGTTTTGGACTCCACAGAGGTTATCTGCTCTTGAGGTGCGTTTGTTCTGTTTTCCTTTGGTCCCACAGGCGAGAAGTACTTCCCTTCCCGAAGCCACAGGACTGCCATGTCCTGCAGAGGGGCTGAATAAAGAAAAGCCTCCTACAGAACTACAATGTCACAGTGCCTGACCTTTCAAAATAGAGTGCGTCTGGGAGTCCAAAGGGGTTTTGCACAAATGCAAAAACGCCTTGGTCATGCTGCTTGTGTTTTGGTAATATAAATAATATGGAAGTGTTTCTCAGATTTGCCCAAAGTTTTTTTTTTTTTTTTTCTTTTCTTGTTTTTTTCATCTTCTCCTTCCTTGCATCATCTTTGGTCATCAGATTTTATGGGGATATTTAAATGAACAAACGGTTTTAGCTCTTTTAAAGGAGCTTGGTGTTGTTTTAAACCAGAGTCTGCCACCGTTAACTATAGGAGTACACTTTGTTGCCTGACCTTGATGTGGTCCTTTGCTTCCAGATTTGTAGCATTCAGACAAAAACACTACCATCTTTCACTTTTTTTAATGCCCATATCTGTTATAAACTGTCATCTGTCTAACTGGATATTGCACATAGTGAGAGATTTTTAACTTGAAGTGCTAAACACTAGTCTTGGTTTATAATTAGGCAAAGCAAATACAGTGGAGCCCAAAGTGTACTGTAGGAAGCTAATGGAGAATGACGAGAGAGAATATCATTTTTTTCAGGGCAAGGTTATAAACCCCATAGAAATAGAATACTGTTTTTATTGTGCTTCAGCAATGCCATATGTAATATTTCTCTCTCTTTTTAGATAACTGTTTATTTATTGGATACAGTAACCACTTTGTCCATGTAATTTTTGCTATAGAAGGGGCATAGTTCAACAGTGAGACCCTTTCTTGTCAGAGTTGAGATATATATATATATATATATATAATCAATCATTCACATCCTAGACTATGTTTTCTGTGAAAAACCTTTTTAACCCCAAAAAAATCAGTTTCTGTGACCGGTGAGAAGTACTCGAACCAAATGTGTCTTAAACATTCAGATCGGGCATGAACGAATCTGAGGACTGTTAAGCTTTTTGTTATGTCTTTCGATCTTTAGAAATTGTTTTCAAAGACGGCTGCTGTCGTCACTCTGGACGATTTTCCGTTTTCCCCCCAGAAACAAGTCCAAGTCCAGGCGCTTTATGTCCATGGGCCCTGTCTTCAGCTATTGTCATGAAAATAATGTCCATATGGTGCCATTACTTTCCCCGTGCATGATCTGCCTGAAGTCACTGCCAGAAAAGGAAATGAAATACTGGATTCCATCATAATCAAGGAAAATTAATTGCTGGGCAAAAAACCCCTACAGTCTGATCTTAGTATTATCTGAGGCGTGGGAGAGAATTGCTTTTCTATGTATGAAAGTGAGTGTTCTACTGTGGTGAGGGGCTTTCTCTGGAAAATCATGGTTTTTATACAGTTTCATGAACTCAGTCATTCTTATTTACATATTCAGATGTTCAGTGTTTTTTTTTTTATCTCTTAATTACACAAATGTGCCTTTATTGAGACACGTCGGAGTTGTTTTTCCTTTTCCTTTTCTGGAAAACAAGTTTCATTCCTGTGTTGTGTTGGTCAGTGTCTACAGATCTATGTTCTTATCCAGTAATACACAGTAGTTGGTTTTAATTTGTCTAACACTGGATTTTTTTTTTTCTTTTTCCTTTTTTTTGTTTGGGAGATTCATTACAAAATGACGCTGTAACAGACATTCCTACCGTGTTCCGTAGGAAATTATCTCGGTGATGTCTCTCGGTTTCATTTTGTTAACCGGTTTTGTGACCATACTTCTCAGTGTATTTATCAGATATGTGGACTCATTGTATTGCTACCCTTCTGCCCAGCGCAGACACCGATGTAATTAAAGACCTTCTTTTACAGAGCTAAGAACAATAATAGGTAACTTACAATTTTGTAAGAATGGTTTTATAAAAAAAGGAATAAATAATGTTTGCTAAGTTTGGTTTGTATATGCTGATCTTTGATTTTGTATAATTAAAAGCACATATACGCTCATATAGACACACCAGTGCTGCTGGAGTGACTCTGCTGGACAGAGAATAGTCCAGCGACCCAAAGTATTTGTCCTGTGGCCAGAAACTGACCACTAGAGGATGACCAACACGAACTGTGCAGCATCAGATGAACCACCATCAACAACTTGGTGGCCCAACTGGTATATGTGTCTGATAGAATGGACAGTGAGTGGATGCAGTTTTAAAAACTCCAGCAGCACTGATGCACTCTGTACAGCACAAACACACGCACTTGCCAGTACCATGTCAGTGTCCAACACACAAGTAATACGTGCTCACTGGTGGTCCTGTCAGGGTCCCAACCATGGATGAATGGGGAGAAAACAGAGTGAAGGCTAGTCAGTCTGGTACGATACCACAGAAAAGTTACTGTAGAACAAATTGTTGAAAAGAAAGGGGTCATAACACACAGTGCATCACAGCTTGTGTATGGGGCTAACTCTGTCCACCACCAAAAGCGTCTACAATGGGCATGTGAACATTTGAAATGGACCACAGAGCAATGGAAGATAGTGGCCTGGTCTGATGAATCATTTTCTTCTACATCATATGGACAAGGGATGTGTTTGTCACTTACCTGGGGAAGAGATGGCTCCAGGATGCACAATGGGAAGAAGGTGAGGCAGTGGAGGCAGCGTGATGCTCTGGGCAGCGTCCTACATTCATATGGATGTTACTCTTGCACAAACCACCTACCTAAACACTGATGCCAACCAAGTTCACCCCTTCATGGTGACGGTCTTGCCTAACGCCAGTGACCTCTTTAAGCAAAATAGTGCGTCTTGTCATTGTAAAGAGATAGTGTTATTCACTTCACCTGCAAGTGGTTGTGGCAGATCAGTGAATATGGTTCCAAATACAGCTGTATTATGGGTAGTGTGACAAATCCATGATAGTGCACTATGATCTGTCTCGGCCTCTTTGCAGCATGCCTTTACCTCCTTTGTAGAGGATAAGGAACAGCCGAGGGGATGATGGAACTTTCATGGACTCATAAATAATTCACAATTCATCGCTGCAGAGTCCGTTCCCCCAAGTCTCTTTCATTGTTAACATATTTCTCCCAAACTTGCGCTGCCTGCCTGGTCGGCATGGTCGCCTTTTCATTGCAACGCATTGGGCCAAACTAAATAATACTTCAGCATGTTCACGTTGACCTGAATCTCATCCAAATCTCACTGCCATTGGTCCAGACATGCAGAAATAACATCAGCGAGGCTGGCTGATCTTTTCTAGGGATGTGGGCTCGCCAGCCGGCGGGCCTGCCGGGCTTGGCGGCATTTGAACATGACCACTGCGGCTTACTGTAATCGTATGGGGGCATCGGGCAGCTCACGCTGGGGGTTTTTTAATGAAAAAAATGCTAATGCGGGTGGCCGCTCAGAGAGGGAGTCACTGCAGGAGAGCAGCCTCAGCAGGAGATAACGCCCCAGGAATCCTAATTAAATTTCTTACGATTAAATGCATTAGTTGAGTCCTGAGATGCGTGATTCAGAACTCCTAATATTTGGACAGAGCGATCTGGTGTGTCTTTCTGTCCAGCTGCGGGAAAATAAATATGCATGGTCTCCATAGTGACCATATGAAACCCATATAGAAATGGATCAGTGGTGATGTTAAGAGTAAAGGCTTTAATTAGATTACTTCTTCATATACAGCTGCAAATATTTGGTCAGCCTGGGCCAAATTATACGTTTTATTGATTTTGTAAGTGAAAAGTAGTTAATGCCACTTATGCATGGAAATTAAATACAAAGCACAATATTATTTAAATTCTAACTTTAACGTATTGGTAAAAACAAAAGAAATGTCACGTAAGTGCGGGCATCCTGATCTACTAGTGTTTTTTGGAAGGTCAGAGCTTGTTTGACTCATTAGATTAGGTTTGGTGAGTTACAGAGTGTGATCAATTATGTGACCCTTTGAACCTCTCACAGTGTTGTGCTTACACTCAACATATCATCTTAGCCACCGCCTGAGGATCTGAAAGTAAAGATAACTGACTCTTAGAAGGCAAGAGATGATAAGATATCTAAACACTTCCAGCTTGTAATTTTTCCTGTCATTCAAAAATGGAAGTGAAGGAGATCTGGAAGACCAAAGAAAATACATTGAAGAAACTGAAGAAGAAAAGAGGTGGGGTACTACAACAAGGCAATGATGGGAGCAATATTCATTCTTAAACACTGTCATTCATTATCCGAGCTGCTTTCCCTATACAAAAGTACAAAAGGTGGAGAAACAACCTGGACATGCTCCAGTCCATCACAAGGAATATTGATAAACATCCAACCAAAAATATATAAGTGTAACATTAAAAGTAGTCAGATCCTTTAGTATTACACTACCATGTTAGTCTAAATTGTTGTAAAAATATAAAAATGGAAAAATTGGACAAATTTCCAGAATAATTTCAGGTTTTGAGATTTCTGTTGTCTGTTTTTATGGACAACAGTGAGTCATAAAGCGGCTGAAACCACATAATCAATAATTACTGAACAGCTCTACTTGGTTTGATGTAAATGCGTTAGCCACAAGCTACACACACCAAAGTGTCTTGACTTATTGAACAGCTCTACTTGGTTTGATGTAAATGCGTTAGCCACAAGCTACACACACCAAAGTGTCTTGACTTATTGATTACAAATTTGCATGTGAGTGTGTTTTTTGCCAAACTACAGTTAACAAGTCAAGCAGCTTGCTCCAAATAGTGTTTTAGCTAAAAGTATGCAAATTCAAGTCTGTTAGTCCCAGATTAGCATTTTCACATCACTATTATACTAATTGCTAGCTATTCGGGTTGTTTCCTTTTTTACATAAATTACAGTACAAGAGGACTCATCCTGGGAAACACACCGCTAAATCTATCCTCACAATCTCTTCATGATTTATGGGGCTCTGATCAGAGGTCCGCATTAGGATATGAAAGGCAAAAAAACTGTCCGGATTAGTACTCTACTTCAAAGACATTTTGCACTCATGACCCCAGTTCCTCCTTCAGCTCGTATGAATTGATTGTTGGATCTGAGTGCTGAGAATAGGGTTGCCAACTTTCTCAATGCCAAATGTGGGACACTTGTTGATGCGGGGGTGGGGGGGTTGGGGGGGGGTTGGGTGATGGCGGCTTGTTGCTTGTGAGCGGAGGGGGATGACGGAGATGACGGCGACCGGGGCGGGGGTGGGGGGGTGTTGAGGAGAAGAGCTGTCCCAGAAGGCACAAATCAAAATCACCCATAATTCGGGATGTCCCGGACAATTCGGGACAGTGGGCAACCCTAGCTGAGAACATGATCCTAGACCTCCTCTCTAAAGCAACTCTATGAGGCTGCGCACTCAGGGCTTGTGGGGAAAACTCGGTTACTTGAGAGGCATCAAAGCTGAGTGTCAGAGAAGAGCAAAATAAAGCAATAAGAACTGGGCTATTGCACTTAAAAAAAGGTGTCAAAGAAAAGTTTGATCAAATGCACCAAAGATAACAGCTGCAAACAGCACACACAGGCTCCACATGTGGAAAGTGGAAAAACAGACTGTTTTGAATTCAATGTTTTTGTGATGTCACAAAGTCCAGTACATTACATATTGTACAGCATTTTCTGTGACTAGGCCTTCATTTCAGGCTGATAATGCTGCTTTAAAAAACTGAAGCTTGTAAAACACATGCCATGTTCTATTTGAAGCTAGTAATCACCATGAACACATATGTGACCTTCTGTGCTGCATTTCTGCAGTGGGTCCTTCAGTAAAGAGTTCTGGCACAGAGCTGCTGCTGTTCACCATCGATACAAACCTACTGGTGAGGCTGCAGATTGTATTCATAGTCAATGACGTATCTAGAACTTGCAGAAGGCCTAGAGTAAACATTTTCCCTCAAAAATTGATTCCACCAGTTGGACATCCAAGCCTGATTGGTTGATTCTGTCACTTCCTAATTACGTTGGTGGTTAATTTAACATGTTAGCCCTTCAATCCAGCACCTGAGGGCCTAAACAATGAGAGAAGTGGCTTAGTTATACCTACCAATCAGAGAAAAAAATTCTGATTGGATCTTTTTGAAAATTTAACCCATTTGTTTCTACTCAAAACTTAATAAAATAAGAGTACCACTGGAGCACTTGCAGTGCTTAAATACAAGCATGAGTCTACTGAATACAAATATAAAGCATTTATTTCTTTTTAGTTCCCAAAATTCACTCTGAAGGCCTTAAAGACCAAGAGGGTTATTCTCTGCTACATATCCTCCTATACAGCCTACAGCAGTTCAGCTCCACTCATTCACACTGAAGTTATAAGGAGTGTTTCAGCCCACAGGAAATTAAAAATCCAGTTTATTGTAAGGGATAAAGTTTGGAAATGGTCATATAAAAATGCACAATGAGTGTTTAGAAATAAGCCTTTTGGCTCATTAATGCAAAATACATTGAAAACATATTATTTTAATAAATAAAGATTTTAAAACTGGAACTATCCATTTTATGGAAAGATTTGTCCTCCACATCATTGTTATATCTCTCTCGATTCTCTTCTCTAATCTGAACAGATGATATAACAGCTCTTGCCAAATGACTGAAATTTATTTACATCCCAGACATGACCACATAAAAGAGTTTATAACGAAAGCTGTCCCTGATAGCCGTGCCATGAGCGTTATCTAACATGCTAAGCCGTACTAGGCTCAGATAACATCATAATCCAGCCAGGGTGTTTCACATAATATGATATACAGCGTGTCAGGCTTGGATCAGATTTTCCTCTTAAGTTTGTCACACGGTGTAAGATTATGATTGCACTATTTAGCATGGTGGTTTTCGATGCTGGTGCCTCATTTTATAGCACTTTTTTATGCTTTCCATGCATTCTGTACATGGGGTCTGGATCTTGGAATCACTTATTGTTTCAATTCTAAAGATGGGCAAAATGAAATCTAGAGACAAAATGCTTAGAGGACATTTGTAGTTCAGGTTGGTTTTCCAGACAGGGATTAAGCTTCGTCCTGGACAGCATGCCATTCTGAATGGAGATTCTCTGTTGAAAGGGAAAAGGCTAGGCTTAATCTCTGTCGAGGATATATGTAATATACACTATATGGACAAAAGTATTGGGACACACCTGTTTTTTCAGGGTTTGGTGTAGGCCCCTTACTTCCATTGAAGGGCAATCTTAATGCTTCAGAACACCAAGGCATTTTGGACAACGCCATGCTTCCAACTATGTGGACACAGTTTGGGGAAGGCCCTTTCCTATTCCAGCATGACTGTGCCCCAGCGCACAAAGCAAGGTCCATAAAGACATGGCTGGATGAGTTCAGTGTGGAAGAACTTGACTGGCCTCCATTGAGCCCTGACCTCAACCCCATCCAACACGTTTGGGATGACCTGGAACGGAGATTGCAAGCCAGGCCTTCTCATCCATCATCAGTGCCTGACCTCATAAATGCTCTACAGAATGAATGGGCACACATTCACACAGAAACTCCAAAATCTTGTGGAAAACCTTCCAAGAAGAGTGGAAGCTGTTATAGCTGCAAAGGGGAGACCGACTCCATATTAAAGTCTATGTATTTGACCGCAGTGTCATTAAAGGCCCTGTTAGTGCATCCCAATGCTTTTGTGCATATAGTGTATCATATTTATTTGGTTGGCTGGTTTCTTTCTTTCTTTCTTTCTTTCCTTCTTTATTTATTTCAAAATTTCAAAATGCCATAATGGCACTGACATCCAGTCAGCTACTTGTTGCTATACAGCTGATGCAGTTACTGCCCATTGGTGGTTGTTGTTGTTGTTTACAGGCTCTTTACAAGTGACTGTTTGCATGTTTTGTCCAACCAGGGAGGTCATTTGGGCATTAAAGTGGTAGGTGTTCTTGTCTAATGAGAAAAAGGTTTGAGTTGATGGAGCTACCAATTAAAGTCTGGTGGCAAATTTGATCTATTGGTTAGAACTGTTGGTGGTTGGTGTAGTGTACTGGGCAACCCTGCTGTCCTCCACACAGTAAATTGTGGAGGACATACTGCTTGTTTCCAACCTCTTTTATTCCTCTGAATTAAACATGTGTAAATGAGCTCTGCTCTGATTGACTGCACTGTAAGGAGCCTCGTTCAGCGAGCGGTCAGGGGTGAAACACTCTTTTTAACTTCCCTATAAATGGGCATGGCTAAACTGCTGTAAGCAGAAGACAGAAATGTGAAAATGACTTAAAAACTTTGAAAGTTTAACAGTTTTTATATACACTAAACTGTTTCATTGCAAAAAAGTGACAAAAAAAGATGATATGGAATCTAAATTCCAGATTTTAATCGCAATGTCTGCATTTGACCATTAGTGCTGTAAATTATTATGATCTTACTGCCCTTTTGTTCCAGATGAGTTTAGATGGCGCCACCCAAAATATTCCTCCAGGGCTGCTGTGTGTAGATGTGTGTTGTTATTGCTGAAATCTACGTACATGAAACTGCAACCGATGTTCCCATTTTGAAGGCATTTTTTTCTGTCTTGAGTGGCTTTTTGCAGACTATCCTTTAACAAAAACAAGTCCTGATTAATATAAACTGTTAATACCACAATGATGATAACCTTGGTCAGTTGCTGTTTGTGCTTGTTTTGTGCAATAAATGACTTAAAATAAGGTCAAATATCTGACTGAATAAGGCAATTGCCCTTGAAATAAAGATAATCTTGCTTCCACGGCCCTTTTAAAGACAAGTAATCTTATCGGATTAAAAAAAGACTTATTGGCCTAAAATAAGACCATTTCATTTGTTTTTTGCAGGGCAAATACATATTTCAAAACAGGCTGTTCAAGCCCTACAAAAGCCGTCCCATTTGAGGACATAACTCTGATGATTAAACCCCACTTCGCAGGGCTACGCTGAAGAATTGGATTGCCATATGAGTAAGACCGGGGGTCACGCAAGGTCAGCGAGAACATGCTGCCATTTCATTTGTCCAGAGCAGGACAAGGCAGAGCTGGGTAATCTGATTGCTGTGTGTATGACAGAAGGGGACAGTCTGGGATGCATGAGTGAGCTTTGGGCTCCGATGTGGGGCAGTTTTACTCATCTGCACTGTTTCATGGGTTCTGAGTGTCAGCTTATACTGTGCCAAATGAATTGGCACTTGGTGTTTCAGCAGATGCTATCAGTTCCATTAAACATGGGAGAGTGTGAGTAATGCAGTTTGGGCCTTGCAGCTGTAAACAGGGCAGTTTTGGAAAGCTTCCGACTGTTCCATGTCTCATACTTGCCAGAAACAGACTGATCTGGAATGACTGACCATCTTTATACCCATAAATATGACCAAAATGACCGCTGGATCAGTCTTATACTGCAATGTGAATAATATCACAGCCCTGTTCCTTATGCAGTACTTTCAGCACACTGGAGCAAAATGCCTCCAAAGATAAAACTCAGTGCCCCAAAATTGAATTAAGAATGTTTTTGTATCTTGATAAACATGGGTTAAACCTAGGGGTGCACGGATCCGATACTCAGTATCGGTATCAGTCTGATATGGACCCAAATTACTGAAACCGATATCAGAAAAAGCCTGAACAATCATGTAAATGTTTAACTAAAATTTGAGGAATATGCCAGAAAGACAGATACACATATGAGCAGGAAGCCTGTGTCCCTAACGGTTCCTGCTCCCTGCATAGTGCACTTAAAATACAGACTCCTGCACTCAAACAGTGTATAAAATGTCTAACAAAGTGCCTTTGGCTTTTGAGCCATGCATGCAGAACTCTGTAATGGAGATTTTGTGTACTATATGGATGTAGAAACAAATTTTATGACTTGCATAGCGCCCTCAGGTTCAGTGCATCCAGACAGATGTAGTATTAACAGCTTAGCTGTTGAAGAGGTCCTCATTCCCTCCCCATTACTTAGCATGCTGCCAGCCAGCGTGTGTGTCTTCTATTAGCTGACCAAACAGAAAATTTAATACACCACTTTTGTACAGGCCACATTTTGTCTTTTATTTTTCCAGTATGTTAAATTCAGCAAATAAACTGTAGCTGTGCATTAGGGCTGTTCTCTGTAGAGAGTGTGTACTTACTTTCACTTAGAAAATCAACACAACATGCCGTTTGACCAGAGGCGCCCAAACATTTGCAGACGTCTGTAAATCTAGTCAGTCCTCCACCGCGGCTTGTAGAATAACATATTGGACGACAGCAATAAATCCTACCTTGTCTAGCCTTGGTGACCCCAGAATGGGTGAACTGTTCTTGAAACCTGTTTTTCTTACTTTAGAATGGAATGTTTTCATTTCAGTGGTCCAGGATGTCCAGATAGTAGAAGATCTGAGCTAAAATAAAGCCCCCTACAATATAAAACACAGTTAGAGATTAATTATACTGTATTTGAAATGCAGATTCATTGTGATAAAGACAAAAACAACAGCAACAATAATAATAATAATAATAATTTATATGTAATTTTTTTATATAGGTAATGTGACTTTCATTTGTAGTGTGTAAATTTTGATTTATTGGTTGATTGATTATTAATCATAAGTAAGTACTAACAACAACAACAACAATAATAATAATAATAATAATGATCGTTATTATTGTTGTTGTTGTTGTTCTTAGTAATTATTATTATTATTATTATTATTATTATTAATAATGTAATTTGTACCATTGTGTCATTGAGCAAGACACTTAACCCTCAGTTGCTCCAGGGGGACTGTTCCTGTAACTAATGATTTTAAGTCACTCTGGATAAGGGCGTTGGCCAAAAATGTCTTTCATTTGGGCTGTGAGTCTTGACTGATTGATTGATTAGTAATAGTAGTAAGTAAGCAAGTACTTAAAATGTTGTTACTTTTATTATTGTTATTTACTTTATATAAAAAGCTGTATTTGACATGTTCTGTGTTTCTCTTCCACTGCTTTTCAGTTCTGCAAGGCGTGTGTGGGTGTGATATTAAATATTCATCAGCTCTCTCGCCTGAGCGCTGCATGGGGTGTGATGAGGCATTCGGCTACGAAAGCTGATCGCAGTACAAAGAAAACAATTAGCTGGTTTTGATTTGAAAATGACGCTTCCCAGCCAGGACAAATTAGCATGCACAGGTTTGAGGTCTGAGGCAGGAAAAGTCTGTTGTGACTTAATTTGGAAAGTGCACTCACTGTCTGAAATGTTTCAGGAACTGCTTTTACAACATATCACACATTCATAATTTAAAGGCTCAGTTCTTCAGATCTGCAGAGCTTCAAACCAGGTCTGCGTCAGCAGGAGTCTGCACAGGACAGGACTAAAGCGAGGACAGGCCCGGCCTAATACTGCAAAAAAGAACTGGAAATGTTCTCGATGGAATCATGGAATGGAATGATTTTAAAGGTTGTGAGGAGTGAACAAGGCACTTCACATATACAGGGATTATATGAGGATGAAGTACAGGCTTGATGCCCATGATTGTATATTGCAGTCATTTTATGACCTTTTTGTTAGATAATAATGTATACACTATATGGACAAAAGTATTGGGACACCCCTGTTTTTCAGGGTTTGGGCAAGGCACCTTACTTCCAGTGAAAGGCAATCTTAATGCTTCAGTGGACCAAGACATTTTGGACAACGCCATGCTTCCAACTTTGTGGATATGGTTTGGGGAAGGCCCTTTTCTGTTTCAGCATGACTGAGGCCCAGTGCACAAAGCAAGGTCCAAGGTCGGTGTAACGGTCAGGCGCCCCAATAATTTTGTCCATATAGAGTGTAATAGCAATATATAATACATGGACCTAATGCAAGAGCCTTCATCTCATAAGTAGTTTTGGCTCACTAGATTACAAAATCACTAGATGGCAAAACAGTCCACTCACAGGGCTTTTAGTGCCTTGACACATTAAAGGGCCTATATCATGGAAAACGTGATCATGGGAAAATGTGCAAATTTTTTATTATAATGTATTTAAATTGTATTATGCAAACTGTTAAACAAATTGCAAAATTACTGTTTTGCAGCTGACTGTTTTGTGAAGTCACAGAAACCTACATATTTTCATATATCCACCTATTTAGCCTACAGCAGTTTTGCCACGCCCATTCACAATGACATAATAAGTAGTGTCTTAGTATGGACGACATTTGAATACATAAGGTAGCCAATTGGAAAAGAGATCAGTCATTTACACATATCAGTATTAAGAGACAGTAACAAAAACAGATGGTTTAACTCTAAAAGACGTTAAAAATGGGCATGTATAAACAATTTATAACTGTTTTTGGTACATATAACCAAATAAATGAGGTAAGTTTACAGGAAAACATGAAAAATGTAAGATATGGACTCAGTGATCAGTCATAGGTAAGTCATTTTAAATAGCTTTAACTTTCTTAATTGCTTCGCTAAGGTCAAAACTGTCATAGAACAGCTGAAGCGGTATCCCATGAAGTAAATATCTCTAGATCCTTTGTCATTCATGCCACTAATTATGATAATAGAATAAAGTGTGCTTAATTAATGTTATACTTTTTATATTGCCAGAGTAAATTTTTATAGATTTACAATTGGCTGAGGCTCATTAAAGATTGTTAGATTGTAGGAAATCTGACTGCAAGCCAAATAAAATAGGTAACACATCATAAAGTGAGATGTAGACCTTCTCCTCAGGAGTCAAGAGACGCTATGTGAGATGCTGTAAGCCTAGACAGTGGTGGGATTGATTTGTAAGACAATGCTGCCCTCTTGCACCTGTAGCCCTACAGCCCATGGACAACTGTCTGCCACAACAGACCAAGTAGCTTCAAATTCTTTTGACAAAATCCATTCAGGAGAAGGACAGCTACAGTGCAGTGAAGTTAAAAGTGGGAAATGGCAGCCATTGTACCCTTAAACAAGATAGTTGAGATATTTGGAATAAAGTACTAAATTCAAGTTTTCCATTCTTACTTGCCATAGTTAAAGCAGGGACTGTACAAGATGTTGCCCACCTTATTGTGATGTTAGCATTCTTTCCCAAATTCTAAAATACCATATTAGAACATCACCAACGCATTGATCAGAACCACTTTGACACGATATTTTACTGCTTCTCTGAATCAGTAGCAGTGTTTGAAAAATGGAAAAAAATTGGAGGCCATAATAATCTGAATAACAATACAGTCCTTTGAATACAGATGACCATTCATTACTACAAACATAACATATAAAGCTATCAAGCTAGCTATATACTAGCTAGCTTTGGACAACCGTTAACTGTTAACTACAGCTAGCCACAGCCAAACGCATTGGCTATTGCTAATGTTACTCAACAAGCAAACCTGAAAAATAATAGTTTTAACGCCTTTTAGTAAAATAGTTACCTCTACACAACTAATTGCTAGCTTTTGTTTACCCTTAACTTTATTGATCATGAAAATCTGAAAACAGCTTTTTAACACCTTTAATTGGGTTAGCTAGCACCACACAACTCATAGCTAGTTAACTATATCCGGCCACAGCTGGCTATTGCTAATGCTACTAAATGGGCAAATCTGAAAAATAATAGCTTTTAACCCCTGGGTTAAAACCCCTGGGTTTAAATTGGGTTAGCTAGCTACATAGCTACACTACAGCAGCAAACAGGATGGAAAAAGAAGATGTTGGTTGTTTTGTTTGGAATCTGGTGGCTAATGTTAACAAGATAACAAGAATATCTGAGCAGGCTGCAAATCTGACCAAAAGAGGAGGTCACACCTTGGGTTTTGCTTACTAATGTTAAGTGTCTAATTTCTCAGATGTGCAAAAGCACAGTACCACAATAAATAATGTTCTTTTTTAGAAATGTCATGGGAGAACATTGTGAGAACGTCAGCAACCGCCTGTCCCACAAACATCTGATACTCATTGGTACACCTGTAGTCTTAACGAGCAAACGTCACATTAGACGACCACAAAGAAGAAAGACGAAACACCACAAACCACGAGTGTGGCTTTTGTCACACACCAGAAACTTATTTTACATAATACCATAAAAACCCACAGGATGAGCATTAGCTGAGTAATTTTTTTATGCAGTTCGTCCACTGAATCACCCGTGCTGAAAAATCCAGTTTAGACCAGCATGAATACCAATTTATAAGCCTGATAATACTGGTTGCACTTGTGTTTTTTCCATCTAGGACACTAGGACTTGAAGATAATGTCACACTAGTGTTCTTTCTTCCTTTTTCTTTATCTCTCTCTCCCTTTCTTTCTATCTAGTGTGCTTGGACTTGAGTTCAGCATTAAAGCAGCGTTATTTCTATCTAGGGCACTAGGATCTGAAGGCAATGTTGCGCTAGCGTTGTTTCTTTCTTTCTTTCTTTCTATTGCACTAGGACTTGAGGGCAGCATTACATTTGTGTTCTTTCTATCTTGTGCAATGGGGCTTTGAAGGCAATGTCACACTACTGTTTTTTCTTTCTTTCTTTCTTTCTAGTGGACTAAGATTTCAACATTAGACTAGACTAGTGCACTTGAAGGCAGCATTACATTAGTGTTCTTTATACACAAGGCACTAAGACTTGAAGGGAATATCATTCTGTGATCTTTCATTCGTTCTCTCTCTCTCTCTAGTGCGCTAGTGTAGGGGACTTTCTCTCTCTAGTGCACTAGTGTAGGGGTCTCTGTCTCTCTCTCTCTCTCTATAGTGCATTAGTGTAGGGGACTCTCTCTCTAGTGCACTAGTGTAGGGGACTTTCTCTCTCTAGTGCACTAGTCTAGGGGTCTCTTTCTCTCTCTATAGTGCACTAGTGTACTCTCTCTCTCTCTCTCTCTCTCTCTCTCTCTCTCTGTCTCTCTCTCTCTAGTGAACTAGTGTAGGGGACTCTCTCTTTCTCTCTCTCTCTTTCTCCCTCTCTCTCTCTGTCAGTTCAGTTTTTTTCAGTTCAGTGAGATTTATTGGCATGACCATGAGCATGAACAGTATTGCCAAAGCATTGAAAAGAAACAATAAAAGATTTAACAAGAAAATAAGATAAAATTAAACAAGAAATATGAAATAGTATATACAAATACAGATACATATAATAATAGTAGTAATACTGTTTAAAATAAATCAATACAAAATAAATACATAAATAAAAATAAAGAAAATACATAATAGGTTAATATACAATAGTGTAAACCAGGAGACAGGAGACAGACAGGCCTGTGTGTGTGTGTGTGTGTGTTTGGGGTGCATTACTTGCTGTCTGTCAGGTTGTGACAGGCAGACACGTACTGTCCTGCTAGAACACAGCTCTCCTTCCTTTCTCCAAACAGGAGGGGCAGTTTGTCAGCGTTGGGCAGCAGGGGGAACTGGGGGTGTGTTAACAGGAATTTTTAAAAGTAATTTTCCCGTACGTAACTAAATTTGTCATTCTGTGAGAAAGTGCAGCTCTGTCTCCACCGTGTTAGTGCTGCACTGTGTGCACACTCTCTGCTCTGCAGGGAGCCAGGATTTCTGATAGCGGCCTGTCTCTACGGCCAGAGTGTCTGCACTGAGTCTGTACTTTGTTAATATGGTTCTGTGTGTGTGTTCAGTCACCATGCTAAGGTAATCAGCTACAGTGTACTGACGCTTTAGGACCAGATAGCACTGCATTTTGCTTTGTGTTTGTGTGTTCCAGTGACTGATGTAGTTTTGTGTCTGTAGTGTTATAATTTGGTGAGGTCTGATTGTTCTCGTGTCCGGCTGCTCCTGATGTGTTATTGTGTTGGTGTCCATTAGTGAGCTGAGGTTCAGGACCAACAGGGTGAGGGCACTCTTCTCCCTGCTCAGTTCTTGGGTCTGCAGGGCTTTGTGGTGATAGGACTGAGGGTCGCTGTGTTTTAGATGGAGTCAGTATTTAATGGATCTTTTCTGAATTTTGAGCAATAGTGAGAATCGGCCTAATTCAGCTTTGCAGCTGTTGTTTGTTTTGTGTCTGTGAACCTGTAGAATGGATTTACAGAACTGTGTGTGCATGATTTCGACTGGGTGTTTGTCCCATTGTGTGAAATTTTGGTTTGTAAGTGACTCCCAGACCTCGCTACCGTATAACAGAATGGGTTAGATCACTGATTCATATAGTTTAAGCCAGATTCGGCTTGGAATTTGGATGTGAATTCGATTTTTAATAGCGTAAAATGCCCTGCGTGCTTTCTCTGTCACCTCGTTCACTGCTGGACTGAAATTTCCAGTGGATTTTCAGTCCTAAATAATCTTTACAATTGTCTATGGTGTGTGATACTAGAGTGAAATGGGGTGTGTGTCCTTGATATCTGGATCTTTTCTGGAATACGATGGTTTTGGTCTTTTTTGTTGACTGTCAGGGCCCAGGACTGACAGAACTGCTGCAGCAGGTCCAAGTTCAGCTGGAGACCCTGAGCGCTAGGGGACAGCAGGACCAGGTCGTGTGCATACATTAGGAATCTCTAGTGTGAAACCAGGCGCTGCAGACCTCTCTAACATACAGGCCAGTCATATATATGTTAAAAAGTGTTGGGCTCAGACAACAGCCCTGTCTCACTCCACGCTCCTGAGAGAAATATGTGGTTCTTTTATCACCAATTTTAATTCTGCACTTGTTGTTTGTGTACGTAGATTTAATGATATCATATGTTCTGCCCCCTACACCACTTTCAATGATTTTATAGAATAGCCCTTCATGTCAAATTCTGTCAAATGCTTTTTGGAAATCTATAAAGCATGCGAATATTTAGTTTTTGTATTGGTTTACATGTAGATCAATTAGAGTGTGTAGGCTGTAAATATGATCACTGGTGTGGTGATTTGGTATGAATCCAATTTGGCTTTTACTCAAGACAATGTGTTTCATAAGGAAGTCTATGAATCTGGAATTAATGATGCTGCATAAAACCTTGCCCAGGTTACTGTTCACACAGATGCCTCTGTAATTATTGGGGTCGAATTTATCTCCACCTTTGAAAATGGGTGTTATTAGGCCTCGTGTCCAGATGTCAGGGAAATAACCTACACTCAGAATCATGTTAAATAATAATTTAAGAATAGCTAATTGGAATTTTTTACTTGTCTATTTAATCATTTTGTTTAGGATGCCATTGGGTCTGCATGTTTTTTTTTGGATTTGAGACTACTAAATGCATGTGAGGGTTCCTGCTCAGTGATGGGGGAGTCCAGGGGATTCTGAGAGTCTTTTATGGCCAAGTCTAATGTTATTATTGTTTGGTGTGTAAAGTGATTTAAAGTGACTGACCCATATGTCACCATTTTGTACTGGCAATTCAGATTTAGATTTATTTAGTTTTTTCCATTGCTCCCCGAAACTATTATAGAGTCCTCAGTTAATGTTAGTTGTGTTTGTGTGTTGGGATTTTTTGATTCTGAGTGTATGTGTATAGAGTTTTAAAGTGTTACAGCTATGAAGGCATAACTCTGCATTGTCAGGATCCCTATGTTTTTGATTTGATCATTTTCGTAATTCTTTTCTAAGGTTTTTACATTCTGTGTCAAACCATTTGTCGTCGGTGGGGTTTTTTGGTTTGTTTCTAGGTTGTTTTAATTGACAGATTTTTGCAGATCTAATGAAGATATGATTTATATTCCTAACTGCGAGGTTGACGCCTTCAGTACTGTGAGGGTATGTGATGTCCAAAAAGGTCTCTAGTAGTGTTTGAATTTTGTAGTTGCCGATTGCTTTTTGGAACTCTTCGTTGCTCTTTTGTGCCCATCTGTACGGTCTCCGGATATTGTACAGCTTACTTTCTCTCTCTGTCTCTCTATTTCTTTCTTTCTCTCTCTCTCTCTCTCTCTCTATACATATATATATTTCTTTCGCTCTCTCTTTCTCTCTGTGTTTCTTTCTTTCTGTCTTTCTCTTTCTCTCTCTCTCTCTCTCTAATGCACTAGTGTAGGGGACTCTCTCTCTCTCTCTCTAGCGCACTAGTGTAGGTGACTCTCTCTGTCTCTCTTTCTCTCTTTCTATTTCTTTCTCTCTCTTGTGCACTAGTGTAGGTGACTCTCTCTCTCTCTTTCTCTCTATTTCTCTCTCTCTCTTGTGCATTAGTGTAGGGGACTCTCTCTCTCTCTCTCTGTCTCTCTATTTCTCTATATATTTCTCTCTCACTCTTGTGCGTTAGTGTAGGGGGATGTCTTTCTCTCTCTCTCTCTCTCTCTCTCTCCCTCTTTCTTTTGGGATTTTAATAATGTTCTTTTTTCCATGCACGATGATGTGAATTTCATATTCTCAGAGTTGCTGTTGTAATGCATTATAATTGTTAATTTGTGGAGTCCCACCCCGGTTTACCACCAATATTACTGTGTAACGGGGCATTACAGTATTTTAGACCTAGCAGAATGTTTTATAATATAAATGTCATATTTTGTGATTTTAAACTCATTTTAATGGCAAACCATAAATAATAAAGTTTGTCTTTAAAATTACAAAAATTTCTCTCTCTTTCTCTCTATCTCTCTCTCTCTCTCTCTCTCTCTCTAGTGCACTAGTGTAGGGGACTCTCTCTCTCGCTCTCTCTTTCTCTCTCTATTTCTTTCACTCTCTCTCTCTCTCCCTCTTTTTCTCTCTCTACTTCTTTCTTTCTCTCTCTCTCTCTCTCTCTCTCTCTCTCTAATGTACTAGTCTAGGGGACTCTCTCTCACTCTCTCTCTCTCTTTTGGGATTTTAATAGTGTTCTTTTTTCTATGCATGATGATGTGAATTTAAAATTCTCAAGAGTTGCTGTTGTAATGCATTATAATTGTTAATTTGTGGAGTCCCACCCCGGTTTACCACCACTATTACTGTGTGATGGGGCATTATAGTATTTTAGGCCTAGCAAAAATGTTTTATAATGTAAATGTCATATTTTGTGATTTTAAACTCATTTTAATGGCAAACCATGAATAATAGAGTTTGTCTTTAAAACTTCAAAATTTTCTCTCTATATATATTTATTTTCTCTCTCTCTCTCTCTCTAATGCACTACTGTAGGGGACTCTTTCTCTCTCTCTATCGCTAGTGCACTAGTGTATATTGGAACACTGTCTAGTGCCCTAGTGTGAGTGTATATTGGGACACCCCCCCCTCCCTTCCCCTCCCCTCCCCTCTCCGGTTTTCGTCTGTAAACATCCCGCTGATTTTAAAGCGTCTCTGAGCGGGAGGCGCCATCTTAGCGCGATTCAATGAGAGGGAGCTGGACGGAGGGAATCTGTTTTTAACCTCTTTCCAGCGGGGAAGGGAGAACCTACACCACCCCGCCCCGGCCCGGACAGAGCCCTGGTGAATGGTGAGTCGGAGCCGGATGCGAACGAAGGCTCTTTTTGGAGAATTTGAACCAGGATTTACGACGCTCCGCTCGGCTAGGTGCTCGGTCGGGCTCGGGAAACTCGCTAGCCTGTTTAGCAACTTTTAGCGTTAGTTTGCCAGCCAGTACGACTTGCTTTCGGTTCATGTTAATAATTAATAATGATATGACTATAAACCACGTTTTGTATTTAATTTCCAAAGCTTTCGAATGTGTAATTTGAAGTCTACGCGTTATTTGTTTTGAGGATTAGCTAAGCTAACGTTTGCTAATCAGCTAGCTAGCAGTGTAGCTGGAGCGTTATTTTATTTTGAGATGCAGACGTGGAAAACTAATGCAACTACACTCGTTTTTAGTTTTTGTAATGTTTCTGCACGTCATTTGATGCTGTCTACGATTGAAACTGCTAGTTAATTGATTTTTTATTTGGTACCTACCGTCTGTGTTGCGTTGGTTTGCACCTGGCTGTGCAAAAAAGACGAGGTAAATTTAACTTAATAAGCAAGTAAACGCAAGAAATTAATCTGTAATGTCCCCACCTAGACTGTTAAACTGTAACGAGATGCAGCTTGTCGCCACACAACGTCCTGGTGGTTTTGATCTCGAGTTTAGTCTTTAATCTGTTTTTATTTGGCTACTTGGGGTGGTTGTTTCACTCTGATTTCAAGTCTTATAGTTGTTTGCTGTTTTACTGACTTTTTAACTCGCCATTTGTGTTTGAGACTACAAACACAGCTACAAAACGGCGATGGACAAAAGTATTGGGACACCCCTGTTTTTCAGGGTTTGGGCTAGGTCGCTTACTGCAGCGTACCAAGACATTTTGGATAATGCCATGGTTCCAATTTTGTGGACACAGTTTGGAGAAGGCCCTTTTCTATTCCAGCATGACTGTGCCCCAGTACGCGAAGAAAGGTCCATAGAGACATGGTTTGATGACTTTGGTGTGGAAGAACTTGACTGGCCCGCACAGAGCCCTGACCTCAACCCCATCCAACACCTTTGGGATGAAGTGGAATGCTCTACAGAATGAATGGGCACAAATTCCCCACAGAAACACTCGAATCTTGTGAAAAGCCTTCCAAGACGAGTGGAAGCTGTAGTAGCTGCAAAGGAGGACCAGCTCCATATTAAAGTTTATGTATTTGAATGCAGTGTCATTAAAGTCCTTGTTGGTGTAATGGTCAGGCGTCCCAATACTTTTGTCCATATAGTGTATGTATGTTGAAGCAACAAGTTGCCCAGACTAATGTCTTGTGTCTTTCCCCAGGTGTAGCTGACTCATAATCTTTGACTGTCCACGGGGCAATGTTTTACGCCCACTTCGTCCTCAGCAAACGTGGGCCGTTGGCCAAGATCTGGCTAGCGGCCCACTGGGACAAGAAGCTGACCAAAGCACATGTCTTCGAGTGCAACCTGGAGAGCAGTGTGGAAAGCATCATTTCACCTAAGGTATGTTCTTTTGTCTCATGTTTGTTGTGTATTTGTCACTAGACTGTAACTGCCAGACCTGTTGCATGCAAATCGGTGCTTCATTTCCATTCCCATAATAAACTGGTGTTACATGTTTAGGTGAAAATGGCTCTGCGTACGTCTGGTCATCTTCTCCTGGGTGTGGTGAGGATCTACCATAGGAAAGCCAAGTACCTGCTCGCCGACTGTAACGAGGCGTTCATTAAGATCAAAATGGCTTTCCGACCAGGTAATGACAAATGTGTATTTTAATTTTATCTCTTCAAGTTATCGTAGTCTATGTTAAGTTAAGTCAATTGAAGTGGCCCTTATAGTCACATGTGAATACACTACAGCACAGCACACGGTGTGAACAATGTGAAATTCTTTCTCGGCATTTAACCCACTCAAATGAAGCAGTGGCCAGGCAGTGACTCAGTGTGTGAGGACTGTACCTTGCTCAAGGGTACGTCAGTGGTGCCGCTGGCATTCCTGGGATTCGAATCCACAACCTTCCAGTCACAGGGGCAACTCCCTAACCACCAGGACACCAGCTGCCCCAATTCACTGACAGAATATGAAGCTGTGCTGATAAAATGATTAATTCAGAAGTAATTAATCTGTTCTGAATTGTCTGTGGTCCTCAGGTGTTGTGGATCTGCCTGAAGACAATCGTGAGGCTGCTTACAATGCCATCACCTTGCCGGAGGAGTTCCATGATTTTGATCAGCCTCTTCCAGATCTTGAGTGAGTTGCAGTTTGTGACCCTTTGTTAGTAGTGATTGACTAATTTTTCAGTATTAACTCATTCATGAGGGAAATGCCACAGAACTTATTCTATTTGGTTTAAAGTAAAAAAAAAAATTGTAGTTATAGTTGGGATTGTTACTCTGAAAAGTAATCCATTACAAATTACAAATTTTTTCTCTCCAAATGTAATGGAGTCTTTATGAACAAAATGTGATTAAAGAGGTGTTCATTAAATAAAACTCAAGTCAAATGTGTTTACGTAAGATTGGGTCTGTCTTCTACAGCACAGGATTTTTATTTATCTATTTTTATTAGCAAGATTACATGCTTCCATTTAACAGTTGTTCGCTATTCTGTCAGATTTTGGACTTGAATGGTATTTTACTGTGAATGGTGGTTTAGTAAAAGACCGGACTTAAACCCAGGTGCATTCCTTACTATACTTGTTTTAATAGCTGTCTCCAGTATGCATTTTTTTAAATAGCTTTTATTTAAAGCTTAATAATGAAGAGATTACCAAAGATGACTCTTGTAATTTGATTGTGTAGAGCATTAAAAGGAATCTCGACTGGTTTTGACCTTAAAATGTTGTAAATACCATAGTATTAAAATTTGTACTAAAAACATACATTTTATTCATTGGAAAAAAAAAAAAAACACGGTAAATATCCGGCTATTTGTAAGTTGCTGTTTTTACAGTGCTCTGTGTTGTGGTGTCAAATGGTTGCACTGGAATTGACCCTTCTCTGTTGAGCGCTGAGCGAG
Source organism: Brycinus macrolepidotus (assembly GCA_037974445.1). Taxonomy (NCBI): domain Eukaryota; kingdom Metazoa; phylum Chordata; class Actinopteri; order Characiformes; family Alestidae; genus Brycinus; species Brycinus macrolepidotus. The sequence goes on from JBBPCZ010000001.1 coordinate 2,007,258, forward strand.
TACTCATTCATGACATATATCTGCTCTACGGCCTTTTCGGTTTCAGCCAGAGCGACACATTATCCAAGACAAAAACACTGATTTCAGCTGTATTGGCTGTAGGCAGTATTGATTTAGTCAGGTAGTAAAAATGATAAAACCACATAGGTGTAGAGGGAGTGGGGTGAAATAAATGAATGTGTGTAGCAAATTGATCAGACAGCTTGTCTCTGCTAACAGAGCAAGAGAATACACACTCTGAAATAATTTTAGATGAAACTGACACTTGCAAATCAGTGTTTAGCAGAGATGTTTTTTTTGTGGGATGTACCTCTTGTAAGTTGCGGGAGCAATTTAAACTTGAGCTGTTATCTGGCAATGTTGCATCACACCGCTTACAAAACACCCCTTTAACCCTTTCCAGACCACTTTCCGGACCACTGCAGACTTCTTGTTTTGTCTGCTTTCCATGATTTTGCCTGATCTGTAACCGTTGTTGAATATATTAGCAGAGCTCACTCGCTCATGTTCCTTAAAAGCCTTTTAGAGCCATCTTGGAAGACTGAAGCCTTTTTAAAAGTGTCTGACGGGGATTTGCGAACATCTTACCTTTTAAACTTGTAATGTAGAAGTCATATGTGTAGTTCCTTTATCTTTTTCAAAGCACCTTTTGAGGGAGTCTTTGCAGATGTAACGCTACTCTGGCTTTGACCTCTTTCAGTGACATCGATGTAGCACAGCAATTCACACTGAACCAGAGCCGAGTGGAGGAGATCACTATGAGAGAGGAAGTGGGGAACCTCAGCATCATGGCTGACAACGACTTTGGTAAAATAAATATATAAATAGATCAGTTTGGGCTCATTAACCGTACTTGAACATTTTTGTAATACATAATTTAAGCGAATAAGTTCCACTTAGTTTTAACCATTGCAAACCAGGAACGTGCACAGGCTGACTGATTTATTTATTTTTCTTCTTCAGGGGATGTTTTTAACCTGCTCTTTGTGTTTTAATGGTAGGTGACTTTGGCATGGATGATCGGGAGATCATGCGGGAGGAGAGTGCCTTTGAAGTTGACATCATCCACGGATCATCCGCCTCCAATCTGTTGCTGGAGGCAGAGCCTGGCCCCGCCCACCTGCCCGACAAGTCGACCAACCTTGACTATGATGACTTTGGAGAGAATAACCTGGAGAACACTGATGGTGGAATACTGGGTAAGGACTTTAATGCAAGCTTTATTGACATGGATTACAGTTAAACATTTCATGTTAAACAGTCATTCCACTGGTTTTCTGAAGTTTCTCTATAATTGTTGAAACGTCACCAACATCATTCAGATTCGGTTGATGTGAAATGGTGTATTTTAGAAATTTAACACCTCAGTTTCCTTTACACTGGTGGTGATGAAAACCAGGAGTCACAGTGTCTCGCACCAAAAAATAATAAATAAAAACAAAACAAAACAAAAAAAACACTTACACCTACAGTTACAAAAACCTAAGGTATTGTAACCTTACTAATGTGAAGTGGTCAATTCAAAACATTGTTTCTTGATCTATCTTCACACCCTGCATATAAGGTTCTCTAGAGTAGAGTATTTTGCATTAAAGCTCTGAATTATTATTATTTTTTTTAACTGTTTACTGCATTAAATCGGTGGAATTCCAGTACAAGACACGTATTTGTTGCGTACACTGTGTTGGTTTGCTTATTACTATTATTGTTTAATTAATGTATGTTTACTCATTTTAGTGGATAAACTCTTGAGCAGTGATGGTGGTGGAGGAATATTTGATGATCCTCCAGCCATCACAGACAGCGTTATGATGCCCCCAGACCATGGAGACGATGATGACGATGACTTTGGTCACTTCTCCCGTAAGTTTTTTTTTTTTTTTTTTTTAATAAAGCTTGTATAGAGCAGCTTTAAATTGTGCCATATCAACAATAATACATTGATCTTGTTTTGTAAAACAATCTTGCATTTAGTTGATCATTTGCATGTTAGAAGGGACTCTTCTGAATATCTGTATATTTTTATTAGTAGTTCTTAAACTAAATTGATGGTATCTGGCTGCTTGATTTTGTCCCTGGCTTATTCAGTTGTGTGCATCTCTTATCTTTACTGTGCGTGATGTTGGTGTATCAGCGGCGGGTGCTCCAGACAGTCCTGATTCAGGACCTGTGGAGACTCGACCCAACACCACAGACCAGACAGAGCAGACTACACTGGTGCCCAATGAGGAGGAGGCTTTTGCGCTGGAGCCCATCGACATCACTGGTAATGAAACAACCCAAACAAAATAGATTTTTCTTTGTCTGATGTTATTCAGAGCTGTGGTGCCTGGAAATGCAGTCCATCTTATTGTTTTTTTTGTCTGTAGACTGGATATGCTTTTCAGATATTGAATATAAGAACCACATGAGCCAGCTGCTATACAGCAAGCTAGGGGCTTTGTTGAAAATTTGAATTGTATGATATTACAAGGAAATGTACAAGAACTATTTAAGAAGAAAAAGCAAGGACTGCATATTTAGCATGGGCTGTAGAATAGTTGTAATGGTGGTTCTGTTTTTGTTTACAGTGAAAGAGACAAAGGCAAAGAGGAAGAGGAAGCTGATTGTGGACAGCCTGAAGGAACTGGATAGCAAGACCATTCGTGCCCAGCTGAGTGACTACTCTGACATAGTCACCACACTTGATCTGGCTCCGCCCACCAAGAAGCTGATGATGTGGAAGGAGACTGGAGGGGTGGAGAAGTTGTTCTCTCTGCCTGCACAGCCACTCTGGAATGGCAGGCTGCTCAAGGTAACAAAACAGTCTGCAGTGCTTTTTCATTCACAGGCTGTGTTGTCTGAGTGCACAAGGAGTTACTTACCATGTCAGTGTTGCAGAGTCACCGCCCACAACCCAGAAGTTACATCAACACTTTTCTCTCTGCACTTTGTGACGTACCTGTTTAAATCAGAATCAGAAAACGTTATTGATACCAGAGGAAATTGCTTATGCAACGACTGCACAGAGACACAGACAAGAACAATATGAAGTATAAAGTCAAAATAAAACTCCATAAAGTACTCTGAAAATACTCTTTACTTAAATACACTATGCTATATACAGAAACTGCTGTGGTCTAAGGTTTTATTTCATTTACTATTAAAACATTTTTAGTCATGGTGCCACATGCTGTTCAGCAGATTTTTATTTTTCACCTGATAACACCAGTACTTGTAATAATGTACCTAAAGACCTGGCTTATCCTGCGTACTGAAAGATGCTGAATTTATTTGGAAGTTGCAAGCAGTATTAGTCATTTCCCAGTTTGCAGACTGATTTAGATTTGTGCAGGCCCTCTTTTAATGTGATTGTATCTCTCAGATGTTCACACGCTGCCTGACTCCACTGGTGCCAGACGAGCTGAGGAAGAGGAGGAAGGGCGGTGAGGCTGACAGTCTGGAGGAGTTCCTGAAGGAACTGGAGAACCCTGAGGTTCCCCGTGAAGAGCAGATGACACAGAGGGGTGATATTATTGGTAAGGGTACCATCCTTAGAGGATTTTACATGGGTTTGATAGGTTATCTTTGGCTCACGCTGACCAAAGATAGGTCATCAAAATGATTTGGCAGATTGAAACAGATGTGGAATCTGTTTGTGCCATTTTTGTTTTTAAATCTGCAGCACTTTTGCTCTTTATTTATTTCCAGACCCTTTATAGTCTTTGCTTTTCCACTGTGATTGTATGATGCCCTTTTAGGGTATTATTGTGTTTTTAGTACACACATCACCCTGTGCTGTGGTGAACGCCTAAACATTATTAAAAGTAGGCTGCTGATGCTTGCTGCTTCAGCATTGGAAGAACAAGAAGGGATGGATTTAGGTATATATTTAAGGAAGGAGAAAGTCTGTCCGTGAACAGGGAATGTGTGACATCTATAAATAAAATGCACCCTAATTTAATGTTAGGTTGGTCCACACGTGAATTGTGTGGACTTGTGGTGATTAACTTGATCATTATGGTTTGTTTCAATTGCTTTTGCACAGTAAACATGTATTGCTGCCTAAATGCTGAAGTAAATAAACATGGTCATGCAAGGTTAGCATACATAGGAATCCATTGAATGGTGTACATTTGGTTTTCTGGTGGCTGCTGTGGTCACAAAAGTTTTAATGACGATTTTAATGATATGAATAGGTATGTGCTTCTTTACCCCAAAGCTCTAATTGGTTTTCACTAAGAAGCAGATTTTTCTTTTTATTCACGTCTACATTCCTCTGGAGAGTAAACTGTGTTGTATTTTGTCTGCTGTAGATCAGACCATACTAGAGGAGCAGAGCTTGCTGGAGGTCTGTTCTATCGAGGGCAGTCGAACAGTTCTGGATGAAACTCTGATGCCTCCACCCTCCAGGCAGCGTGGAGTCAAGCGTAAGTCCCAGGAGCCTGATGCTGCACTGCAAGTGAGTAATCTAATGCCAGGTACTCCCCTCAGGCTTTTAATCTCCCCACAGGCTTATTTTTGTGATTATCACAGGTGCTGGACTCCTGGAGGAGTCCTAAAGGGCTACAGTGCTTTTTAGTGCTTCATTGCTTTTCCTACTCAAACCTGTCTGAGTATACTGAGTGTGATGTTTCCAAGCAAGGAAACCACCTGTGTTCATAATTTTAGAAAACAGCCATTTGTTGTATAAATGAGAAATGGCAGTATACTGGATAAGTGAGTCTGTGTTGCCTGTGTCTTTTTAATTACTTCTTAAAAGGCTATTTATTTTGTTGTTAATCGTAAGGCTTATTATTCAGTAACTGCTTTGAATTATTTGGTATTTACTATTAAATTAATATTTAATTTATTCTGAATGTTTATGAATTACTTGGCAACTACTGACACATGGGATTACTGATGCATTCTTAGGGATTAGTGGGTTATTCATTTTTAGTCATTTTACAATTTCAGTTTCAAATATTTGTCACATTGCTTAAAAACACAGAATGCGAATTGTGTTGATTTGAGGCAAAAATATGTAAAGAAAAGAAAGCAATGAATTCTTTCTTTTAGACACATCATGGATCTTGCAAAAACAAGTTCTAGTGATAACATGTTTTAGTGATAACATATGTATACTACCGTGTTAAGTACTGTTATTTAATTCTAAAGTTTTTAGACAAGAATGCTTATAGAATTAGGTTAATTTCGCTCATATTTTAACACTCTAGGAAAAAAATAAGGTTTGCCTTACTTTACACGTGACATTTTAACTGTAGACATTTGGGTGTGCATTTCATGTCACCAGATAAACGTCCTGATCATGAAGAGCCTTTCCATTTGGCTCTCCAGAAATGTATAGTGTAACTTTTCAAACTGTTAGCATATAAATTCAAATTTCAAATTCAAATTCAAATTTTATTTGTCACATACACAGTCATACACAGTACGATATGCAGTGAAATGCTTATACGA
>JBBPCZ010000001.1:2012796-2028909 GCA_037974445.1 Brycinus macrolepidotus
CTCCAGCTTGGTGGTGAGTGTGGAGGGAATTATGGTATTAAATGCTGAGCTGTAGTCGATGAAGAGCATTTTAACATAATTCCCTTTCCGAGTGTCCAGGTGAGTGAGTGATGTGTGGAGGAGATGAGAGATTGCATCGTCTGTGGAACGGTTCGGGCGGTATGCAAACTGTAGTGGGTCAAGTGTGTCCGGTAGTGAAGAGATGATATAGTATGCAATACAATGTTGGTTTGTTTACTCTGCAGCCAATGGGCATGCTTGATCAGTCTCTGCCGCCAGTGGACCAGACAGTCTTGTCCCAGCCGCTCGATATGCCACAGGTGGACCTGCCGCCTGAGGACAGCGCCAGCCTCTCCAGACTCGTCCCCGAGCTGGACCTGTTGGGAGAGAAGAACAAAGAGAAGGATGACAGCGAGGAGGAGGAGGAGGTGAGCATTTTCTTCCATGGGCGAAATTACTCTGGACGGCATCGTAACAGAACCTACAGAATGTTAACTTATTTATGGAAACATCATTTGAATGGACACAGTTAAATGCTGAGTATAAAGCACGTTGAATACAAATGTTGCAGGGAGGTTCAGTGTAAGAACATTGCGCGAGACCTCACCTGGTTAATGTAGTGTTGGAGGTGTTTAATGACGGGATTTGTAATTGTTTGATTCAAATAGGAGGGCGAGGGTCAAGGTACAGACCAGGACCAAGAAGAGAGGAGATGGAACAAGAGAACCCAGCAGATGCTGCACGGACTTCAGGTACACCTCTGTCATTACTGCACTTTTATAATAAATATCAGGAGATGGTATCATAAAGCTGACTATATTAGCTTTTATATGGCAAAAACTGTCACTGCCCTAACATTAGTACATGAAACAAATAACCTGTGGAAAAAGACAGGCTCCACTTCCTTGACCTAGTCCTCCTGATGTCATTTGCAAGAATCCACCACTCAGAACAACTAGTCAGAGCTAGGAGGGCCCTGTGATTGAGGGTCAGTCACTGCTTGTGCATGTACTGTGTGCATCACTCTTCTCCCACGCATGCTCTCACTCAGGCTAAGTATCTTCAGCAGCTTCAGGAACGCACTGGCAGATAAACAACCACCGGTAATGGGGGGGGGAAAGCTGCTGAATTCTAAAAGAATTAGACCGAGCCCACGATAAAACGAGGGTAAACATCATAGCAACTTTTCAGAGCTGGAGGGAGCTTCCGGGACCTCAAGGGATTCAAAACTGATGCTGAGTTGGTTACATTACTGCTTGACAAAGTTTCTAACTGGAGTATAACCAGGCGAAAGTCACTGTAAAGCTTGATGCATGTCTGGCTGTGTGGTGTTTAGTTCATGTTTCATAGATTAAATAATTTTTGGTTACCAAACTTTGTATAACTGGGTGCGCGGCAGACTTCTCTGTGGGGAGGGGCTTTGGAGTGCAGGCGGGAGGGAGGGAGAGTGGGAGGGGAGGGACCTGAAAGTTAAAATTTCAAGCTGCATACACTGTCTTAATCCTATTGACTGCAACTTTAAGTCCTGGAAGCAGAACATGGAACAGTGTTGTACGTTTTTGTAGCTGAAAGAAAAAGCACTGATATCAACAGCAAATAGCCTATTAGCCTGATCCTATTGCAGCAAGAGTAACTGGGTCTCCTCCTAGCCCTTATTCATTGTTAAATAAGAGCTTTTTCTAATTTAAGGCACAAATAAATACTTTACACTTTAATTGTAAAGCACATGCATACAGAGCACAATTAAGATATTAACAGTTCATAGAGAAATGGCTAGACTGCTGGAAGTGCAGTTGGTATTTTTAATCATCTTTTTAAATTGCTAATTTATTTACAATTGACTACTTTTTTGGTTTTGCAGCGTGTGGTGGCCAAGACAGGCGCACAGTCCATCAGCCTGCTGGATTTGTGTAAGAACAACAACAAGAAACAAGCTGCCGCCAAGTTCTACAGTTTCCTGGTCCTGAAGAAACAGCAAGCTGTGGAGCTGTCCCAAGCTGCGCCCTACAATGACATCATCGCCACCCCAGGACCACGGTTCCACATTGTATAGATGCATGTTCCTTTTTTTTTTTTTTTTTTTTTGGAAGTTGTATTTAACACTTTTTACTGTTTTTTGTACCCCTTTTCAGCTTGTTTCAGGCCAGTTTTGCATTTGATTCAAAACTATTTTGATTATGCCGAGATTGTCCTCTATATATAGCGGGGAGGTTTGCTTGTTGGTCCTTCTTTTTGTATTCCCATAACCTCAGCTGAACTTCTCAACCTCACTTTTTCATTCCACAGATTTTTTTTTTTTTATCATTTTGCTTTTACCCGATTTTACAGTTTAATTTCAGGTAGTATAGATGTAAACATTTTTACCTTTTTGATAATGTCACAACTGAGACAGGTTTATTTTTCAACGCTCTGGTGTATTTGAATGATGCAGAAGCTCAACATTTTGTATCTCTTTTAATGATGGTTATTAAAGGATTATTAAAACTCAGATTGGTAATTCTATGCACTTGTAATTAAACAGATATTTCAAGAGGGTTGGTTTTGCAGATTTTTTTAAACTGATATTAAATTGATTGTCTTTTGATGGCATTAAATTTTGTATTATTGTACACCATTTAATACTAATTTCAATTGATAATACACATTTTCTGGATTCATTGACTTCTTACATCTATTTTGTTCCTGCTAACGTGAAGTTCTGTTGGTGTGTGTATGATAGACTATAATAGTAACACCCCCCTGCCTTGTGATGGACAGCTATCAGAAAAATGCTGTTTATGCAACATTTAAGTATTTCAATGGCTTAACAGCAGGGATGCACTATTTTAGTAACTACTTAGAACTTATGCTTTCTTTTTTTTATTGATTGAAAAATCTTTTTTTACTCACTTATGTTTCCAAATGGGACACGACCACCTCTTTTCATACATACATTTCCTCTTGGACCTTCAAAAAACAAAGTAAATTACTATCAGGTAGAAAAAGCCGTGGAACTTTTGGTTTTCTTCTGCCAGTGCAATTCCCACTTTTCGATTTATTTATTAAGGCATCCAACTCGGTTCGTATCTGAATGAAATTATCATTGCGAGCCCACTTTGTTAGTCTGTGTAAGGATGGGTACTGCCCCTTAGTCAAACACCACTTAATAATGCAAGCCCATGCATGTTTATCATGGTATTCACATATTTACAGTATACAAGTACTACACACAATACTTGTGCAAAAGACTGGAGTCGCACCTCATTTCTTCATATTTTGCTTCCAAAGATCCAGGCTTCCTTGTATTTTTGAGGTAGTCTTAAGGACCAGTTCTCCAGTTCTTCCTGAAGGTCTTTCAAAGGTTCTCATTTTCAGTCCAAGAACTCAAGAGCTGGACTGAGTCCCGGCGTCGACACCATCCAACACCTTTGGGATGAACTGGAACGGCGATTGCGAGCCAGGCCTTCTCATCCAACATCAGTGCTTGATCTCATAAATGCTCTACAGAATGAATGAGCACAAATTCCCACAGAAACGCTCCAAAATCTTGCGGAAATCCTTCCAAGAAGAGTGGAAGCTGTTATAGCTGCAAAGGGAGACCAATTCCATATTAAAGTCTATGTATTTGAATGCAATGTCATTAAAGTCCGTGTTGGTGTAATGGTCAGGCGTCCCAATACTTTTGTCCATATAGTGGACAGGCGGGTCCAGATAGAGGCACTGCTAAATGTCTCGGCCGGTACTGAGATCAGAGCTCAAAACTTTAACCCGGGATTTCAGAGCTCCCGCTTTGACGGCTTCAGTGTTCACACTTTTCTTTTCTACGTTTCTCAGTTTTCAATATTATACGTGCCATAATAATAATCATTATATCTTTTTCAGGTAAACTTTCGAATATGTACATTCAGCTTCTACTAGAATTAACAATATAATTATTTAACTCTTTAACTCTTCTCTAGCTCAATATCTAGGTAGAGATTTTTTTTTAATTATTTATAGAAACATACAAACATACTTGTGAACATACGACTATAAGCATAAACCATCGATCCTACCTCAGGACCACTGTTTTACAGTTAATTCATTCATTCATTCATTAATACATAAATAAATACACAAACAAATGAACAATCAAGGATTAATGAATATGCCATTTATAATGGTAAATAATCATATGTGGTGACAATAAAAATAATAGCAAGAACAATAACAATCAAGATCTAGTCATTGTCATTGTTATAGGTACATTGGTGAAAGTTACAATCGTCAACAAAACCTCATAAGCTGCCTTTGCCTTACACCAGCCTGCACGTTATCTCTTAAAAAATATCATAAATAATAAATCGTAAAATTTATAGAAAAATATAAAAAAGGCCAAAGCCTTCTCAAAATCGAAATAAAACAAGTCTCATTGGGCAGCATATTCATAACTGCTTTGGGGAATAACTTTCTGTGAGAGAGCTTTTAGAGGCAGACGCCTGGTTCCATTCACCACCACTGTTGTCAGGTAGAGAGGCTCTTGCGTTGGTCACATTCATAGCATTTGTATCATTAAGTAGGTGTCATGCTTAATATGCCCAGGTAATAGGACAGAGTAAAGGTCTGTTTTGATTACAGGTTGATTTGAATGTTGTCGGCCTTAAAAAATCATCATTTCCACCAGGGGGCAGACTTGACCCAAAAATCAAAGCAGTAGAGAGTGGACGCTGCTCAAGATGTTTAATGAGGCTCTTCCAACACACTCATGAGCTCTGCAGCCTGGTCCGTGGTGCTCCTGGCTGCGTTAATGTCGACTTCTTTTAGAGCTGGGGGTACTTTCCAAAAAGCATGACGAAATGTCCCCAGGAGTGGTCGAGCTTTGGCATCTGAATGGTCCAAAAGACTGTGTGTGATTATGAGTTTTATTTCATCTGGATTGCTTGCTCTGTTCCTCCTAACTAAGGGTAGGAAAGTACAGTAGGCTGCAAGTGATTCTTTGGAGAATATGATAAATAAATAATTCACCTGTGCTCCTTTGGAGTACAGTAGTTTCTTTGCGTTGCATCACTCCTTTGCTGAGCCACCCTTGAAATGTGTCCCACAAATGTATTTAGGCCATGGTGCTCTGTAGAGAAAGACTTCTAGCAAACAGCGTGTCATCCGTTTGGTAGGTTCATCAGCTGTGGTGTTGGGCTCTCTTGGGTTGTGTTTCCAATGAGGCGCTCCGCTCGATTGTCAGGGCGCAGGTGGCTGGAGTTGGACAGAGTGGAGTCGAAGCCTGGCTGGTAGAACAGATGCTGTGTTAAACATTCAGTTGCTGTCGCCCAGCTAACGCGGAACTGGAGCCGGAGGGTTGGAAGCTGGATCCGAGCTGGAAGCTGGGTGAGTTCAGGAACCCGCCTGCTGTTGGTGGTGTGATTTATGAAGAGTAGTTAAGGTTTGGGAAATATGGCATAGTCACTAACTGCTTACTATCACCAGAAGGTGGCCATAATGTGCCTTAAAGCTGTTTGCCAACTGCTATTAAACAACAGAAGAAGAAGAAGAGCACTTTACTACCTGGCGCAAATAAAATGTTGTGAGAACAGATGCTACATACAAACAAGAGAGACATGCAAAACCAAAGACTACAACAGTTCTTAAAAAGTTGTGTACTCCTTCAAAAAAATAAACGAAAATGCGGCACAGTACATAATTTTTACAACACATATTGTAACATTCTGTTTTTCTAAGGTTTAAGAAGTTTGTCCAGATACAAAATCTCAGAGTACAATTATTTTTTCAACAGCTAACACTATTAGTTTTTGAAAGTACTGATGGTTTCCATGTTTTGTCCTATGAATGCTGATATAGGGTCCACTGTATCCCTTCGACCCCATCCTTCATCCTAGTCATGCTGGTATAGGGTCCAGTGTCTCCCTGCGATCCTGGTTAAGAATAAGCAGTTCAGATAATAGATGGATGGATGATATCATTGATATACTCAGAAAAGTGTATTTTGACTTACTTTCTTATGATGTTTGTTAATATCACCTTTAGAGGGCAACAGTTTGTAATGTTTGTTCATTTGATGTTTGTAAATAAGACCTTTACAGGGTAGCAGTGAATAATGTTTTACTTTTTTGATGTTCGTAACACTTGGTGAGGAATGTTTGTGTATTTGATGTTTGTTTATTACACCTTTAGAGGATGGTGGTGAGTTTAGTTGGTTTATGTAATGTTAACAACACCTTTAGAGAGTGGTGATGAGTAATGCTTATCTGGTGTTTCTTAAGAACAGCTTTAGAGCTCAGTAGTGAGTAATGTTTGTTTATTTGATGTTTGTCAGTTCAAAAATCACTTTCAGTATTGAGCCCTGTAGTGATTTAGTCATGCTGTTTCCATGATTCCTTCTTGGATTCCTTCTTTAAAAGAAGATTCCTTCTTTTATAGCTGCTCCTTCATGCTCAGGTTCATTTGAGTGTAAAAAGTTGCTGCTTGTCTGTTTTTCCAGCCAACTGTGTGTGTTCTCCTTCTATGTGATTTATGAAGTTCAGCCAGGTTTCTTCTAGCAAATCCAGTGATTGAAGAGCTTTGGAAGTGGGATTAAGTGCCGCCTGCTGTTGATTGCAGTGTGCGTGTCCAGTCAGATTTATCACATAGAAATGCACAGCTCAACTGTAGCAAATCCAGATGTTATGGAATTAATGAAGCCTGTGTTCCTCCAGACAGTGTGGCTGGTGCTTGCCATAACTGGTCATACGTATCAGTGGGTGCAAATACTGTGTGACTATGGGAGAACGACCTGCCTCCGGATAGCTATGGCATCACTAGAAATCCAAAAAGTGCCGATTTTGCCAACATGTAGATGATTGCACCACTTGACAGTTGTGCAGATATTTTAATAAAGTCTCCAAGACCCTTTGGTCTGGGGTATTGACCTACAATGTAACTGCCTCACAGCGGTTCTCAGCGGTGGCCTTAGATATGTCATTTGCCCCCTCTTGTATTGTACGGCGCCATCCGTTTCATTTGAGGAAGCAGGTGTTTGACTAGCGTCATAAATGATTTAGCGGATCAACGCTTTTCGGAATACCCGCAGAGTGGCACCTCTATTTGAGATGATAAGCCTGGCAGGACCGTGCTTCAAGGGTGTTAAGCTTTTCAGCTCTTTCCCTCCATCACCTTAAAACCTTTTTCGGGATCACAGAGAGAAAACTACTTCATAAACAACCTTTTATCCTGGTGTGTGTGTGTGTGTGTGTGTCTCTAGGACTGGGACCTAAAATTCAGTTATCAGAAAGAGCAGACCAAATCATATCACCTCTACTGAGCAGCCAAACCTGTCCAAAAACTCTGTTCAGGGCCTCCTAAATTTGGTTGGAACCCTTATAAAGTCTTGGTCATACAACTGAAAATGACAAATAATAAACTTCTTGTCATTTCAGTGTCATCAATATGACAATATGAATATGAATATGACAGGGTGTTTGCAAGAGGCAGAAGTGTTCCAGCATGTCACACAGTGTGCCAGTAGTTTTGGAGACTGGATAATGAAGATAATGTCTGATAATAGAGAGGAAATCTGATTATACTCCAAACCTGATGAAATATGTAAAAGCCCAAGTGACACTCTGCATTAAGGAGGCCTGCAGTTTACCCAGCATGAACACTGCTCACCATTTAGCCACGAAATACAGCAGTACCCTGCAAGGGTTTGTGGGAGAATAGCTGATTAAAGAATGGAAGGTTGGAGAATGCTAATCACCTGGTTTTCTCACCAGTTATAGTCATGTCTAACCACCTCCCGCTACCAGGCTAGGACTCCTTCAATCACGCAATACCACCAACTCTGGGAGGGTGAAGGCTAGCACTGAATTGCTAAGGCAACGTCATTGGACAGCTCAACACACTTGGAGGAGAACACTAATCTCTAATTCTATTTCGTCAGCAAAGACGCCCTTGCCAACTAACGTCGTGCTGAGTAAGGGGGTGAGGGAGGGCCATCTTACCCGTCCAGAGACAATTATACTATTTATGCTTTCTTTCAGTGATATGGGCCCTTTAAAGGTACAGTTTGCCAATTTTACACATCAAAACTGCCCTCAACAATTCTGGCTGAAAACGAACTATTTGAAGGTACCCTGTGGCTTCAGAAATAGCCTTTTCTTTGATCATATGTTGACTTGTGGTGATGCAATGAAGAGTGACAGTGCTTCACTCATGCTTCAAGAGGCAGGACAGGTGATGTTACTATTTCAAAAAAAATGCCTTGTCTCAAAATGTCCCAAAAGATTTTTCAGAGTGGCTCACACACACACACACACACACACACACACATACAGAGCAAGCAAACAAGCTACCATGGCTGTTTGCAGCAGCAAGTTTACATGAAACAGTTTTATTCTAACAGCAGTTCTTGACTACACTAATCCATGGAATGGAGACTGTTGCCATAGCGTCCAGTCTACATGGAAAGATGATCATATTAATATCCTGGAATATTAGTCTTCTGCTGACAAAGTTGGTTGACTAAGCTGCAGCAGCAAAAAAAGTAGTCCGGTTAGCTAACCTTGACTCAACACTTTACATGACCCTTACATAGATAGATAGATGGATAGATGCTACTATCATGACCGTTGAACTAAATAACCACCTCAGAAACACCTATATTTTTGCCTATATTTTTGCTTAATGTTTGAAAATCTGGAGTCTAAGGGTCCATGGAACCTTTTTATTCCCAATGGAAGGGGGCTGAAAAATGTTCAAGAACCCGTTGCTACTTACTGGTCCAAATAAATAAATAAAAAATGAAATCTGAATACTACCCAGCTACTTTAGTATGTACTTTAGTATCTGTCTAAATATCTAGTATTTAGTTCTGATGTACAGTCAGTCTTGGAAAGGAATGCTGTAGCTTCTTTATGGAGGTGGATCCTCTGTCTCAGTTTTGAGCATTGTCACTAAAAGCACTGTCGAAAGCAGCATGTTGGTTAAAATAAATACTATAATAATGGTGCATTTAATCACACACTGTCAGGAAAATCCCTATGTTTCAGAATACATACACCATCACTGTGGTGGTACTCTTGAGGAGATGTCTTTGGTATCTTCAGTTTGGGAACAGTGGGAGCCAAAAGTCTGAGGGCATGATTAAATTTCAGTTAAACCTGGAAAAAAAACAACAAAGCCTCAGAAATCTAAAAAAATTAAAAGCAAAAATTACAAATGAGAAAGAAATTGTGACATCCGGACCGCTTCCGCCACACCCCCAGCAGTCTGGGTTCCCGGACCGCTGAGCTGAGGCGTGCCTGTCACGTCCCCTTGTCTCACATGTCTGTTTGTTTATGTTTGGGTGTGGAGCCAAGCAACACACCTGTAGCGGAGTGAGCCTCCGCGCTCACTCCTGATTGGGGCTGCTAGGCGCCAGCCATCTATGTCAGCTGTGTTCACCTTAGTTGAATGCCTTGTTGGTTTAGTCCTCGTGTCCCGCTCATTAGTTAGTTTTTGTGTGTCAGGTGTTCCTCCTTGTGTGTTAACCTGTGTTTAATTATGTTAATTGCTTTACTCTCGCCATTGGTTCTTGTGTCTTGCTCTTTGTGTTCTGTCTCCCTTAAAACCCCTGTAGGTCGATTACTCCGGTGTGTGATCTCCCTCATAACGTACCGTCATAGGCCACCCTCGTGATACCTTCGGTGGACTATCATGCTCTGGCATAGCACCATCCTCTCTCTTGCCTGGCTCACCGGCTGGCTCTGCTTCCAGGAGAAAGGTCCGGTCTCCTACAAGGGAGCGACGTTCAACGAAGCCGCACCACCCTCAGGCTCTGGAAATATCACTGAAGTGTTCCTCATGACTCCGATGAAGGAGCAAAGAGTCTAGGTCAAGTACTGTTCCTCGTGGCTCCTGCAGAGGAGCAAAGCCTCACCAGCTCTGGAAAGATCCCTCGTGGCTGCTACACACTGCGGAGCGGCTGCATTCCCCGTGTCCCTTGGGTATTCCCTGTGTTCCCCATGGCTCAGATGAAGGAGCAAATCTCACTACTGAAGTGTTCCTTGTGGTTCCGATGAAGGAGCAGATCTCAGCACTGAAGTGTTCCTCGTGTCTCTGACGAAGAAGTAAAAGCTTCGTCGGGTTCAGCTCAGTGAAAGAGCGACGTCTTCGCGTCTTGTCCTGAGCGGGACCCTCTGTTCAAGCCTGAGCGAAGAGAGACTGTTTCTGTTCCAAGAATGATAAGTTTGTTCTCCTGTGTCTGTTTACGTTTCCCAGAGAGTATTGAATTAAAGTTCCTTGTGTTTCCTGTGACTCCTGCATCTGTGTGTTCCTTCCTCATGCCAGAGAGGACATGACAGAAATATTCCAGATTCTGAACTATTTCTCGATCACTGTTTAAAATGTAATTAAGGCTTATGAATAGAAAGGTGTGTGTGTGTGCCATTTTCCTCCCTTTCAATAAAGTGTGTGTTTCGACTCCCTGAGACTCTAGTGGATATGGTCTGCTCGTAAGAAGCTTCTTGTTCAGTTTGAGTATGTGCAGTCGTTAAAGCCAAAGGGGAACACAAAGAACCTCTGAATTATATAGAAATATTTCAATGATTCTAATTATTACTCTAATTGTTTGACTCTGGCAGTTTTCACTTGCAGTCCCAGCTTTTTGGCCCTTATTCTTTCACGTTGCATTGACTCTGTACATCCTGTTCTGACTCCGGGCTTGCTTCTATTTCTGTTTAAAGTTATGAAAAGGTACAAGATGCCCATTTTTTCTGGGGAAAGTGAATGTGGCATCTTTCAACCTTGTGTAAGGTCCACATTTGGACCTTAAGGACCACGTTGTACCTTTGAGGGTACATTTACATCAGTTGGACCAATTTACCAGGACAGTCCCTTTTCTGCCTGTGAGATCCTTGAATTGCTTTTGTAAACTAACAGATTTGTAGCTTAACAGATTTGCTGAAGTAGTGATGTACGAGTGTGTTTCACAGTCCCAAAACCTTATTTTTTAGTTTATTTTTCTACTTCTGTGTATCGCCATTGCTCAGTTCTGCAGAATCTGACAAAAACCTGATTAAAGCCATGATAACATGCTGTTCCACATCTAAAAATGTGATGCTCAATCAGTCTAAGGGCACAGTAAGCCCCAGTCCTGCTTGACTTGACTGCATGTCAAGAAGGCTGTGGAGCTGTGAGCTTTATTCAGGGAGCAGCTCTCCCACGGACAGCATAATGAGACAGTGAGGGTAATTGTGTTTCCATTAGCCCTGTGCCTCTCTCGGACTTCCACACACTGGCCAAAGAGCCGGGAGGGCAACCCGTTACCTTGGAGGGCAGGTCTTTTATTGCCATCCCGCCCTTCAGCCACTTTACCCAAAGTGAAACCGTGTGCTCTGCCATTTACTCTTTTACTTTCTCTAATCACTTTTCTAATCTCCCCTCTTTCTGTCTCCTGTGTAATTGGGCAAATGTTCCCACACATATTCACACACACTCGCTCGCTTTGCATGACCTTTCTGACCCTGTGCTTTTTTGTTTTTTTCTGCTTTTGTAATGTTCGTCGCCTGCCTAACAGTTTGTGTTTGTACCTTCAGAATGTGGGTACCTATATGTTGCATATCGTCAGAACAAAAACCACGTACAAAAAACTTTCCAGGAGAAAGAGAAATAACTTAAGTGTGAGTTGATGTAAGAAGATTTTAGCCCAAGTCATTTTGGAGCATTTCTATTGACCCATTCATCATTACTTTTTTAAACATTTTTATAATAAGTTTATTTTATTTTTTAAAGTTTAAAACAAGTTAATATTTTCAAATTGTTATAAAAGTGAAAGATGGAGATGCAAAGTTTTCTTCCAGCAATGTGGTCATGTGCGCACACAGGGTGGATAGGTGGATATGGATGCAAATATAATTTTTATTTGAGGTTCCACTTGTGTTCCACAGAACCATATATGTTCATTCATCCATTCATTTTCTGAGCTGTTTATCCTCAGAAGGGGGTGTTGGAACCTATCCCAGGTTACCAGATGTTGATTAATCTAGTCAAGTTGTTGTGTTACTTTTTATTCTTAATGCTTCTTATACCAGTCCTCAAGTGATGGTACATTTTTATAGAGCAAGCATAAAAGAAAAACTTTTCTTGGGAGACATACTAACATTCTTTTATTACCTTGGCATTATGTCTATTTGACATGTTGTCTAAATCTCCTGCTAGATCCACCCATCCACCCATCCACCCATCCATCCGACCATTTTCTGAGCTTCTTATCCTAACCAGGATCGCGGGGGTCACTGGAACCTATTCCAGTACTCATAGGGTGAAAGGTGATGAACAGATTGCCAGTCAATCATAGGTCAGATGTCACTGAAGTGGTAAAAGTATATTTAAGTCCTTCCTATATTTAATATTATATCTTGTATGTATTATACATAGTAAAGAAAACCATATTTAAAAAGCCTTTTAATTTTGCAATAAGTGTCAATTTCCTGAGTAAAAAACACTGATATTAGAATGAATACAAATAATGTTAATACAATAAGTAGCGATTTGATGTGTGTGTGTTAGCTTGACTATCTAGAAAGCTCCCCTTGTGGCTTGGCTAATCAGGGCTTAATCAAGTTAAATCAGGTGATCTAAACAAATCTGTGCAATGGCTGGGAGCATTGGGGAGAAATATTGAGAAATACACACACACACACACATACACACTCAGCCTGGATGTCTGTTTTTGGCAGGTGGTGCTAAAGATCATAAAGTACTACCACGAGGAGGGCTAGGGCAGTGAGATGGTGCAGGAAATCTTGGTGGGCGTGGTGGTGGATGACCGCCTAGAGGTCACCAACTGCTTTCCCATCCCCCAGTACATAGATGCCGACTTTGATGTAGGAAGGGGCTAAAACCCACCTTCTTCCCCTCTTCTCCACACATCTTCGTAATGAAGCTCGTATGTTGAGTCTTCATATTATATCTCTAAATGTTAATTGGCTTTATAACCTTTATATAACCTGGTAAGCCTCTTCAGATCTGAGATTTTCCAGCCTAGTGGTGCACACTTAATTCAAAACAAGATAATGAATGACCAAACAAGGTGCAAAAAGGCTTTGTGCTATCAGATGCTGTGCTGTAGCCTATAATCGAGGAGTTATTAGTATGGTCGCGCTGGTCTTGTCCAGTAGCTGCCATGATTAGTTCCCGGCCTTCTGTCAGACTGGCGCCCAGCCTGCAGAAGAGGTCAGTCCCCAGCCTTGGCCCTCATACTGTGGGGAATGACCTTGCTGATTCAGACTGCTTGTTAGAGCTTGGTTGACCGAATGCCGGCCAACTCTGCTAACAAGCAGAGGTCTAGATGTTGCGGTGAGAGCAAAAGGCCAAGCTGGGGATGGGTGCCCAGGGACGTATGTTTACTGAGGCATGACATTATCTCTTGAAGCCAGTTTGCAGTTTGTTGCTTTTACCACTGGAACAATATTTACAGCCCATATATGGATTCTGCAACCAATGATTGATTTTCTTTGCCTGATAGCAAACGTACAATTGAAGTTTACTGTGAAAAAAGGGAACAGCCCTGCCCCCGTCGTGCCAAAAAAGTTGTGTTTTTCTGATTGCAAACTCTGGTGCCCTTCAGGCTAGCCCACTTGATGGTGAGCTAAATCTAATTGGTGTCCAGAAAAAAAATTCTTTTGTGTGTGTGTGTGTGTGTCTACAAAGAAAATTGGCCTCTGCTGGTTGACTTCGCTCCTGGGCTCTGCGGTCCATCTTCTACTCCCGATTTAAAGCAATGATTCTTGACTCTTTCTGTACTCATAACTTGTGACCGGTCAGACTGCAGCTTGCCCTGGTGCTCTGTTTAGCGTTCTATCACTCTTAAGCCGGGTCTCACTGACCGCTTTCTGCTGAGCCAGTCATCTGGCCTCTGTGACAGCTCATCGCTCCTGGGAAGCTCATGCAGCCCGGGCGTAATTTAGCTCTTCCTCTTCCTCTCCCTCCGTCCTCCCCCTTGTGGATGATGGCAGATGTGAAGGGAATAAGTGGACGTTCTTATTGTTGTGAGTGTGCTGCCTGGGACAAGAGAAATGGGTCCCTTGCCTGCTGCCCTTCGGTTCTCATCCTTCTCTGCTTGTCGTTCCCCTGCGGTCTCAGAAGGTGACAGTGTTGCACTTCCATTTCTGCGCTGCCACCTTGACACAGAGGCCAGGTTAAGCGAGCCAGTGGCTAGAATGGGACAGAGAGGGACACATCGCTGGCAGGCTGACCTAGGAGAAGTCGGATCGCAGATTTATTATGGAGCAGGCCATTCCTAGCGTGTGCATTGGACAGAACCAATGTGATAAACGGGCAATTTGCAGAGGAGGTTCTGCGAGCGCATTAGCCTGGTCATCGACCCCTAACGTGAATCAAGATGCCTGTGATCATCTTCTGCTCTCCTGACTGATTGGGGTCTTGAGTTAGAGAGAGTCAGGTACATGAGCTGAAAGAAGACGTCTGGAAGTTCCTTCAGGTTTGTTCAGCTGAGTCTGAACTATCGATCAAGAGTACTCAATTGCTCTGCTTCCCAAACCTGGTCTTGGAGTGCATCTGCCCTTCGCGCTGTAGTGTTTTCCCTGCTCCATCCGCTTCAACTCAAGAACGACTTGTTAATTATCTGTTTAGTTCAGTCATTTGTGTTAGGCAGGGCATATGTAGGGCGGTTCCCAGAGCCCTCCAGGACTGAGAATCGCTGGCCTGAAGGAAAAAAGGATGCCATCCATGTGGAGTGCTTGTAGATTGGGCTAAAAGCAGTCCTTGATAAGCTTATCTCACCTCACTCTCTCCATTCCGTTGCAGTGAATCGACCATACTGTATGCTTTCAAACTCGTCTCCCTTTTATGGAGTTGTTAAAATGCAAGTCAGGGTAGAAGGCTCTCTCGTTTTAATTGCCGCGCTCAAATCTGACATTAGAGGATGGCGTGTTGTCAATATTGCTGGGAGGGTCACTGGGATTAAGAGACACATAATCAAAGGTGAGTGCTGACCTCCAGGGCTGTAGCGGGATGCTGGCTTGGCCGTGGCCCACGCCTGACCTCCAAACCTCTGGACTCTTCACATACACCTTGGGGATGAGTTAATCAAGCGTGATTCACGAGATCCATTTCCACCCTCCACGCTTGTGGGAGATAGCGGCTGGCACCGTGGCCCTGGCTGTTGGCCAATCTTTTACTTAAACGGCTTGATTTATTAATGGCCCTTGATGCCTCCATGGAGTTTGTCCTGTCCGAGTTTTTAGCAGATTGCTTCGTGCCCCTCTCCTCACTGCTCAAGCTGTAATTAATCAAGAGGCCTGGACGATCAGACAAAAGCCTTCAGGGATGACTGGAGCTTCTCTTAGGGGGATTAAACATGGGACGTACGGGAGCTTTATGGGAAACGAATTCCATGGGCTGGTAAGGAGTCTTTTTGGTTCAGTCTTGTGAAAGTAATCTAAGCCAAGCCTTCAGCATAAGAATAATAATTATGTTACAGCACACAAATGATGATATAATGTTAAAGATCAGAATAATCAAGTCAAATCAAGTCAAGAAGAGCTTTATTGTCATCCCAGCCATATACATATAGAACACAGTGAGACGAAATATCGTCCTCCTGGACCGTAGGTGCAACATACAACACAACTCACTCACAACACAGACAAACACGAGGGTAAAAAAGGGAGACTAATCTGGTTATTACTAGAGATCAAAACTGCTACTCATTTTGGGTAACTCTGCCCTTCATGATACAGTATTTGTTATTGTAGGCCAATGTTTCTCAGCCCTGGTCCTGGAGAATCCCTGAGTGTTTCCAGCACACCTGATCCAACTAATTAGCTCATTAACGACCACTCACTAAGCTGAAGTGGTGGTTTTACTGCCGGGAAATGGCAGGGCAGGTGTCTCCAAGACCAGGGTAGAGAAACACTGTTTCAGGCCATGAGTTTCGGTGGTTTGTTTTAGTTTAAGAAATCTGACAATGGAGAACTGCCAGTCATATTTCCCAAATTCACAGATGACAGCTTTCAATCATATCAGTCAGTAAATCACTGTTTAACTAATACTATCAGAGTATAAAGGTAAAATATTAAATAGAAATATGCAGTTATATCAACTGCAAAAGTTCCATAGTTCCATATCAGTCGAGTATGTGTGATGTGTGTGCGTATATATATA
>JBBPCZ010000001.1:2029009-2049867 GCA_037974445.1 Brycinus macrolepidotus
TGATGTGTGTGCGTATATATATATATATATATATATATATATATTTGTAAGGGGTGTGTGGGTCCAAGATACCAGGATAGATACAGGTGTAACTCACATGGCGCCCTCTAGAGGAAGTAGGGAGCTGTTTTGACTAATGTACTTTTAACGCTGTAAATCATATTCAATTTTCATTTTATACTGCATCCTGTATTTGATGAAATTCTTTGAAATATTGCTAACATTAGTGGGAATTATCTTATTTCTTTAATGTTAACCTGTCTTAACGCTCCTATCAGTATTTATGTTTGCAACAGTCTGATTTCAAAGTCACATTCCTTTAAGCAAAATCCAAACACATGCCATGTGGTGTTCTACCTCAGCAAGGTATGTTGAGTGGCTTTATCAACAGTGCTTTGAAGATGTAGGACAAATGTACTCACTATAGTATCGAGGGAATTAAGTCTTCTGATGAGCCCACTTGGGTATAGTGTGTGGCTCACTGGAACCAATGTTTCTGTAGATGTGACTACATTTTATCTTATAAAGCAGAAGGTAAAGGACTGTAGGTTGCTGCCTTGTCTAACTTCTCCTTGTAATTAGCATTTCTTGGTCGTGTTGGGAAAGTACTCTCTACCCAGTTTTTCATCCAAGGAAATCATCCAAGGAAATCAACTCTCACTGTTATTTAGGCATAACTCTCTTGCTTATTGGCTTTCACATTCATGTACGAATGCCGGCAGAAATTAAGGGCTCAAATGTCCCTCCTTTGCAAAAAAAAAACCCTCCTGGTCGGTTCTCAAATGTCCTTAAGTGCTGGGAACATTTTGAGTTTGGTGTACTTGAGAATACACTGGAGTAAATTTGAATACTTGAGAATGCCTCAACTCATGAAACGGCTTCAGCTGCGCAAGAACATGCCTTCATCTGTCAGATAGAGGGGTTACAAAGTGACACACCAAACTCCCAAGAAACCACTCCAGGCTGTGAAGCTTCTAATCTTTAAATTGATAGTTCATCACTCTGGAATAGGCATGGATCAGTCAAAACAAAACAATAGAAAAACTGACAAGTTTTGGTGAAAAAAGACGTTATTAACTCTGTTTTGATTGATCCCATGGATTCTTCTCTGTACTGAGAAGATCTGTAGCTGCATACTAAAATCAACTGCCAGAGCCACTTTAATTTCTCAGCATAAAGGGAGTGTGAGACATTCATTAAAGCGAAGGAGTTACCCCTTAGATGTTTTCTGAAGAAAACGAAGGATAAGGAAGGTTGAGTTAATGTGATGTTAACTAGAAGAAGGTGTTCACTACACTTTGACATCTTGATCCTTCTGATCGCTGCACAGAGTCTCACAGCACAGAGAAGACTGTAAATAGCCATGCGGACATAGTGTCATGAAGATGCTTGAGAGAATGCCAAAGCAGCAGTTAGCTAGGTCTCATGCCAAGAACTAACGACAACCCAAAGTTGTTTTGGCCTAAACACATGGAGAACAGTAACTTTCATTTCTGTTACGCCAGCTAACAGACACCAGTGAGTGAAGGGGAGCCATCCTAGAGAGAATAAGGGCAGTTATGGTCATCTTGAATGTTTTCAAAAAGGTTGAAAAAAGTCATGTTCTTCGCCTCAAAGTGGCACATGATCAAGGGCAACATGTACATATTTGTGTACATGTACTTATTGCAGAAGACCTAGCTAATGGGTGAAACTGGCGAAGACTTAACTGGAGCCTCTTTGCCTTGATTCAGCTTTGCCATTATCTCAAGCATCTTCAGGAGGAACCAGTTCTGAAGTTCCAACAAGTATTGTGACCTGACATGACCTTCTTTGGGCTGTGACTAGGGAGAGTCACACAATACCGCCAACACTGGGAGGGTGAAGATCAGCACATGCTTCCTCTGAGCACCACCTCATCTTTTCCAACAGCTCAGCAAAGGAGGACACTTGCCACCAGTTCTGTTACATCAGTAAGATTGAGATGCTCTAAAGTTGACTAGAAGAAGGTGGTCACTGCACTTTGACATCTTGATGCTTCCAACTACCTCAAGTCTTACAGCCTAGAGATGGCCATGAAGACACAGTTGAGTTGTTGGAACTTCAGGCCTGGTTTGTCATGGAGATGTTTGAAAGAATGCCAAAGCAGCATCAAGGCAAAGGGGACAACTGTACCCATTATCTAGGTCTCCTGAAATTCATGTTCATTTCAAACAGCTCAACACGCTTGGAGGAGAATGCTTAAGACCTATTCGACTACATCACCTGACAGATGCCGTGGCATGTGAGTAAAGGGGACAGTTCTGCTAATTAGGGCTTCTGGCCATGGGTTGATTTAATGGGTATATAGTATAGTAGACTGTATAGTAGAAGAATGCTGAAGTAGAAGGAATTGTGAGTCATCTCCTCTGTGTCTGTGTCTCTTAACTGACTCTCTGAAGTGTTCATTGGGGTCTGTATCGAGTGTTAACCTGGGTGTATATCTGTGTCATTGTTTTGTTCACCTCTCCTTGATTTCTGTGAAGGCGCACTGACTGTATTGGGGAATCGAATGCATTAAAGTGCATTTGGCTGTGGGTGAGAGGTGGGGGTGGTGGGGGGTGGTTTGTAAGCGGGATTCGGTTAGCAGGGCCATGCTTGGCATTGCCGGCAGCTTTAATTGCAAGGCTAGGCGACGAGCGGAGAGCAAATGAGAAATCCCTTTTGGTCCTTTGCACAGGCGTCCGCTGCAGGAATGCGCTGCTGCAGAAAGCTCTGCGAGTGTGTGTGTGCGTGTGATGTGTCTTTTGTTATTCCGATGTTGTGCTGCCGTAAATCCTATTGAATTTTCTTGCTGCTGCGCTTGAAATCCTACAGGTCATTAGAGATTCACCGGGAGGTGGTCTCTCCAGAATGAGTGTGAAATATGAAATCATCCACCATTTGCAGATGTGCGCCAGGGCAGCATTTGCCGGTCGAGTAATTTATTTATTTATTTCTTTTTTTCTTTTTTTTTTTTCTCCCCTCATTGCCCATTGCCCCTCGCTCTCTTACTCTATTTCTCTCCTCGCCGGCCAGGGGAGGGAAGGAAATTGGGTAAAAGCTGAAGGACTGCCTTTGTAACACATGCCTGGCACACACACACACAGGCGGCTTTCCCCTCCCCTTCTCCTCTTGACAGATGCAAGTGTGGCTGGAAGTAAACAGCGTATCGAGCGCTCGCACCTCTTCCCGGCATCAGGCGACCGGGCGGGCTAATTTTCCCACCGCCAGCGGCTCCATAATGGGCTCCGCGACTCGCCTTGTTCTGTGTTCCACAGGGCATCACAGATTAGCTGCAATTAATCTTAGTTAAGAGAAGCCTGTGTGTGCCTGACACCCTTCTTTGCTGGCTGGGATGGGAGGGGGGATGCACTGCAGAGTTCCTTAAGCAAATGCAGATGTGGATAAACAGCAGGGTGTTTATAGGAGAGAAGATCATGAGCTCTAATGGGACGACAACCAACAGAACCAGCCCTGCGTTTGACACAGCGGCTGTGGGGCTCATGCCTCAGTCTGCTCCTCGTTCATTCTCTCTCTCTCTCTCTCTCTCTCTCTCTCTCTCTCTCTCTCTCTCTCTCTCTCTCTCTCTCTCTCTCTCTCTCTATTTTCTTTCTCTCTCAAAGCAAAGCCTGCATCTCTTCAGCACCTTAGAGATTTCCACATGACTGTCTTTAGAGGCAGATTCTCTCACTCTCTCTCTCTTACTCTCTTTATCTCTCTTTTTCTGTTCCTTTCTGGTTTTCTTTCTCATTCTCTCAATCTCGCTTGTTGACTCTTGCTGTCTCTCGCCCTTACTTTTGCTCTCTCTCTCTTTCTCTCTCTCCATGTTTCTCTCTCTCTTTCTCTCCCTCTCTCTTCTCTCTCTCTCAGCAAAGCCTGCATCTCTTCAGCACCTTAGAGATTTCCACATGACTGTCTAAGCTGTTCTCTCACTCCTGCTCTCTCACTTTCCACACTCTCTCTTCTGTCTTTGCCTTTCTCTCATTTTCTCCCTTTTTCCCTCTTTCTCTCTCATTTCCTTGCTCTGCCTCTCACGCTTGCTTTTCCTCTCGCTCTGTCCCACTTGTTCTTTCCTCTCTCTCTTTCTCTCTTTCAGTTTCTTTCAGTTCTTTCACTCCTTACTCTCTCGCTTTCTCTCTCTCATTCTCTTTCTCACCCTCTCACTAACTCTTATTCGCTCTCTCTCTCATTCTCTCTCACCCACACCCTCATTCTCTTTCTCACTCCCACAATAACTCTCATTCTTTCTCTCTCTTTCTCCCTCGCCCTCTCTCTCATTCTCTTTCTCTTCTCTTTCTTTCTCTAGTCTCTCATTCTCTCCCCCCTCTCTTTCACTAGTCTCTCACCCCCTCCTTCAATCTCTCTCTCTGTGAACAATTTCTCCATGCCTCTTCACTAGCATTATCCAGGGGAATGTTTGTGCCTGATGCATTCCCACTGATGTCTAGACGGCTGAATCTGTAATGAGGGAGCACCACACCACTCCTGCACTAGGATGGCTCATGCAATTAGCAACGAAAACGATAAGCGCTCCTTTTTTTGTCGTGTAGCATGATGGTAATCATTAATTGTGATTAGCAGATTAGCATAGTTATCACTGCAGCCCTGCGATACATCAGAGCATCCACAGAGCACCAGAGGCACGCGGTCGCATGCGTGTGTTAATTGTGGCCTTTTGGTAATTATGGCCAGAATTGTGATGACTATTAATCTTTGATTTCTTGCGCAGCCCTAATGCAGAGCTGTTGCTGGAGATGGTCTGAAGAATCATGTTCTCTCTGCAGGAGGATGTTTTAATGACATTTTGTTTTCATGTTATTTACATGTTATTTACTGAATCTTCTCTGGCTGGGCTTCATTTCCAGATAATATCTTCATCGACCTTGGCTTCTCAGTTCGTGAATCAACCTCAAGGCCTTTCCATATTATTTTTAATAATGACCTTAACCATGGCCATCTTTAGCAAAGGCTGACTCATATGCAGCTAAAGCTGTGTGTGGAGGGACTCGAAAAAAATGCCATAAGTGCTTTGCCTGTAGGGATGCATGACATAAGGAAAATACCATATTGCACTTATTTTGCCATATATTACATTTTGAGTGCAGTGCAGTGTATTAATGAATCCTTGATAGAGGTCAAGGTCTACCAGTGTTTTATGAGCCAGAATTTGTTTGGTGAACCATATGATTTGGAAATGGCACAATGCCACTTTTTCGTTTCCAAAACTAATATTGAAACCTTGAGTGTCAGTATCAGATATGAATCCAATATTTTGTCTTTAAAAACTTCAAAGACCTCACACAGCAGGAGTGTTTGCTACTTCAAGCTGCGTTTGTCACAGAATTGGATCGGATTGAGTGTTGTAAATGGGAGATTGTGAGTGGTGGCCAGGACTCCATGAGAGCACATTTGGCTTTGTTCTCTCAGGGTGAGTAAGGTGGCCCTCCCTCTCCCCCATCACTCAGCTTGATGCTGGCCAGCATCGATGTATGTTAGCTGACTTCATGGATAGCAGTTAGTGTTCTCCTCCAAGTGTGTTGAGTTGTCCAATAATGTTGCCATAGCAGCAGTAGGAAAAGATGCCATGGTGCTTGATGTAACTGCATTTTAGCCCTGATCCTCCCAGTGCTGGTGGTATGGAGTGATTCGGGGAGTCCTAGCTAGTGGGTGGAATTGAACATCAATAAATTGGTAAGAAAACTGAAACCCCCCAAAAAACTGACACCGCACTTTGAAGTCATATGGCACTTGTCTGTCCACTTATTTATGCTCAGTGTTGGGAGGTATGAAACAAACATGCCCAATCAATTTCTGATATATGGAGTGCAGTAAAGACAAGACCAGAGTCCTTGTAATTGCTCTTATCATTTCTGGACAAAACTGCTTACGCTACCGTTTCCTCATGTGCTGATGTCTATTAAAGCAAATGTCTTGTGTGGTCACGGAGATTTATCAAAGAATGATTCACAGGACACATCCTTTAAATGCAAATGAATCAATTAGCTTGCAGCCCTCTTGTATATTTCACCTTTTGCTGATCACCAACAACAATAAGAAACCCATGTCATGTCTGTGCTGCCTTCACCATTGTATGCTCTGCCAACTCTTCGCCTGTCGCAGGCAACGTTTGAGCTTTTTGGACAAATCCAGAGGTTACGAATGAGCTATGAAGTCATTGGGTGGCACTGCATGACAGGGTCAGGAAGAGATGATGAACTGCCTGTGTGTTCTCCTCCATGTCCTGACAAAAGAGCAGCCAGGCTAGAAATTCAAAGTGTAGGCCGTGTGACAGGGACACGGCAGCTCTCGGATTTCTCCGGTGCCTTCTTACACTGAGTGGCTTTGACTTTGCAGCTGTAAACGTCATCATCGTTCCGCACTCTGGCAAACGTCCCTTGAGCAGGCAAGACCCTGGCTTTTATTGATCTTTGTTACTTAAACTCATCGATTTGGTCCACAGCATGTCTCCCTTTGGAGCTTGACCTGACACATACCGGCCTGAGGTTAACAGGGTACTTTCAGCCTTCGAGGAAAGCAAGATGACGAGCCTTCGCAGTTCAGGTTAAATGGAGCTATGAGGGATGCGTCTCTGATGAAGCAAGCGATGCAATCTATGCCTGACGCTCTCTTCGGATATTCAGTTTGGAAAAGCACGATGAATAATCCATCTTCGAGCGAGTCCATGATATTTATCGCTCCATGGAGTTTCCACGGAAGAGCAGAAATGGCACACAAAACGCCTCAATAGCACCTAGAAAGGACCACTGTAGGCATGCCTCCAGATGAAATGCAGTACTGTGCTGAGATTAGACTTAAAAGCTGTTTACTACTGGGCAGTAGTGTTAAGTTAGGTTAAAACACTAAGACTACATTACATACAAATTATATTAATACAGTAAATAGTGTTTTCATGTATTCTCTTAACCATTTCCAAACCTCTTTTCCCATGGAAGCCAAGTTTTACTTACAGCTCCATCAAATATCTGGGTTGGCTCTTTTTCCTTCATTAGATTAAATAAGGTGTGCTGCTTATGGAATTTTATAAATCAATGACTGGAGGCATCGAGCAAAAATCTGTATCCGAACCTGTGTTCCTCTCACCAGCTCACAAAATATCAACTACTTTTAAGGAAAAAGGAAATCTTGATACTTTTTACTGCTTTCTTGTTTGTTTGAATTTATTCTAATGTCCACTTGTGTTTTTGCTTGCAAAAAGAAACAAACTGCTGATATAAAATGCTTCAAATAATTTGTATAGGTGCCTAAGACTGCACAGTTCTGTACATTTCATTTGAAAATTGTTCCTGGTGGGCGAGTGTCCAGCAAGGAAATTACCAAACTGTGCTAGACATTGGCTCTTCAGGAGTTAGGCCCCCCTGTACTAGAGCTTTTAATACGCCTGAAATTTTGGTATGAACTTAAATAATATAGAGAAGTTTCTGTCCGAGCCCAGCCTGACGGGCACCATGAACCTGGCCAAACTGGCCCGAACTACATCAATTTTTGAGTCCAAAAGTGTCACGAACCAGTAGAATAAAACCTGAAAGTTTAGCGCCATGACAATAATCGCTATCATTACACTACAGATAAATATAAAACAATATCAGGTGCCCAAAATTAAGGTTAAACACCTCTTTAATGTATTCATTAATCAAACAGGGCTTTCTGAAAATATCCCAGTATCTGGAAAAGCTTTCCATAACTAATGAAATATGAGCATCCTTTTGGCTGCACTACTCCTGAATCGATTCCCTGTGTATTTCCCATTTTTCTCATGACGGTGGACCTTGGTGCTGAAGTGTGGCTCAAGCTTAAAAACTCTTTTAAAGCAATAAATGTGCAATAAATATAAATAATGAAAAAAATAAAAGTGAGAGGAAAAAGGAAATTAGGTGGAAATGCAGGGTTACATCTAAAAATGTAAAATTTTGAACCCAACCTGCGCTGTATTTGCAGAATGAAGTCCGAGCCAGGTAAGCCCTCAAGGCCTGACAA
Organism: Brycinus macrolepidotus; assembly: GCA_037974445.1. Classification (NCBI taxonomy): domain Eukaryota; kingdom Metazoa; phylum Chordata; class Actinopteri; order Characiformes; family Alestidae; genus Brycinus; species Brycinus macrolepidotus. Next base: position 2,037,005 of record JBBPCZ010000001.1, read on the forward strand.
GCTCTGCACCATGGAGATGTTGAAACTACAGTTCCTTGAGGCTGATCTAAGACGAGCAGCGGTCAGGATCTTGCCATTCCGTAGACAGAAGATCTCTGTCCCAACGTTGTGATAACATCACACGAACCTTATTGCACTGGTCCCATATCAAATTAGGGAATTGCACTTCGGCAGTGTGAAGGGACCCATGCATAATGCATCGCCCCTTCCATTTCATTTCTCATCACCAAGGTCGGCCGGCGCCGTAGCATTGTCTTTCGGCACGGTGGTGGCCTTTTCTGCTGCTGTTGCTCTGCTGAGAATCCAGCTTTGAATTGATGATGTTTATCTGTCCAGATTTGGTTTTGGATTCACCTGAAGGAATATCATTAGACTTGGGACTAATCGCAGCGTCACGGCTCTGCTGGGTCTTGTTTGATTATTTATTATGTTTCAACAGATGCGGCCTTGAAATGTATATCATCTGTAGCTGTGGCTCCAGCGGTCCTTTCTGGGTGGTTGCGGTATGGAGGCATTTTTTGCGTGCCATTTCTGCTCTTCCGTGAAAATTCCATGGAGCGCAGAGCGATAAATTTCAAGGATTCACCCTGAAGATGAATTATTCATCGTGCTTTTCCAAATTGAATATACGAGGAGAGCGTCAGGCCTGGACTGGGCCCAGTGGTGATATACTAGAGTGTTTACAACAGAGTGGATGATCTCTGTATGCATGTTTGTATATGTGTGTGTGGGAGGTGGGGGTTGTGCAGAAGGAACTGGAAAATACACCTTTGACATTAAGTAGATTAGTGGTAGATCTTTGCATCAGCGATGTACAGGCTAAAACCATGGGCTTTTGCATTTGACATTTTGCATTGTGCATTGAGTCACCACCGTTTCACATGCAGCAGTTAATCTATGTGTGGGAGTGGGTGTGCAATCAAATCGCTCCTGCGTGGTGGCTCATGCATCGCGTCCTTAGGCTCAGCCTATGAACATCATGACATGCCCCAGTAATAGTCGACCTGTCATCCAGTAAAAGCCAGGAAAGATTACCAGTGTATGACAGATGCTTGGGCAAATGACCTCATGCATGTAAGGGCATGCAATTCCAGCCACCAGTAACTGTGCTCGTGTCCGGCGGGCTCAGTCACCAAATGTTTGCACTTGCTCTGGCATTGCGGGAGCACATCGTAGGTTAAAAAGGAGCCTGCTTGTCAGTCGAATTTAGGCAAGCAAAGAATTCCGCAGCACAGCCGGTGACAAATCAAATGTCAGTGCTCGTCCAGGTTTTTAATGACTTTCCTGGCTCCCACTCCGCTGTTGTTTTGCACTCAAGGCGTGACAGCGACGCCCAATGTATCACGAAATGAATGCTCTTCCCATGGTAGTATTACAGAGTCTAAGTAATTTGGGGCGGCTCGAGTTTGACCCTCGGCTGCTTGTTGCGTACAAAAGCCTTTGAATCATGCCGCTTCAAATTCTTTTATTGTGGCAGCGTCGGAATGTGATAGACGGCTGTCTGCCCCGAGTGCTCCTTCGTCTCAAACGAGGCTCCTGCTTTGACTAAAGATCAAGGGAACAAATGGCGCATTATTAGGAAATGACGATATGTTTATGCAATCTGGGGCTACCTTAGCTGCTTCAGACCAAAAGCAACCTAAGCACCTCCAGTGGGGCCTTCATTGATGCTAAATTTGCTTCACATTTTAATACACAGTGGAAAATTTGGGCCAACTTTAGAAAAGAGTGGGGACTTCCAGATGTGCTGTAGACCAAAAGCTACCTAAGCACCTCCAGGGGGGCCTTTATTAATGCTAACCTCCGTTTACATTTTAATGCTTTAATTTTCTGATTTTAAGAAAATTCTCATTAATGAAAAAAATAGACTTGTGCAAAAGTTATGGCACACTTTATTATTTTATGTTTTTTTCCACTGTGTTAAACTGTGAACTGTTCATATTTATGTACTTATACATGATTCTTCTGTGTATTCAGTTGTGTTATCTCTAGTTTTCCAGCCAGTTCCCAGCTTTGTTTCTGGAAGGCCAGTGTTTCATATAGCTCGATATCAACTACCTACTGCTACTAAAGTGTGCTTACATGTGTGATGTATGTTGAAGACAGTGTGCATTATAAAGACGAAGTCAATCCTCTCGACACCACCCGCCCCAACTTTCTTTTGTCAATAGGAAATGTGTCTGGAAATATTTTGGAATAAAATCATTCATAGCGAACCCTTTCACAGGCATTTGAATGCATGAAAACGTTTTAGGAATGACAATCAGATTCTTTCGTAACACCACGAGGTTCGTTGACTTTGTGCGTATAGCTTTTGTGGTGAAGGTATGTTTTTTTTCTGTGCTTGACTATTTGAATCGCTTGCCCAGCCCCCAGCGCATCTTCAGTGTCTCCCTGATGCACGCTCCGGTCGAGAAAAAAAAAGAAAAGAAAAACAACCAGGAGTTTCCTGACAAATTACATCTCGGCACCTCATTCATATTCATGCGTGGACTGTCAAGGCGTGGTGATGGTAAATTTAGCTGTTATGCCTTGTGGGCATGCATGCAATCACCAAAGCAAACGACAGTGGTAAAATTCATTCCATGAACCATCCACAGGGAGTGATTTTTATTTATTATTCAATTTTTTTATGATGTGGAGACTGATAGTCACCTGCCATTGAATGTAAAGTGAATAACTGATTTGAAAACGTGTCTCAACCACATTGTAGACCTTGTATCTACACTCGTTGTCCATTTTACCACTTCCACTGATCATGCAGGTGAACCTGGTTACAGACTGTTGTTATTTTTCTCTGTATCATTTGTTAGCCCCCCCATACCCCATTCATCAATGGTCGGGACCCCCACAGGACCACCAGTAAGCAATTGTTGTTTGGATAGTGGATCTTTCTCAGCGCAGCAGTGACACTTACATGGTAGTGGCATGTTTGTGTGTGTGTGTGTGTGTCTGCACACTGAGCTTACTGTCCACTCTATAAGACACATTTTACCTTTGGTCCACCTTGCAGATGTAAAGAGTTATGAAAGTTTATTTGATGCTGCACAGTTTGTGTCCTCTAGTCCTCTGGCCAGTTTCTGGACACATGATTGGCTGGATATTTTTGTTTGGTGGACTATTCCCAGTCTAGCTGTTACACTGAGGTGTTACTTATAATCTGGCTGTATCCCACTCTCAGTGTAAACAGGAAATGTTAATATTTGTGAGTATATGCAGCATTATGTGTTGGCTTCAAGTAGCCAACCAGACCCACTGCTGATGATACTGACTACAGGAGGCAGAGCTGGACCAACTGTAGAATGAATCTATGGGGCATTACATTACATGCAATGCATTTGTCTCAGAACCACAGACAGGCTGTGTGAACCTCCACCTTGGGCTAGAGGTAAATCAGCCCAAGTTTTTCTCAATGGAATATTACTGCTGCATCTGAACACAAGGTGATAAACAGTGTCTTATAATACCCATGTTTCTGAATGGAAATGTTTTGAGTGTAGTACAAAGCAAAATGTATTGGTCTGTCTTTGGCACTAAATTGGCAGTATGAGCCTCCACAATGGCTCGTGTATGTCTTTACACCTCAAATATTTCAATCTCCTCAGGAGGATATGATGTGAGGGGTCTCCTCTGACTGGCCCCTCATTGAGCCCGGCCCAATTTCAGCTCCTCGCTCAGCCCGTGTAAACACGGGCCCCTGATCTTCGTGATATTTGCAGAGATTTTATTGTTTGTTTGGCGAGACGTTGTGTCTGCTGTGGCTTTATTTCCCCCGTCGAGGCTGGACTGATTCCAGGTCAAACCTGGGTGCAGTGGTGGTTAGATGACACCAGGATTGTTCGTTGCCATTACACGTGTGTGTGTGTGTGTGTGTAATATACTGTGATGGGTGTTTGCTTTTACCATTTTATTAAATGGTGAATTAAAGATTTTCAGTTATTTAGGCTCTGTTGATAAGCACAATTCATGCAGATCCCATACTCTTACATCTTTGCTGTAAAAATTAGAACTAACTTGTGATTTACTAAGGTATTGATGGGAATCATGTAGTGATTTTATGAGGGTTTTATTGAAGTGCAAAATAGTATGAGCAAAATATATAAAATACTTAGTTGGGTATTTGAATAAGACATGCTAGATATCTATAAAAAATGAAGTTCATGATGTATCATTTTGTCAATTTTGTCTCTGATGCAGAACCACAAGGAGTAAAATCATACACTTAGCCTACTATTTGATTCATGATACTGGTTTCATGATTTATTGTTCTCATTATATTTAAAAACAAATTTGAGTGCTTTACACCACTATAACCGACGCTTGGTATAGCACATGGTGATCTTAGGCAAGTGTGCAGCTGCTTGGCTACGAAAACCCATTTTCGTGAGGGATGCAACAGATGATTTTTACACTTCAGCATTCCGCAACTCTGTGGGTTTGCATGGTCTACGGTTTCACAGCTAAGCTGTTGTTGCTCTTAGATGCTTCCATTTCACAATAACTTTCTGTTGGCTGGGGCAGACCTATGAACTGACTCAGTAAATCAATAATTAGAATAGTAATAATCATCAACAATTAATAACAATTAGGAGGCGTGTCCACATACTTTTGGCATTGAGTGCATATGTGGAAACAAAAAACATAAATCACTAAATTAATTGAACCATCAGATATGGAAGACTTCTGAATAGTGTATTTTTTATTGTGTAAATTGTGTCCTTGTTGGGACATGCAAATGCCATTTTATAGTGAAGATATTTTAATAGCAAAAATGCTTAAAATGCCCAGCGTGACTCGGCCCGTGCTTAAGTTGTTTGTTGGCATATGTACATCTCTCCGGAATTTGCTTTTCCCTTCCTCTCGCCTGCGTTTGGCTTTGGTTCATTCGGCACTGCTTAGATGCTCTTCCCAGTAGAGTTGTTCGACGTTAATGCCTGTCAAACTGCTGTCACACTTTTTTCTCTCTCGTGTCTCGAGGAAAAAGCTCAGCTCCTGCGTCAGGCGCGTGTTCCCCTCCTCCAGCCCCGTCCCATCCCTTTCTATCTCTCATCCAGTAGAAATGGGATCCTTCGGGCTCTGTCACTTTGCGCTCCTGGCCGATCTGCTTGTCTACCTGAGTGGAAGAGGAGGGTGATAAACGTTCACTCAGTGCTTTCTGTCCTCATTCTTCTTCACGCAGGCTTCTTCTCCTTCCTCCCTCCGCCGCAGCTGCTGGGGGCGTAAATCTCTGACCTCGTGAGGATTTATTTACAGTCCTTTAGGGAAGGATTTGCTGCATTGTGCGGGTTTGGTTATCATGGTATAATTCAGAAGTATTTTTAAAAATGCAGCCCTGTGCAAAAGTTAGGGTGCCCCTGGTTAAATGAAGCGTACAATTACTGTTGCTTTATTAAATATAACATACAAAACCATAAAATGTGACCTGTGCAAAAGTTACAGCACAATACTTATTATACACACACGCGCGCGCACACACACACACACACACACACACATATATATATATATATATATATATATACATACGTGCATAAGTTAGATGAGCTTTGTTCTGCTTGAATGATATGTTGGTCACTGTGTGGCTTAACAAACAAAACAACATTCCTCTGAAACATATATGTATATATATACAGGCATCAATTTTTCTTTAATATTTTTATATATATAGGGGTTGAGAGGTGTCTTCTCAAACTGCTGGTCCAGACAAGGGATGAGTTTCAGCAGGTAGAGTGATGAGTGTAGTGTGTTTATGTGTTTGTTGTAGAATGTGATGCTGACTGTGGACCTCTTCACACCTGCCATTATATGAACACAATCCAGACCACCTCCAAATGTGATCTCAACACGTCCTCAGTGCGTCTTGGGTGCATTCACATCTGTGCTTAGAGCTGTCCGCTCGTGTTCAGACCACCCAAGGACAGGGTCTGTGTGGGTTATTTTTTTGGCACTGTGCTTCGTCTCCAGCTGAAAGTGAGCTGTTTTTGGCTCTCATCACGAACTTCCTGTGTAAATCCTCCTTAAAGTTCACGCCTGTCCCCTCTTCACCTCCACCTGGCAGCACTTACAAAAGCCTCTGTCTCTCTCTCACTCACTCTATCCCTTCTTTCCCCCTTTCGGTCCCTCTCTCTCTCTCTCCCTTCTCTCTCTTGCTTTTTCTTTCTCTTTTTTGCTCTCTTTCTCTCTCTTCTCTCTCTATCTGTCTCTCCTCTCTCTCTCTCTCTCACTCCTCTCACTCGCTCTCTTTCTTTTTTGCTCTCTCTGTTTCTCGCTCTCTCTTGCTCTCTCTCTCATTGTCCTTTCTCTGTCTCTCTCTTTCTTTCTCTCTCTCTCTCTCTCCTCTCTCTCTCTCTCTCCTTCTCCTTCCCTTCCCACCTTCTTTATTTACACATGCCAAAGCAAGGACTGCTTACTAATAGTGATAATGAGGAACGCGCACACATGTAAATATGTGATTATACATGCATACACTTGAATGTGCATGCACACACACACACACACACACACACACACACGCTCTTAGATGTTGACACAGGGTTGGTTTGGATTGCTGTTCTCTGAGGGTGTGACAGTTGTATGTAAATTCTGCTGATAATTCTGGTATCTCTCCAAAACACACGGTGCTGCATATCTTATATGATGGGATATATTATTTATTTATTTATTTATTTTTAATTGTCTGGTATGTTTATATCTTCTTTGGGCTTCCAATGTTTCTTATGGCACCTTACAGACATTAACTGTGTATTGCCCACTCAGGTACCATTCTCCTCTCTGTGTCTTTGTACTTTATTATAATGAGCTGGTAGTTCAGGACTGTGAAGGCCGCACACATACACACACACACACGCACACACATACATGCAAGCACGCACGCACTTTCTGTGATTGAGGTTTGACTAATGAGTGGTGCTGGAGATGCCTAGTTCTTTTCTTTTTACCTGCATCTGCAATTAGTTCTGAATTAATTTCCCTCTCTCCTTCATTCTCTCTCTCCTTCGTTCTTTCTTTCTCCATCCCTCAGACGGAGATGATAAGGAGTCTCCATCATGTCAAAATTGATCACCTCCACATCAGTGGTACCAGTCGGCTCTGCTGGGCTCCCAGTTCAGCCACCAGCACATCACTGAGGAGTCCGTGGTGCTTATTTATGGTGAAACCTCCTTCTAATGACTGGCTCCCACGGTGAAGTAACACTCCACTGCCAACTGTCTGTACTGTTCATGTAAGTGTGTGATGGATGGGTTGGAGTATAGACACCCACAGCTTTACCTTTCATGGAATAAACCCCTGCTTATTCTCAATGCTTTTGCAGAGTTTTCATCACTGCTGTTGTGCCAAACAGTTAATAAAGCCTAGTGCAGGTATTACTGTTAAAGGAGTAGTTTGACCAGAAGTGCTATGTGGTGCTAGAAACGTTCATTCAAGATTCAAGATTCTTGATTTGTCACATACATAGTTGTACAACATGTATTGAAATGTGCCCCGAGCTGACCCTTAAGACTGTGCAATACAGTTACTAAATAATTTAAATTAAAGATTTATTTGGTAAGCCTAAAACTAAGGTAATAAAATATACAGAAAAAAGAATATTCCAACTACACAAATATTACAAACATTACAGATAGAAACGAGTGCAGTTTGCTGGTTTGCTGGTTGATGTAAATAACAGACAGCAGGTGAGATACAGTGAAGTGGTGAGGTAAAGAGGCAGGTGAGATACAGTTAGGTAGAGTGGCAGGTTAGATTAAGTGAGGTAGTGAGGCAGGTGAGGTACAGTGAGGTAGAGAGTCAGATGAGGTACAGTGAGGTAGAGAGGCAGGTAACATACTGTGAGGTAAAGAGGCAGGTTAGATACAGTGAGGTAGTAGGGTGGAGAGGCAGGTGAGGTATAATGAGGTAGAGAGGCATGTGAGACACACTGAGGTGCATTGAGGTGGAGAGGGAGGTGAGGTACAGTGAGGTAGTGAGTCAGGTGAGGTACAGTGAGGTAGACAGGCAAGTGAAATACAGTGAGGTTGTGAGGTACAGAGCCAGGTGAGATACAGTGAGGTAGTAAAGTGGAGAGGCAGGTGGGATACAGTGAGGCAGGTGAGATACGGTGAGGTAGTGAAAAAGAGAGACAGGTGAGCTACAGTGAGGCAGAGAGGCAGGTGAGCTACAGTGAGGTAAAGAGGCATGTTAGATACAGTGAGGTAGAGAGTCAGGTTAGATACAGTGAGGTAGAGAGGCAGGTGAGGTACAGTAAGGTAGGGAGGCAAGTGAGATACAGTGAGATAGAGAGGTAGGTACAGTAAGGTAGAGAGGTAGGTGAGGTACAGTGACGTAGAGAGTTCAGTTTGTGTTACAATGAACAGTGAAAGTTGTGTGTCATGTTCTGTTTAAGAGTTTTATTGCCTGAGGATAGATTATCATTGCAATTGCATGTTATACTTATATGGGCGAAGTTCTACTGGTTCTTGTTTTTACAGCTTGTGATCATTAATTACCTTCCACAAAATCCACCTTTAAATATTCTTAGTGGGCTGTCATCGTTATCCCCATTAATGCTAACGTGGATAACAATTACAGGGGAATTCCAATTTTCCAAAAAATTCTGCATAATTAATTGGTTAATGTGTAAACAAAGTCAGATTTTTACCAAATTGTTCACAACAGTAGTGATTGGAACCAGACATCTGGAGAATGCCTCTAAAAAGCAAAATAATTCACATTCATAAAGGGAAATGATACAAAATAGTTACAAATATGTTGCCTGATGCCTGAAACATTTATGATTGTTTTGAGAAGGTTTTGGCCTAAAATATTTGGAGGGGTACAAGCAGGGTATATGAAAAATATTTCAGAAAATTTTTTTTTAAGAAAATGTACTCCAAATTAACCACTATTTTAAGGTTATATAGGTTCAAGGTGGGTTTCGATAATAAATAAAATGGTTATCTGTGTCATAGACAGTATGACCTCCAGTTCCATTCACTACCACTATAAGGAAATCCAGATCTGTAAGTTTCTCTACAGTGAACCATTTGACATCAAACCCACTCAGAATAAATTAATTTACATGTCTATTATTGAATTAAGCTAAAATGTTGAAAAATTGATGATATTTCTCTTCAATAAAACATGGTATTGATAGGAGCGCTAAAGGGGCAGGTTAACCAAAAATGAAAATTGATGAAAAAGGTTTTGGTTGGTTGAATACTTAGCAGTGATTATATGTGTAAAACCCAGAAATTCCACTTTCTGATCAAGTCAAGGCAAGTCAAGTTTAGTCAAGGCAAATTAAGTCAAGTCAAGTAAATCAAGTCAAGTCAGCTCAAGTCAAGAAAAGTCAACCCAAGTCAAGAAAAGTCAACTCAAGTCATCAAGTCAGCTCAAGTCAAATCAAGTCAAGTCAAGTCAGCTCAAGTCAAGTTGTCAAGTCAAGTTAGTGTTTATTGTGTACCTGACACATATACACCAGCGCCACACACACTACCAAATACTGAGAGTGGTTCTCCATCCAAATTTCCGGTCTTTGGTTCTACTGTGCTTGCCCCAAAGGGACTACAGTCAATAACAATAAACCTACAAAGTGCAGGTATAAAGCAGTCCTCTGTACTCAGTATGTTTCTGATAAAATGGCCAATCAGTGTAGATACAAGGTAGGTGCACCTCATAAACTTGTGACTTAATGTCTACTAACAGTGATTTCACCCTTTCAGCAGGGCAGGTTTATAAGGGAGGACGAAATTGTAGGTTTAGGTCTTCGGGGACTGTTGGGCCTCGTCTCATTAATCTCAAACGCTTCTCCAGAGAGGAGCTCTGAGTGATGCAGTGCTGCCTTCCAGCTGCCTCCCCTTACATTTAATCACATCCTCTTTAAAAGGCATCAATAATGCAGGCTGCTATATTAAAGGGCCAAATAAAAGAGCCTTTGAGGAACCTGCATCAATGACCCCTTTAGCTGTAAGAAAAGAACTTAAAGAAAGTCCTGTACGGCTTTGGTTTTGTGGTTGGGGTTCCTTAAAAGAATGGTTTGGGGAGAAAAAATGAATTGACACAGTTTTCTCCCCACCCCAGATGTCGTCCTTCAGCCAAGCTATGTCTGGTGTGGTGGTGGAAGTTTGCTTCTTTAGTTTTCACCGGCGCGGCAAGGCTAATGTAGCCAACAAGGGATGGAAACTTTTAGCACTCTGCAAGTTCCAGGCCTCAAACTGAAGTGAGTTGTAAGGTAATCCAAAATAGATGTGCTTACACAGTTGCACTGGGGCCTATAGTGCAGGGAGGGGCCCCCAATCCTTTTTAGGCCCCTCAAATTGATTCTGACTCACAGAAAGATTTGATCTCTTTACAAACTTCAGCAGGTATCTCCCGTCAACGCTGCACACACATCCCCGACGTCTGTTTATCTTTCTCTTATTTATAATGCAGTTTATCTCTGGTAACTGTTTTCAAACAGGTCCTTCATAACCTGCAGCATTATATGCATTATTTATAACTCCATAATCTTAAATAGGGAGTCTGATATAAATGTGTACACTGTCAGGAAAAAAAACGGTACTGCACAAGTACATGTTGTTCATGAAGGTAAAACAATGAAAATGTAATCTGAAAGATACTACAAAGGTCTGAATGTCCAATAGGTTGTTTTTAACCGGGGAAAGGGGCATCTTTTCAGAACGTAAAATTTTAACACAGGGAGGATGAAATTTTAAATGCAATGGAATGTAACAATTTACAATTTAACAATTTACAAAGGAATGTAATTTACAAAGTAAAGGTTTACAACATAACAATATAACAATTTACAATAGAATGAAACAATTTACAATGTTATATTACATATAACATGTGTAATATAACAGTGTAATCATTTAATGTAATCATTTACATGGCAACAATGTAACAAACTGTAACAATTTACAAAGAAACAGTTTACAAGAGACTGTAATTTACATGGGATGTAAGAAAGTAATAATTCACAGTGCAAAACAAAAATAACAATTTGTAATGGAATGTAACAATTTACATGGGATGTAACAATGTAACAATTTACAATGGAATGTAATGATTTACAAAGTAACAGTGTATGTAGCAATTTAGGATGGAACACAGTAATAAACAATGTAACAATTTACAACCGAATGTAATGTTTGACAAAGTAACGGTGTAACAGTTTACAACGGGAAGAGTACTGATTTAAAGTATTGAAAATGTTCTTTTGTGTGAGGAGGGCTATTTATTTTTGGCCCCATAATAGCCACTGACGTTCAACTGGCTGCTAGTAGTGATTTTAGCTACATTCTTACATTTTAGCAACAGCCTTTTTGTTTTTAAACCCTCTCCACCACCCTCCTTTTCCAAGCCTAATAAATCTACTCGCTTAATAACTTGTCATGAATGAGTGATGTGAGAAACCCGTAGCTCAAATGAGAAGAAGGCTCCAGATCATTCACAACGTTGCCTGTGCAGCTTTACACAGATTTGCGGCTCATTAAAGCTGACTTTTTCTTTGCATTGGCTTCCGTCCGCCTGTTCAAAATCCATTAATCGATTGCAGTGCTCAGAAAACAGTACCCCCTTTTATTTCTGTGGCTCCCTTGTATTGTGGGCGAAAGAAAAAGGAGGGCGTACGGGAGAAGGTGGGGACGATCCTTCCGGCCTCCGTGGGGCTGGGCATGAGTGGCAGGGCTGATAAGGACTTTGGAAATGTTTCTAAAGCCTTTTGACAACTCTGTGACAACCACATTAATTCAGTACAACTCGATTACTAAAACCGCTGGTGAGCGGCCCTTTGTCCCCTCTTGATTATCACGACGACAAACCGCTATGGCCCGTGTCTTCTCTTCATGAGGAAAAAAAAAGCCTTTGCTGTTTGACCTTTTGCTCCAGCGCTCGAGATTGGTTTGTCAAAAAAAATGAATTAAGTTTCTGAGCGAAGGAGAGCGAAAGGACAAGCTGCTCGTGTAATGTTCCACAGTTTGGCTTCTTGTGATGCTCCCGCGTTTCTTAGACGAGAAATTTCACCTGTAACACCTTTCCGTAACTACCCGTTACCATTCAGGTGGAGTGGGTAATGTGGCGAAAATGTAATCAATACTTGAAGGTTACGCCTGTCATACAGTTAAAGATTTACTTTTGCTCAAATCTGACCCTAAAAAGAATTTCCATTTTAAAGCAGTGCATTTTATCATAGCTGCAGGAGTAGACTAATTAAGCTTCATTAGACTGCATGTTTTAGTATCAGTTTCTCCTGAGTGTTATTTTTCATGCATTTTCACATGAACCTGAACATGAAAAACACAGTGAATTCTCCTTTTCATCACTGACATCCAGTGACAGTGTATAAATGAGACAATATACAGATAAGGAGTGTATGTGTCTTATAAGTCAAATAAACAGTCAATAAGTGCACATATAATTGATATCTTACATACAGTTAATGAGTGTATATATTATACACATATATACACTGTCAGAGTGTACATATCATGTATATTTCATATATACAGTCAATGAGTATATATATAATATGTAATCAGTGAGTTTGTATATAATATGAATCAGATGCAGTCAATGAGGGTATATATCATATAAACACAATCAGACTGCATGTATCATAAATATCGGTGAGTGTGTACATCATATATATAATATGTAATCAGTAAGTGTGTATATAAAATATATCATATTTACAGTCAATGAGGGTATATACCATGCAAATTATATATACAGTCAAAAAGTGTATATATCATATGTATACTTAGTGAGTGTACATATCATACATATTATATGTAATGAGTATATATAAAATATACACTCAACAAAAATATAAACGCAACACTTTTGTTTTTGCTCCCATTTTTCATGAGATGGACTTAAAG
>JBBPCZ010000001.1:2075415-2094903 GCA_037974445.1 Brycinus macrolepidotus
TGTGTGTGTGTATTCTAATGGCCAGTATCATGGGTATATGAAAAAGGAGTTTTCCATGCTACAGGCCCTTTAAATTAAGCCAGTGGACCTCAGAGAATAATCCAGCTGCTGTCATGGAGGACCAACTGGACCAGACGGTTTGTGGAGCGTTTTTAACTCACCCCATTCGCCTCAACTGCTAATTATCAGGCCTTTTGTCGACTCGGTCAGATGCATCAGCCTGGAAAACACCAAACCGCATGGCTCTGTGGCCCTTTAGTGCGGCAGTTTGCCACCTGTGGTCCAGTTGGAAAATACATCTATATGGGCTGAGCCCTCTGAAGGCCCTGCTGGGTATTTATTTCCTGCTGTTTTGTTGCTGTTGTTGGAATGGACATCAAATTATCAGGCAGGACGATGGCCGTTTCTGTGGGCAGTCCACCCGTATGCATGAAAGATGTGATAATTGCTCTGCGCATGTCTTTGGGGTAATAAAAGGAGCAATTGTTCCACGGTGTAATCATAATACCTTGACTTTGCACTTCTCATATATTTCAAATGCGGAGCAGGAAAGAAGCTCTTATGAGCAAAGATAAAACGTGGCCTAAATAAGACGGAGAAAATGGAAACAGGTAAATCAGTGGACACAGAGAGGAAATAGGAACAACACGCACAAAATATGCTTAGTAAAATGTAAGAAATACAAACTCTTAAGCTGGTTTCAGACAGTAAGTGAGGCCTGATGAATATTAAAGAGAGGCTTCTTTGCTGGTTTTATGTCCCACTGTCAGAATATTCAAAACGTCTGCCCTGGACCATCTTACGTAATGATTTAGAATCCAATCCATCAGGCCGAGACCACCGAGAACTCCTTTTATTCATGAATCTCCATAACTGTCAATCTCCTGAGGTTAAATGAACACCCGTAGTGGACTTTAGACACCAGTGTGACCACTTAGTGGACACTAGAGAGCAGTTACATGCTATAGGTGTGCATAAACACCACTTCTCAACCCACACACTAATATATTCATGAAAAGGAAGATAGATTGTGATAAAAGACAAGGAAATCAATAGTCTTCTCTGCATGTGTCAAAGAAAAAGAACACTTTTGAGGGATTTTTGCTTTTCTGAGTGATAACGTCTACTCATATATATAGACATAAACGTTTATATTTATGTTCCGCTGGTTCAGTTGAACTGCTTTGCCAATGTATATTTATTTATGCCAAAAGAATCCCAAAAAAGGAGAACATAGCAGAAAAAACTGTTCCACTGCTGATAGATGCTCAGTACACTAAAGTTTGATTACAGAAAGAATCCTTCAGTAAAATACAAAAGTGGTCTTTATAGTGGCCTGACTTATGACCCCCAGTGATAAAGAGTAAGTCCCCCACTGAAAAATGACAACATAATTTGCTTGGCTACTCTTATGTCCATTGCAATAAAGTACGTCTTTACTGTACTTAAGTACTTTTTCAAGTATCTGTACTTATCAGATCTCATATTTACATTTTTAAAATGTTATCCACTTAAAACCTTTGTGATTTGTATTTTTATCTCTCTAAAATGAAACTGGGCACCACCTAATGTCTAACCTAAGTGTTTATGTTAGGCTCAATTTTTAAGAATTTAGAATTATAAATAATGCATGTTGTGCTGCAGGTTATATGGAGGTTGTTTGGAAACAGTTTCAGTGGATGAGCTGCATTCTAAATAAGAGGGAGGTAAATAAACGTTCGGGCAGAATGTGCAGGATTGATGGAAGCTAATTGGTGAGGCATAAGACTGCAGATCTTTCTGTGGGTTCGAATGGAGGTACATTTTTGTCAGTATCTACACAAGGGGCCCAGTTTTAGGAGATCTGGTCACTGTAGGACACCTTGTGCCATTCCACCACCTCCCCCCCCACCAAAGGGTCTATAATACCCTCTAATGTGCAGACAATACATGCAGTCATTCGGACAGATAGTGGTTACACCCTGTTCAACACTGGTGTTATATTTGAATTAGTTATAGATTTCAGTAAGTGAGAACTGCTTCACTCAGCCAATAAGCTGGTCAGCCCACCAACCGGTCAGCATTCAGTAGGATGCTTTTTGTGAAAATGGTAAAAAAAGTAAAATTTATAATCAGTGACATCAGATGGGGTTCCGCTGACCATCTGGGCCTGACTCCTTTTAGACTGCCCATTTTTCACAAGCTAATCAAATTCCGAGCAATAAAAACATGTCCCAGTAATTATTTCCTGCCTCAATATGTCATGTCACTCAAAAATGTCACATTAAGGACAAAAAATGTATTCAAGTTAACAATGACAGCAAAGGTAGAACCCATGTAGGTGTATTGTTGTTAGTTCTACACCCTAAAAAACACCTAAAATGGTTCATTAAGGGTTCTTTATAGTTCTATATAAATGTTTTCTATAAAGATTTCTGCACATTTTGGCAATGGTAGTGGCATTTGGTGCCACAAAGTCACTGTAATGTGTGCCCCTTTTTTTTTGGACTGTCTTTGTTCACAGTTGTCATGTGTCTCTGTTCCATATGTTTGTTGTTGTTGTCATCTTAGTCTCCACCTTAACCCCACCCCCTTGTTATCCTGTTCATCTGTGTCTTGTTCTTGTCACCACCCCTGCCCGGGTGCTTCTTAGAACCCCTTTGTAGTGTGTTTTGTATCTGTTTACTACACTTTTGGATATTCGCACATACTTTAACCCCATTCATTACAGGCACAGTTTTCTTCTTTAACAGCTAAATTGCTATAATAATTAATAATAAAGGGCAGAATTAAGGTATTGCATGTGTTTGAGGCAAAAATATTACCATCTCCAAAGTCAGTACAGAGTGAAGGGTTTTGGTTTAATGATATATTTCCTAATAACAGTCTCACAATATTAGGGGAATCTCAGCTAAGCAACAATACGTGTCAACTCATTTTAGTTATTTTGGTTTTATCCTCAAATTCCCCCAGATATGGAACAGTAGCCTGGAAAAAATATATTAAGACTGCCACCTGTTCCCTAATTTGCCATAGCCTCTTCTTTCTTGCTGTCGCCCTTTTTCACTCCCTCTCACTAATTGTGGTATTTTGTTTTGGACGGTTTGTTCCTGTGATAGGATAAGCTAAAACATAATCAGTGACCTTTATGGAAAGATGTGAAGGAAATCAGGCTAGTGGCATGCTCAAATGGCTGGAAAAAGTGTGGGATGTTTTAGTCTTTGCCGAGTAAATTGTTTGTTTTTTTTACACTGAGAGTCAGATATAGTCATTAAATCCTGAACAGGACACCTGCATACATTACTACATTGTGTTATAGTGTTAAGGCCAAGCCTTTGGCTGTTTATGTTCATATTTGATATCATATCCGGCTGAAATGCAGCCATTTCACTCTTGTAATGTCCAGTGCAATGTTTAATTTTGTAACCTATAGTTTTACAGCAACTACTTCTGTAAAGACTTGAGATTAAAACCTGTCTCATCACTTTTGGAGCTGGTTTGTCTGGTATTCTATTAATAATCCTCTGATATAGTAGCCTAGAGAAAATAAAATCCAGTTACAGAGAATAAGTGTTGAACCGTTAAAGGATCTGTTTACATTTGGTTTTAAAATGCATCTTGAGCAATTGGATCACAAGTGGACAGCCAAGACAGAGATGGTGGTAAATGGTGGTGTCTATTATGTGTCTCTAAGGTGTCCTGCTGACCGACTGTGCCTAATTCAAGATTTCTCAAGACTGGTTTTAATCTCACACCAATAACAAAATGCCGAATTCTTGCAATAACAACAAACTATAACACTGTACAACATAGTTTGGTTAAAAAAATGCCTCCCTCACTTCCTCAAGACTGGTTCTAATCTCACACCAACAAAAAACAGCCAAATTCTTCCAATTACAGCACACTATAACACTGCTTGACCGCAGTAAATGTAAACCTGCAGCATCCTTTCATTATTTTAAACAGCAGCTTTTTCTCCTTCCACAGGACAAAGCAATGGATGGTCATGCAGCACTTTGTCCAACTCATTGTTATCCATCCAGTCCCTTCCAGACTTGTTATTGTTGTCTTTGGTTTGACAGTATGCTTGATGAATGAGTAGATGGATTATTTCAATTGTTTTATTTTACTCCGCTCCTGTCCTTGTTTTGAGCTGGTATGCTGTCACATGATGTACTTTCCTATGATGTCCTTGTCAGGGACAAATCAGGATGCATTGTTAACGCTAAAAAGATATGCTTTCATGCATTCTAGACCACCTCGGCAAGTGGTCGGAGTGATCTGATCACCCAAAATGCATTTTAAAGTGTAAACAGGGCTAAAGTGAGGTACAGACAGGTGATTTGTTCTTTTTGAAGGGGTTGGTTTTTAATGGTTTTTAGTGGGGAGAGTGGGATAAGAGACTTAAGAGAAAGAGAAAAGCTGTCAAGGGGCGGGTGGGAGTTGTGATTTACATTTACTGATCAGTCAGGCAGGATAACCAGGGGATACTTTTTCATCATTTGCTAACAAGGGTAATGGCTTCCCCCATCAATAAAGTGAAGTGGCTCTTATAGTCACGCATGAACACACCACATCACACAGTGTAAACAATGTGAAATTTTTTCTCTGCATTTAACCCATTCACCAAGTGAAGCAGTGGGCAGCCAGTGACACACTGCCCAGAAGCAGTGTGTGGGGACAGTACCTTGCTTAAGGATACCTCAGTGGTGCCAGTGGCAGTCTTGGGATTCGAACCCACAACCTTCTGATCACAGGGGCAACCCCCTAACCACCAGGCCACCAGGTGCCCCAAAATTTACTCAGAGTTGGATTTGAACTCGTGACTTTGCCTCTCGCAGTGTGTAGTGCTAACCAATAGACCACATGGGGAGGTGATGAATATGAACCAATGGTACGTATAACTTTCATAATCCACAAGTGATGTTCACAGTAACTGGGTGATGAGCTGTGTACAAGTAGCTTCACAAAGGGTCGGACAGAGTCCCACCTGTATCATGTTCTTTTCAGAGCCAGTACCAGTTAATGGTTCATACAATGTATACACAATGTTCAGACAATTGTCATGACCAACCTCAGAATTTTATCAAAGTAGCCCAGTCTGCTAGCAGAATGCTTCTCCTTCCCTTGCCAGAATGTGTGTATATCTTACTGACGTCTTCTCTGATTATTAACTTTGAAGCACAAAGGGTTCTGCTAATGTCACAATTTAAATAACCTTTCCTTGGCACTACATAGAACCATTTTTAATAGGAGTGTAGCATGCTTTCGGGCCCACTTGTGGTAATTCCAGAAGCTGAAGTAAAATACAGTTGCGTTCCCTTTGAGTTGAGTTTGGTTTAACGAGGTTTGTGTATGGGTCACTTTGAAGGGAGCTGAGAACTTTTTGGAACTATTTCGAACGGCAAAAAAAAAAAAGACCTTGTTATCCAGGCTGGCCGTTCCCTTGCGAAAGCTCTCGAAGGTGTGTTTGCTTTCTTCCCTCTGAGGGATGCTGGCAGCAGCTGCATACAAATGAAGTCTTTGTCTCAGAGTTGCTAATTAAAAGTAAAAAAAAAAATAAAATTCAGACACCTGCCGGCCCACGTTGGAGGAGCCCCAGACTGGGCGACTGCAATTTGAGCAAGGGGATTCAATCAAGTTCGCAATCAATATCGACTCGGCCTCAAACGTCTCACAATCAGAAGCAATTTAGTGTAATGTCTGTTTTTTTTTCTACACGCGGACGTATCAGGAATATCCCAATGCTTTCACCCTAAAAAATGAAGCCTCATGCCTCCATCTCGTGTTGGTTATATAGTTTGTGGCCAAGATGCAGGAGAAAGAGGCAGAGGCTTGCCGGGTCGATGAGGCGACAGCGAGCATGCGAATCCCGGCCTGCTGGAGAGAGATAAAAATGGTTATGGCTTTGACAATAATACCATGAAGACTATGCAGCAGTAGTGTCCTTGAGCGAAGCACTTAACCTGAACCTGCTTGGCGAATAGTCTACTTAGCTGTAAAATCGCTGGGAAATATATAATGACCCGAGACGTTCTCTCGAGGCCCACAAAATTTACTCCCATGCAAACATGTATTGTTTGAAAAGAGCAGAGATTTCCTAGGTTTGCTCAGCAAACAGGTTGTTTAATTGAATATCTCAGCAACAAGTGGGGGAGATTTGCTCTTGCTCCGAGTTACACTCTTAAAGGGGAATTATGCAGATTTTTCCAAATGTCTGCATAACTCAATCAATGAGATGTAAACAGTCATTCAGAGTGGTTGTGAATAATAGATTCACTGTAGAAAACTGTAGAGTTCTTTACAGCGGTGGTGAGAGGAATCAGGGGCCCACAAATATTTTATTTACTACTCAAACCCACCAATGAACCTACACATGTCGTCTGAGTGTGTACATGGAATGTTGATGATGTTTTTGTGGGAGATTGTATTGCCTCATAACACCCTGCATCTCCAGTCATATACAAAAGCTTTTTCACCCTAGTCAAATTGCAAGTTTTATTGATTTTATTTAAGTGAAAATAAGTGACTCTTTTCCGCAAATTTAACATATTGAAAATATGTCAGTACTTTTGCACAGGCCACAATTTATGTCTAATTTTTCCAATATAAAGCAAATAAAAAGTAATTTTTTTATTAAAATGTGTATCCTCTGTTGAGGATGTGTCCTTATTTTCATTTAGAAAATAGACAAAATGTCATTGACCCAATTTTTGCATTGACTGTACCTCTTTGCCATTGTTTTTTAAAAGATACATTTGTCTCAAAAACCTCTCAAAACTTTTGCAAAACAGTGTCTGAGGCATCACAGAGTATCCATAACCATTTCATGGAATAACTTTCTCTGAGGGAGCCTTTAGAGGCATCAAAGTCTTTGTAAGGCTGGTTCCTTTCAGAACAGTTCATACTCTGTGTATTTCTCTAAAATGGAGCATTTAATGACGAAACACTCTGAATGACTTTGCTCCCATCCAAACCATTTACTTATGAATCTTTAAAAAACTGGTGCAATTTCCACTTTAAAAATAGAGTGTCCAGAAAGGAGTTCTCTTTTGATGAAAGCATTTTTGTTAATGAGATATGCGTATCTCAGCATAATGGAGAGCCGTGGTCCTCAAACTGGTCCCAGAATTTTTGCTCCATCCTTGTGTGCTGCAGGTTGGGTTGGATGAATAACGTGGACTGACTGGGGGTCCCTGA
Source organism: Brycinus macrolepidotus (assembly GCA_037974445.1). Taxonomy (NCBI): domain Eukaryota; kingdom Metazoa; phylum Chordata; class Actinopteri; order Characiformes; family Alestidae; genus Brycinus; species Brycinus macrolepidotus. The sequence goes on from JBBPCZ010000001.1 coordinate 2,082,595, forward strand.
GGGCCAATTCGAGAACCACTGATGTAAAGAATCTATACTAATTAGGTTTTTCCTAGAACCGTCCATCCGAGCCAAGGGCCATTTAGGAACCTTTATTTTCAAGAGTGTAGAAGGCAGCTTTGCGAGATGGTGGAAGTGCACCAGGAGCGCTTGGAAAACAGATGGACGCTCGATTGTTTTTGGCAAGAGCTTCATGTGCTCTTTTCTTCTTCCTTGTGAAGGAAACACATCTGTAGGCCTGTGCTTCTCTGATCTTGGCACGAACCTGACTAGCGCTCTCTGCTTTATGTAGCATCAAGCGCCTCCGGCACAAGCCCACATATAATGCCTAAAATACTCACAGTTCCCTTTGCCGGGGATGCTCAAATTATCTTTCTGCAGCGCATACAGGTACATGGACTTAGGTCGAGTTAGCACAATGGCCATTAGCATATTAACCTTCTGAGCTAATAAGACCTCCAACCTTTTCTACCGTGACACAATTTCAGCGAAGACAGAGCCAAGCCAACGTGTGCTCAGTGTGAGCCCCTCGAACTGGCCCTCCGGTGGGCCCAGCCGAAGTGATTTATTGCTGAATTAACACGGTGAGCAGTTCCATCTCTCTGCATTGCCTTCTTGTTCAGGTCTGCCGTATCAGCCGAGTGCTGGCGGGGGGACAAAAAAGAGTGTGCTTAAAATGGTCACCACCCTGAGAGAAAGCATTCTAAAGGCAGGGGCCAGTCCTGTGGGCTCTTACGGCTTAGCATGCCAACCCAAGTAAAGGAAGCCAGTGTATCTGTGTGCTACATTCTTATCAGTGGATTTAAATACAGCAGTAGACAAAGCTCCCTGCACCTGTACTGGACTCGACCCAAGGATCATTGGCTAATATTCATCTTCTAAGAATAAGCTAGAAAAGGCAGGCGAGATGGGTGACCTCCTGCGGCTGGTTCTCCAGGCCGAGAGGTTCGGCAGGGTCGCCGCTTCCAGACGGATGAGAAATGGCAGCCGTACCTTGGCAGTTAGCAGAATAAATTGAGAGGACTTGCGTGGAGTCACCAGAGCACCACAGATCAGAAGAAGTGAGCGCTGCTAGTTATTAAATTGGCCGGCAGGCGGAATGTGGGGGCACGCGAGGCTTTGCAAAGTGCAGCACTAATGAGCTCCGGTAATGCGCACTCTCTTCCTGAAAGCAGACTTCCAGATGGTGACTGAGGATCCATTGCTGGACAGGAAGGACACCGCCGACTGCTAATGTGCAAAACAGGCCCTCCAGACAGACTGGCCTGGATAACTCCATCTCTCCAACTACGCCATTGAGGTGGAAATTGAAATGCTTAACATGCTGGAGAGGTGTTTCGTCTTGTGAAAGTGGAGAGGGAAGTGTTGGATCTGTATCAGAAGGGGGTGTTTTGAATTGGAATGTTTGCTTACCTGAGTTGTCGCACCTGGAAGAGACTTGAAGAATCTAGAGTGCACTTAACTGGGTAATTAGATGATATGTTTCAGGTTTATGCTTATTTGACTTATTTTTCTTAATTAACCACATGAGCAAAGTCACACTGGGATTTAAAAAAAATGAACATACAGATGTTTACATCTAAATAAGGTTCCAATCAATAAACCTGGACCACGTCCTAATTGTACATCTCGAAGCCTGGTGAAAGATCCCTCATGCATTTCCAACATAGAGGGTGTTGGAAATCCATGTATTGATCAGTGGAAGAGTGGGGTTAAACCAGGCCAAATGCATCTGAGAGAAGCAAAGTCGCCTTAAGCTAGAGTCTAGAAACAGCGAAGACCTTTAGAGTGGCAAATGCAGATTACATTGTTTTAAATTTTCTAATTCTGATTATTCTGACTTCGTTATAATTTGATTCTGATTCTTTAGTTTTACTATTTGCACAATCCATTGCTTTTGTGATTTCACAAAAACAAACCCATTTAATACATATTTACCTATATGTCAAGTTCAGTCCCAGCCATTCATGGTAAGCCATTTCAGCCCTGCTTTCTTAAAGGATCACAATGCAGGGCTGCCATTCATTTACACATATTCAATTACATATACATTACATATGCATTTACATGTTTCAGTAAACGCACAGATGCACAGTGATCAAAACAGCCTGTTTGATTCTGAGGGATTCTGATGACAGCATGGAAAATGGTCATTTGAACATGTGTTTACATGGTTAACAGTAAACATGGTGACATGGTTACAGTAAACAGTAATGCTGGATAGCTGATTTTTTTGGTATTATATGTATAAACCATCTACAATTAAACTATACATTTATATTATGTAAAATGATTGTGTAAAATGATAGAATTGTTATATGTATTAGCACTTTCTAGTATAGCAGTACCACTATAAAATACTCAAAACTGACATGTTTGCCCAGTAATACTCCATAAATATGTCCAGAAGTATCCACAGTATTTAATACAGCTACTTTAAGGTGCCGCTATTGACAAACACAGTTGTGCACACAACTGGTATAATCTCCAAAGAAACGCATTGCCCATAAATTGGGATGCTCTAGGATTTGGGATTCGCACATGAGCCCGATCACCACATCCAATGGCAGGTGTCGGCAGGAGTGGTATAAACCCCCTGGTATTGGGCTGTGCAACAAAGGGGCTGCATTCTTTGGGGTGATGGAGCTCCATCCTGTACCTTTGGGATAAGTTGGAGTGGCGCTTGGGATATAGAAATCATCCAACATCAGTACATGATCTCACTAATGCTCTTGTGTCAAATCAAATCCTCACAGCAGTGTTCCAACGTCTAGTGCAGTGGTTCTCATGGCCTCCCAGGCCAGTAGAAGTGGTTACTGCAGCAATGGGGTGCAAACTCCTTACTATTAAAATCAGAATCAGAATCAGAAAACTTCATTGATCCCAGAAAAAAAAACTGCTATTACCTTTGATTTCAGGAGAAAAGCTGGATGAACAGATGTCTGTTTGTAGATTTAGACACTACTGTGCAAAGACCACCCTTTCATGTTTCCAGTCATAGCAAACACTACACAAAAGTTATTCATTTTTCAGAGGCAAGTAACATGTATTTAACAGAAAACTACACAGAAGCCTCAACGACTAAATATAATATCAGATGTTTCAGATGTTTGTGCTCACCCTTTGCCTTTATTACAGCTTTCATTCTTTCAGGAGAGTTTTTCTGCCGAAGTCTGCAGGGATATATTTTTCTGCTGCTTGTAAACTCCCCCCCAAAATTCAGTTTCTACGCTTTCTGCTTCTAACCATCCGAGTTAATCCCAGTTACAGATTTATTCTCATCAGTCCATAAAACCTTCCTCCACATCCAGTTTGGCTAGTGCAGATCTTTCTTTCTGCCTGATTCCATTTCTCAGAAGCTTCTTAAACATCTGCACATCCTTCAGACCCACTGTACTGAGTGTCCCAGTAGCAGGATGGAGAGAAACACTTATGGATTTTTTTTTCCGGGGCTCAGTTTTGGTGGTCTACCAGGTCTTACATGGTAGTTATTAGTTCCATTTCTTTTTGTCTTTTAATCCTTTTTTGAGCTGTTTTGAAAATGTGTTCATTACTTTTCCTTTGACTTTATGTGGTTGATCTATCTAACCTCCTGAGAGATTTCCCTTTTTGGTCATTTCAGAAATACACAAAGAAACGTAAACGGCAACTGAGGTGTGTGTGGGTAGCTGCTTGTATGAATGTGTGACTCTTAAGCCCATCAAAGGCAGTGGGTGGGTTTAAATGGGAAAGAAGAGTTAAGAAGAGTTAAGGGATGGGCACAAAGGTAAAGAGTAGATAAAAAAGGAAGAATTTGAAGAAAGAAAGGGGTACATTCCGACTGTTGCATGGTGCTATATTTCCTCCTATAAGTGAAAAATAAAAAAGTGGTTCGAGAGCACATTCAGTGTGTAAAAGCGCATTGCTCAGCTTTGGGCATTTTGATGATGCCAACTTGTTCAAAGTAACCGTAACGCATAACGCGCCACCCTCTTTTAATACTGGTGCGTGCAGGTCTAAACTTTCTACTCTCTTGAGTGGCGAGCTCCTCCAGAATGCGGCTGGCATTTGCGCCCCCAAGTCTAATGTATGGAGTGAGGGGTCTTGTGCTTCGCCAGCTTCTGGTTTAACCTCGGCGCTCTATCATTCGCTCCCATTAAAATCTAAAAAGCCTGCTGTAGTCGCAGCTTCCATCTGTGGCTTGATTAATTCAGCACCTTGGACAGCTCTTAAGTGGCTTCCATGCGCTCCCCCTCGCCCCGCTCCCCCCCGCTCGCGCTCGCCTCTTCATTACTCTTTTATCTGGGATATTATGATCACAGCGCTTCCTCTCATGTTCATGTTCTTGTGGCACCTGAGCTCGTAGCACATCTTATTTTCAATTAGAGCGCCTTCTCTGGGAAATCTGGCACGAAAGAGAGAGATGGGGGAGCGAGAGAGAGAGAGAGAGAGAGAGGGAGGGAGAGGGAGAGATGAGGAGATACTTGTGGAGAGAAGGAAAGAGAGAGAGAGAGAAAAGAAAGAGAAGGGGGAGAGACAGACAGAGAGATGAAAAGAGAGAGATGGGGAGAGACTTGAGGAGAGGGAGAGAGAGAGAGAGAGAGAGAGAGAGACTTGGGGGAGAGACAGAGAGAGAGAGACAGCGTGAGAAAGAGAGAGAGGGAGGGAAAGAAAAAGAGAGATGGGGAGGAAGGGAGGGAGGGAGGAAGGGAGAGACTGAGAGAGAGGGAGGGAGAGAGAGAGAGAGAGAGAGAGAGACTGAACTGAGAGTAGTCCAGCCTATAGATGGCAGAAGACCTCTTCTAAAATCGCACATTTCGAGGCACGTTACTTTTTTTATTTATTTGTTTGTTTATTTATTTATCTGAGCTGAAGTGGATTTTCTTCCTCTGCAGACTCCCCATAAACGCAGCTTATGAAAAGTTACACGCTTATCAACCCACATACTGCAAGTTTGAGTGTGTGTGTGTATGTGTGTTCGTGTGTGAGTCTGTGCGCAGCGATTCACGCGCTGAAAAACGTGGTGCAAATTGAAGCTGCGTGGGAAAACAAATGCCATGAAATCAAACCTGGGCGTCTCTGCTCGCGACGATTTTTATCAAACAAGAGAGAGAGAGATGGGGAAGGGAAAGAGATAAAGAGAAGGGGAGGGTGAGTGAGAGAGAGTAAGAGAACATGAGAAAGGGGGAGAGAGAGGGGGGGGGAAACGTGCCTGAGAGAGAGAGACTTGGGGGAGAGGAGAGAGAGACGGAGAGAGACGGGGGGGGGGGGGGTGAGAAAAAGGGTGAGAGAGAGAGAACATGACAGAGGGAGAAAGTGGGGAGAACGTGCCTGAGAGAGAAAAAGGGTGAGAGAGAGAGAGAGAGAGAGAGAGAGAGATTTGGCTTCCTATTCACCAGCATCTCATTCGACTCTCCCATTCCACCTTAGACATAAATATGTATCAGAGAGAGAGAGGGTAAAAGGGAGAGAGAGAGAGTGAGAGAGAGAGAGAGAGAGAGTTGGCTTCCTCTTCACCACCATCTCATTCCACCTTAAACATAAACATGTGTAACTGCTACACTGTTTAAGGTGGAGCGTTAAACTCGAACTTCATCTTTCTTGAAAGACAGAGAGTGACGAACGAAGAGGCTTCCACACTTCTGTACCCCCAAACCCCCACCTCCGTTTCCACGTTCTTTTTTTAGCCCACCTGTATTCCGGAAATCCCCGCCCCATTCGTGTGAGATTAGCTGGAGCGGCGCTGTGATTGGCTGATAAGTTGGTCCTCGGAGGCTGTTCGCTTTCCCACCCGTGTTCCGTCAACCATATGTTACGTATATCCACCCGTATTCCGACAAGCCCCACCCCTCTAACAGGAGTCTGAACTACAGTCCAATCCAAGCATCTGAGAATTTAAATCGGTAGCCAATCACTACGCGGGAAGGCGGTGCTTGAGTTTCAGAACATGAGAGAACAAGACACCGCTTGTGAATATTAACTACACTATATGGCCAAAAGTATTGGGACAAACCTGTTTTTCAGGGTCTGGGCCAGGCCCCTTACTTTCAGTAAAGGGCTTAATATTCATGCTTCAGCATACAAGACATTTTGGACAAAACCATGCTTCCAACTTTGTGGACACAGTTTGGGAAAGAACCTTTTCTATTCCAGCATGACTGTGCCCCCAGTGCACAAAGCAAGGACCATAAGTAAAGTGGCCCTTATAGTCACGTGTGAACACACTTCAACAAAGCATACAGTGTGAACAATGTGAAATTCTTCCTCTGTATTCACCAAGTGAAGCAGTGGTCAGCCAGTGATGCAGCACCCAGAGAGCAGTGTGTGGGGACGATACCTTGCTCAAGGGTACCACAGTGGTGCCACTGGCAGTCCTGGGTTTTGAACCTATAACCTTCTGATCCCAGGGGCAACTCCCTAAAGACCAGGCCACCACAGCTGCCCCGGTCCAGCCATAAAGACATGGTTGGATGAGTTCGGTCTGGAAGAACTTGACTGGCCCGCACAAAGCCCTGACCTCAACCCCATCCAACACCTTTGGGATGAACTGGAACGGAGATTGCGAGCCAGCCCTTCTCGTCCAGCATCAGTGCCTGACCTCATAAATCGTCTGTGGCACAAATTCCCACAGAAACTCCAAAATCTTGTGGAAAGCCTTCCAAGAGGAGTGGAAGCTGCTATAGCTGCAACTCCATATTAAAGTCTATGTATTTGAATGCAATATTATTAAAGTCCGCTGTTGGTGGAATGGTCAGGGCGTCCCAATACTTTTGTCCATGTAGTGTATTAGCCAATCGCAGCGCAGGAGGGGCGGGGCTTGTCGTACTACGGGTGGGTAAAAAACCCCAACTCCTGTAAGCGAGAGGGTTGAGTCCTCGCCAGGGTTGTTATGCAAGTCCCCCCCCCCCCCACACACACACACCTCTTCTTCATCCCCCCCACACACAACCTCCAAAAAATCCACCTAACGCTCCTCACACCGACAAAGTGACCCTCGCCAGCCACCAGCACGGCTCTCCTCGCGAGGAAAATTATCCACGTCTCGAGACCATGAGACAGGCGCGTGGGGACGGACACGCAGCCTCGTGGAGCGGATTTTTAGCCCTTTCCAGCAGAGGATGCATCAGATGCGCGCGCTCGAACTCCCAACGTGCCAAAACCATGAGGATTAAAGCAGGATTTATAACTTGGAATATAATATTTTCCCTCGTGTTTACTCGCGTGCACGGTAAGCAGGTCCACATATTTTTTTTTTTTTTTTATTTAAAAAAAAATCGACGAGGTGCTGCTGGTTGTGCATGGATGAGCTGCACTAAAAATACAGAAAATAGTCCAAATGCATCACATCCCACCTATTTAAAATGCACTGTGTTCTTTTCTTACTTTTTTATTATTACTATTATTATTATTATTATTTTACATGATGTGGTACATTTTAATGGGAAGCACTGATTTATTTCCTTCCCCACTGCAGTTTTTTTAAACAGAGTTTTTCCAAGAGCCAGTTTAGTCAATGCAGGCTCTGACTAGGCAGGAGTCTGCAGGTCTTGCCTTTTTTAAGATTTGGACTTTAAAGAGGGTGGTCTCGTGTCGTTTCGTGTCTGGGGAGTCTTACTTAAAAAATAAAGGTAATGAAATAAAATAAAGCTAAAGTTAGTGCCTCATTCGAGAGGATCTTCTTCTATTTGTCCGTTCCACCTTAAATGGTGCAGCAGTTCCATTCTGGCGCCTTCCACCATTTAAGGTGGAACGGAGAGCTCAGGACCAAACGAAACCAACTTCACTATTTATAAGCAAATAGTACATAACATTTTCCATGCATTTCCTCGTCCTCAGCATGCATTTCTCTAGAATTACTGCATTAACTGCTGCATTAACAGCTGCAGTGACTGATAGACGTTTTGAAACGTGCATTAAGCTATAAATCGTGTATTTAATTAAGGATTTAATAGACGTTTGCACGTCAAAATAAAACAGATGCCTCAGAATAGGGATGATGGTGCTCGCTGCAAAGTTTGCATTGCAGTTGCAGCTCGCTGGAATGCAATCATGTCACGTATTAAAGCATTAAAGGTTGTTTTCTGGAAGAGACAACGCTGATTTTGAAATAGAGGGCGATAACAGAGGGGTAGCTCATTAACAACAACACCAAAAAAAAATATGCCCATTTTTTCGATGTCCATGTCCACCTTCCAGTCTTTTAACTAGAACTAATTGTTGCGCGCGCCTGCGCACAAGATGCGTGGGGCGCAAACGCAGTGAGCCAGATGTGGGGGGTGTTGGGGTAGGGAGGAAACATCTGGACGTGGACGTTGGAGTGGACCCCCCAGGCTCTCTAGATTTGGCCATGATGGATATTCTTGAGATGCTATCATACCATCCAGCTATTGCTCATTCATTCATCCATCTATACATCCACCTATAAATCCATCCATCCTCCGTCCGTCAATCCATCCATCCATCCTCTGAGGTTCCACACTTGTCCTTCAGCCTTCTTCTTGGAGATCTCCTTGCTTTTCACTCATTATGAGCAGCACCTTCTCGTGAATCCTCTCAAAAGTTATGCACCCCTCCTTCTTTTTAAAAAATCAATCCTTCCAGGAGCATAAAGCCATAATTGCCATTGCTTTCATCATCATCATCAACATCATAAAAGAATGCTCCCCATTCTCTCAGGTTCTGCCCATGTCCTCCAGTCTTCTTAGAGATCTCCTTGCTTTTCACTCATAATGAGCAGCACCTTCTCATGAGTCCACTCAAAAGTTTTTCTTCTCAAAAATGTTCCCATCCAGGAGCATAGAGCCATGCCTTCATCATCATCATCATCATCATCATAAAAGAAAGCTTCCCGTCAGCCTGTGCCGACTGTGTAATTCTACGCTTTACCTTGTAATCCTGCATAATGTAGTCCACCGAATCGTCTATCTCTAATTGGAATCTTGTATTCCTAAATGGAACCTGTGGGCAGCGTATTTTCCAAGCTCATTATGGACAGAGGAAGTGGTCATCCCTCACAAAAACGTGCATCTGTTTCCAATGAGGAGCTCGCAGAAGTGAAATGGGGGCTTCTTACCATGTCTCTGATTCAATGCACATTAGAGATATGGTACCTTTTCAAATGATGACCAAAGGTATCTCTGGATTGCTTGGGTCCATATTGAGCACAGCGTTTCCTTGCTTTTTTTTTTTAAATAAGCTTATCTTGTAATCACTGTTAGATTCATAACCTGCCAGTCCATAATAGTCCCAACCATGTGATGTCACAACCATGAACACAGTGAAATATGACTGTCCATTCAGCTTACAGCAGTTAAGCCTATGTATTCACTTTACAGTTATTGTGTTCCAGCCAACCTAAACTGCTTTTTGGCAGCCAGTCAGAACATAGGTCATTTACATATTAAAGGAACAGGAGCAAAGAGAGTCTAATTGGGATAAAGAGAGGAGGGACAATGCTCATATAAAAGGAATGAAGGCTTAGAAAACCAACACAATTTCATGCATACTTGAAATTCTCATTCTCATAACCACATAATATTCATGTTCATAGTAGTTAAATAATAATGTGTGGCAGTTTTTGAATAATAATATGAAACTGTATTATAAGCCTGCAGTTTCAGTGAAAAAGTGAAAAGGAGCCCATTTTATCCTATATTGAACAGCTTTAGACAGCATTCATGAATTCTGTGTGAGATTAGATCAGATTTTCTTTTCATCAGCTGAGGAGCGTACGCTTTTCCATATGCTAAGTTTTCCTTCGTTTCGTGACCTTGCTCTTAGTCATGAAGTCAGAAATGGCAGGAAGCGGTAAGGTGGGCTGCGCGAGGAGATGTCTGTGCAGCGTGTGACCGAAGCGTTCGTGGGCATTTTTAGAATGCTGCAGTGAGGCCAGCCGTACAGAGCGCACTGTTCCACATTTTTAGCGTCCACTCGGCAAAGATCCTCTCTCTCTATCTCTCTCTCTCTCTCTCGCTCTCTCAAATCCATTTCAGAACTTCAATTATAATGTGCAAACTGTAATTGCCATGTTCTTGTGAGTGGGCCGCCTTTGGCAAGGTTTAAAGTGAAAAATCAAAGTAACTCAAACCATTACTGATGCTCATAACAAGTCGAGGGGGTTTGTGCACTTTATCATCCTTTAACAAAATCAGTCTTGTTCCAGTGTTGATTGGGTTTATAATTGCTAATAAAGTAAAGACTTTAAAGACAGGCTTCATGTGGTACGGTGCAGGGTCTCTGCTTTACTAAAGTAGGCCTAAGGAGCACACTTGTATTTTCATATCATCAATGATCAGCATTAGATCTTAAAATGACCACTGGCCAACATGCATCACATGTATTGAAGGCTTTTTCATGCCCACAGCATGGTAGACAATTCAACATTTGATACTTTTAATTAGGGGTGCACCGATCTGATACTCAGTATCGATATTGGTCCGATACAAGCCAAAATTGGATTGGATTGGATACCAGAAAAGACCTGAATGATCACGTAAATGCTTGACTAAACTTTGAGCAACATGCTGTAAAGAAAGACAGATGAAGATATGACTAACACAGATAAGGAGCAAGTCTGTGTCTCAAATGACTCCCTACTTCCTACATAGTGCACTTACATACAGGCTCCTGCACCCAAACAGTGTAAAACATTTCTAACAAAGAGCCACTAATGATTTTACCACATGTATTGAACTCCATAATGGACAAATTGTGCACTATATGGGTGTAGAAATTTTTTAAAGCTTGTATAGAGGAAGTAGGGAGCCACTTCAGATTCAGAACATCCAGACAAGTGGAATATTAACAGCTTAGTGATTAAAGAGAGGGGAAAGAGAGGGTGTCGGATAGGTATCGGCAGATAGTATCAGTATCCGGATCAGACATGAAAAAGTGGTATCGTGCCACCCTTACTTTCAGTAAAATAGGCTACAACTATATTCTATCCTTCATGTAGGAGAATCAAACCGACCATGTTAATTTGTCTAAATTGGACGTTTAGGAGCACCAGGCTTTCATGCCTGACTGCCAAATACATCGGCAATAGCATTTTAACCCCAGCAGTGCAGTTGTGTTTTTCTGTCCTAACATATCAGATCCAGCTTATGAAGAGCTTGATAATACACCGGCTGTGTGCTAGAACCAGAAAAGTACGACAGTGCATTACTGTGAGTAAAACTGAGAAGCGCTGACCTGGAGACAAGAGCCTTTACCAAACTCATTTAAGTGCAGATGTGATTAAATCAACGACTCGGAGCCCTGAACTCAAGTCAGAGTGCAAAACAATTTAGCATAAATTTTTCATTTTCAATTTTGAACGTGGACTCCCGTTACAGAACTACTAGATTAAGAACGGCCTTGGTTATTGGTTTGCTTGGGGGGATAGACCCTTCAAAGCACCCAGTATAGTTGTTTGAGTACAAACACAATGTCATATTGCAGTGAAAGCACTATACATATAAATACACTGACTTTAACATCATCTATTTGTCCATTTTCAAGAAGTGCAATTATAGTTCACTTGGAGTTAATTTATATGAAAAGAATTCAGGAGCGGCCTTGTTAGGAATAATAATTGCTTATGATACATCCACAAGAGGGCGCTCTTGGTGGTTTTCTTGTAATAAAACAGCAAAGAGGAAGCACATGTTTTCCGACCATATCTCAATACGTCCAGCCCAAAATTCTGACTCAGTTTGTAGATAAGTTTCTTTGAGGTCCTAGAAAACCAAAGCCCAGTGCAATTAGATGCCTAATCCTGCTCACTCTCTTATGCTGTGGTCTGCCATATCAGTCTGTGTTAATGATGGGATCCACACTAGACTAATGTGAAATTAGTGCATATTTACCTTTTCAAAATAGATTGAAAATTTTACTCCAGCCAAATCATGCGCACATACTGCATAAAACTGAATGGTAGGAAGTAGGAATGGACCTACTATTTGGTTTTATGTGATATGTGCTTTTAATTTGGCTCAAGTAAAATTTTCAGTCTATTTTCAGTGGGTAGGGGTCAGCTTATTTTGCAGACAAGAAGGGTCAAAAATTGAGAAAGCAGCGTTCCTACTAAGTTATAAATAATGTACAGAAACATTTCAGGTCAATTCAGGTTTGGATTGCGGATTAGCAAATATTTTTGTGCATTGGACGGGGTGGGTTGCCCTCATAAAGGGCTGGACGAGCGCGGGTCATAAAAACTCTGACCCATGCATCTCTACTAGGATTTAAACCTCACCAAGAATATCCTAGTGTCATATATATATATATATATATATATATATATATATATATTAGGGCTGTCAGTAGATTAAAATATTTAATCGCGATTAATCA
>JBBPCZ010000001.1:2095003-2110407 GCA_037974445.1 Brycinus macrolepidotus
AGTCATGCTGGAATAGAAAAGGTTCTTCCTCAAACTGTGTCCACAAAGTTGGAAGCATGGCATTGTCCAAAATGTCTCTGTATGCTAAAGGATTGCCCTTCACTGGAGGTAAGAGGCCACCTGAATTCAGAGGTGTGTCCCAGTACTTTTGTCCAAATAGTGTCCAATGTGCGTGACAATCAATGAAACGTGACTGTATGGATGCATAATTAATCACGAATAGCCTTTATGGTCAATTTCTGTTCTGTATAACTCCTCTTGTTTAAGGGAGTGGGGAATAATTCATCAGAATGTAAAAAGAGAGAAAAAAAGGAGTCCTGTGAGTCCTAAGAGTGTTAATGTAGAGTTGGTGTATTGTTTTAGATTGGTGGCTAAAGTTTTAGTGGGTGGCTCATTTGTTTTACTGAGTAAAATAGTACAAAAACTATAGCAAAAAAAACTTTTTTTTTGTCTTTTTTCCCACCAAACACGCAGCATAACAGAATAATGTGCTGTGAAATATACGGAAATTATGTATTATAAATGTACCAGGCCTCTGTGCCCAAGACAGGGTCTAGCTTCAAACAGCATGGTAATATTTCACTAGACTATTTTCACACGTGCCGATGAATTATTTTCTTTGCATCGCATTAGCACACAATGCTTCCTGGTTAAAAAATTTATGTATATATATATATATATATAGATAGATATAGTTTCTTTTTTACATCTTAGGCACCTATGTAAATTGTTTACAGCTATTTTAAAGCTAATTCCATCAGCAGCTCCTGATTTAATTTAATGAAGGACTGATTAAGTCAAACCAGGCTTCTGATGGAAACTACTAGTAATACAGGAACACATTGATATACTGCACATACAATCACCATTTACTGTATAATGTTGTTTGTATTTATTCTTTAGTTTATTAAGTATATTTTGTAATATTAATGTATTAATGGACAAAATTATTGCTATTATATTACTATTATTGTTATTATATAGCTGCATATTGTGATGGCAGTAGATTACACTTCATATAACCCTTGATATTTTATGATTAAAGGATTGGCTGCCTCTGATACTTGGGCTAAAACAATTGTTCAGCATAAAAACTTTGTCAGTTAAAGCATCTGCAGTGAGTTCACCACTTAACTTGAAAAGGGTGGCACTTCACTCATAGTGAGCAGGCAGCAAAAGAAAAACAACACTAATAGCTGAGTGCTCACAATAGAAGTTTTCTTTTTCATAAAACAATGGATAAAGTAGATCATAAATAACATAACATATGGACATTACCAACATCACGCTCCAGCATCTGAAAAGAAAACATCCTGGTGCAGGTTCTGAAGCAGCGTAACAATCAGTAAATGATAGCTTTCTCAATAGTTCTGACTATTGGTTGACCGTTTATTGGTGTTGCCGATTATTGGATCCAATATTCAGCGTTTTTATGATTATCAATAAATTAATAAAAAAATGTGCTCCTTTTGCTCTGATGAAGCTGCCTCTTATGTCTTTAGTAACCACTGTGGTCCAGATTATTGTCCTGCCCATGGCATCTGATGGTTACATTTCAATTCATTTTCATGTTGGAATTTGTGTTATTCTAAATTTTGACATTCATTTCATTTTCACTGCAAATGTGTATTGGCTCCAAAAATCGATTATGCATTTAAAATGATCAGGTCAGTTTTGTGGTCAGTTGTTTGGGCTGCTAGTTGCAAAAGGTTGTAACCCCTGGTTTAGAGAATGTAAATCTTAGTGTCTTCACCATTAAAGTCTTGAAAAGTCTAAAATCCAATAAACAGAATTTTCTGTGCATTTAGTGCTTGGTTTAAACCTGTTGAAAATAATGAAGCCCACTACAATGTGTTAGAAAACGGAACTTTCCTGATGCAGCTCAAAACTGCATGTGGGAGGTTTGTAACAGCCTCTTGCTGAGACAAAATCATGAAGTTTGGGTATAAAGACATTAGAGTTGCATGGGAAGTCAGAAAAACAAAAAGCCACCAGCAAATATCTGCCATGACCCAATTAGTGGAGACTTGCAACATGGAGGAGGACACTCTTGTTGCACAAAACAGTTGGGGGGTGTTAGCAAGGTTCCCCTCGCAGAAGAGCTCCTGACTTCTGCGGCATCAAGCAGGTCCAAAAACCATGTCCACCTTGATCAAGAAAGAAGGAAGCAGGAGTCTGACACTCAGGATTGCCTGGGGGATCGTGAAAAGGAAAGGAAAGCCATAAAACTGTTTTCCAAAAGTCTGAACAGAGACATGGACAGGTTTGCAGAAGAGGGTAAGGCTTGCACTCCGAAGTCTCAGCTCATAACAAAGTCCAAGGCTCTGAAGAGGAGCTGCCAGGAAAAGATGAGCCCAAGAACATTACAGCCAAGGGAGAAGAGCTCAGATTAATGTAGCCTTACTCTTGCGTACACACAGTTCTGTGTGGTCATTCAGCAGAAGGCATTTTCTTCGCAAGTAATTTTGGGGCTCCTTCATATGCTTGTAACTTTTCTGTCAATATGGCATGACATAGTTCTTCAGTTACATTCATAATGGTCTTAAAAGGGTCTTAACCCTTAGAACACAAGCGGCATGGATCCGTGTCTGCAGCGCAACAAATGGTAAAGTGTCATCCTACGGCAAAACAACTTCTTATATGGAAGTTCCTCCAGTTTGTGTTTAGCTTTGTTTGGTTTTCCTATGTCACGTGGAATGAAAGTTACTGTGATTTAAAAAACGTAAAAATAATAACCCGTACTGGGGTTTTAAAAATGGCGTTGCATGTAAATAACCATAAAGAACAAAAATACCTAAATTTATTTTATTTTATTTTAGGTCTTAGAAGCAAATGGAAAAAACACAAGAACTTTGAACCCGGGAGAACTTTCAGGATAGTCTCCACTCACAAGTGGATGGGGAAAACCCGCAGAGGGAGGGGGTCCAGAGAGCGGCCGAGCGGGGGCACGCCAAGCGAAAGAACAGCAAACAAAAAGCGTGTAGGAGAGCAAACACCGGTTTTAGACTGCTTTACACCGTTTTTATTTGTTGAAATCAGATTTTACTAATACACTTTGAGTTCTAAGGCTTAAAGAGTCTTAAGTTGAACTTCTTGAAACCCTGTGTGTAGTGTGCTATATTTTTAGAAAAGTATTTGTGCAATGATCCCACCCCGGCCCTGTATGTGATTGGCTTTGAGAATCCTTGAGAAGAAATCTATGGGAAACCCTTGCATTTGCATGCTGTGTGATATCCGTATCGCCAAAGCCACCCCTGAAAACGATTAACCAGTGATATAGTGAGCAGCCCTATGATAAACAGAAGCATATTCTAATGAACCACAGGGGTGTATTATGTGCTCCTCTGGTTGTTCATTATGGACGGCGGCAACAGGACAGCGACTGGGCCTCATTCATCCATGAGATAAACTCCATATGGGTGTGTGTGTGTGTGTGTGTGTGTGTGTGTGTGTGTGTGTGTGTCTGTGTCTGTGTGACCTTTCACAGTAAACTCTACACATTTGTTTAAAAGCAAAGGCCATGATGACAAGATTATTATGGCCGTATCGTAAAATACCGTGATCCCTGCTTTAATGAGGAGAGTGTATAGGTTATATGGGCTTTTACAGGGACATTGTGAAACAGTAACGCAGCTCAAAACTGCATGTGGGAGGTTTGTAACAGCCTCTCGTTCAGCTCATCAGAGTGCCCTCGTCCTCGTCCTTTCTCTTCAGAACACACTGCTCCAACACACGTCCCACAAACACTTCTGCAGTAGTTGGGACCGAATGTATATTTATGTAATCTTAAACACATGCTCATCTAAAGGCTGTTAAAATTTGTGTTAGACATACAGAAAGAGCAGAATTGATGAAATATTAATCTTTTGAGAGATGCACCGATGCTCTCATAAGATTTTTCAAACTCACCTATCATGCATGTGTACCGCACTTTCAGTTACCACTGATAATGATTTTGACCAAGGCTGTAATTATGGGGTGGGGGGCCAACATTCACATATGCTCAAAATTTCCCCCAGTACATTGATTAAAAATGGTATTGGTATACTAAAAAAATATGTGAACTTACATGAAAAGTTGGGGATAGCATGAATTTATTTCTAATACAAACATTTTTGATTAAAAAAAGTGAATTGCCCCTGCAAACTAGCATTTTCAAGAAGCCAGAGTTTCATATTTCAATTATTTCATATTTCTATTATTCAAACACTGAAAATAGTAAAAAATAAGGAAAGTTCTTTGTTTGAGTGGCCCCATATTTCCATACCAGGCCCCTCTCTTGAGAAAGTTGAGTCAGCCCTTTGGCAAAATGTTTAGTCATTAGAGCGAGGACTGTTCTAGTACTCTTAAGTGCTGCGCAGGATCATTTCCAACTCTTGGTGGAACTGAGCAAGAACACTCAGTGGCTTAATCAGTGGTGCAACGCTCTAAAAGACCATAATTGACAACGCGATCTGTCATAAACCTCTCCGATCTCATCAAAGGTAATTGGCTTGAAAGGTTGCTCACGTGTGGGGGGTTCAGTTCATAATGATGATTGGCTCAGATTAGCTCAGTTGATGAAATTCGGAGAGGTAATCAGTGGGCTGCATTTATTTGCTCTCAGGCTAACGTTTTAGCCTTTTAGCGTTTGTTATACAGGTACCGATTGCTCTGCGAAAACATTTTTCCCAAATTCGCCATTCCAACTAGTCTGTTTTCACTCTTTTTAAAGCGTGCCGAGGCTCGAATCATGCTCTTTCTCCATTATTGAAGAGTAATTGCACAGTTGTAATTATAAACCCCTAATTAGCTCGGCGGGGTGGCGTTATTTGGAATGAGGCTTTAAATATAAGTGATGGGACTGGATGAGCATTCTTGTTCAACTCATTATTCGCCCCTAATTGAATAACTAAAGTAAATGTACAGTGCAAACATGTATCTAAATGACAAATTGAAGTTGGGGCATATGGCTTGGGTGTATAACAGAGTGACCGCCTGAAGCAGTACATTACAGCGTGATGGTTCTGTTAGTGGACTGCATGCAAACACACTGTTCCAAGGAAGATAAATGCATGGTAACAGTACATATGCCTTTAAATGGGTTGTTTGTAAGCCCCAGTGTTAGCATTGTTCTGTACTCTCTACTGCAGCATAGCCAGATATAAAAGTTTAAACATCCCCAGTCAAAAGATTTTGTTTTTACCTTTACCTTTTCTACTTTACCTTTAAGACTGATTTATGCCAATGATCTATGCTATGATTGCCTGCCTTGTTTTTTGTGCCTCACTGAAAAAGCATTAAAATACACCTTATAACCTTTGTCACCAACCCTCCTCCTGGAAATCTACTTGTTTAGCTCCAACTTAACATCTAACCAATTACCCCCACACCCACCCCACCCTTACGTAATGCTCCTGCCAATCAGGGACTTCTGAAGAAGTTCATCAATCAATGCAGATTGTATCTGGAACTAGACAAAGTAGATCCCCAGAGCCAGGACTGATGACTGCTGCCTTATAATGCCATTGTGAGTGGGTGGGGCTAAACTGCTGTAGGCTGAATAGGTGGATATATATGTAAATATGCTGGGTTTTGTGATGTCACAAAACAAGAAGTTCAAAAGAGGCTGTTTTTGTAAGTTAGTTTTTTTATGTGAACTACATGGGTGGGGGAGTGAATGACTACTATATATATATAGTAGTCATTAATGCTGGACCCTGGTTAGGTACTATGGTAGTATTAACACTATATATAGTGCTATATAACTATATATAGGTCATATAGTTAGAGTTCTAAAACTATATATAGTGTATATATAGTGGTCATAGAAAAGAATCACCTCCTTTAATAAAATCACATTTTGTGATGCTTAATATATTTTGTGGCAGTCTAAAATGAAGACACACAAAAAAACATTTTTCCAGCTGTGTTCACTCACTGCAACTTACCCAACTGAAATATATGATGGCAGCAGTTCAGGGGGAAAAAAAATAAAAAACAGAATCACTGAGATGGATAAAGGTTCACCCCCTCCTAAAAACTAATCATCTTCTCCCATGCACACCAAGCTAATTGGATTCCACCTGTGATCAACTAAAATTGTTTTGATTAGTTTAGCATAAAACTGGCTATTCCTAGAGTTGCGGACAGGCGCAGGTTAGGAGATGGATACAAAAATATTCAGAGACTTTATCAATCCAAAGTAAAGTCAAGCAAAGTAAAGTCTATAATTAAGAAATGGAAAATGTTTGGTACTTCTAGGTCCCTCCACGCATCAAGCTATTCTTCCAAACTGGATGGAAGAACAAGGATGAAACATGCTACCAAGAGGCCTGTGGCAACTTTGAAACAGTTATAGGAATTTATGGCACAGAGTGGTCATGGTGTGCATGTGGCAACAATATCACAAGTCCTCCTCAAATGTGGCCTGTATGGGAGGGTTACAAGAAAAAACCCATTCCTCTAGGAAGGCCACATTAAGTCTTGATTGATCATTGCCAAAACACACCTTGAAGATTCTGGGGAAAACGGTATTATGGTCAGATGAGACCAAAATTGAACTGTTTGGTCTGGAAAAAGTCAATTCAGCTCATCATCCACATTCCAACAGTAAAGTATGGTGGTGGCAGCATCCTGTTGTGGGGTGTTTCTCTGCAGTAGGTATTGGGGCACTTCTGAGGATATAAGGAAAAATGGATGGGGCAAAATAAATTCTTGAGGAAAACCTGCTGTCCTCTGCCTGAAAGTTGTCAGTGGGAAGAAGGTTTGCATTCCAACATGACAATGACCCAAAACACACAGGAAAATTGACCACACAGTGGCTGAAGGAGAAAAAGGTAAATGTCCTTGTCAGAGCCCAGACTTTAAAACTATTAAAAAACTGGAATGACTACAGTTCACTGACAGTCACCATCCAGTCTGATTGAGCTCGAACAGTTCTGTAGACGAGTGGGCAAATATTAGACAGTCTAGATGTGAAAAGTTGGTGGAGAAGTAGAGTCCCAACAGACTCTAGGCAGTAATTAAAGCAAAAAAAGTGGTTCCACAAAGCACTGACAAATCGGGGTGATCCTTTACTGATTTAGGTGATTCTGTTTTTTATTTTTTGCATTTTTTTCCTATACTGTTGCCATCATATCTTTTATGTGGATGCTATAAGTCTTTGTGTGTGTTCATTTCAGGCTGCAAAGCAACAAAATGTGAATATTTTGAAGGAGGTGATTCTTTTCAGAATCAGAATCAGAAAACTTTATTGAAGGAAATTGCTTCTATACTTCTATGTAGCTTATGTAGTTAAATAGTGTTATATAACTATATGTAGTTCTAATACTATATAACATATAACAACATGTAGGTTATATAGTTAGTGTCATAGTGATAACACTATATATAGTGTTATTACTAGACATAGTTCTATAGGTTGTACAATTATAGTATTATATAGTGTTAACACTATATATAGTATCATATAGCTATGTATATTTATATTGGTAATATAGTCACATAACAGTACATAAATTGTGCTGACACTATATAACCAATATAAGCCCATATGCAACTCCATAAATACTGTTAACACTATAATACTGTATGTAGTTATATTGGTTGTAGTGGTTATAGATAGATTGTAACAGTGGGCCTGCCAACATTACAATACAGTGCTATCTCAATGACTGATGCTCACTGGGAGCTAATTACTCTTCTGTGGACTGAAGCTTTCCAAAGTTTTTCCTCTAGAAACCTCCAGCTCCACAATGGAGGCCCGTCTTTCCAATTTAATAACAGATGGCAGACTTGGACGGCTCTAGTTTTTCGGCAGCGAACCGGCAAAAAGCTTTTTCATGTATTAAACTGATCAAAGCTGACATTAAAATCACAGCGAATCTGAGCAAGACAGGAAATGTTGTTAATTGGCTGTGATAATGTTTGATTATCTGCATTAAGGTGTGCGATGTAATGTTCCTGGAGAGAGCTTGGGGGATTTTCAAATGATTAAAGCGCTCTCTCTCTCTTATCTTCTGCCATGCCTAATGTCTGTGTTTTTGTCTTTTTTTTTTTTTTTTTTTTTATATCACCACGATATACATGTGGGTTTGGACTTGGCTGTCAGGGGCTTGTCAGGTGAACTGCATGAATGTGATTTTCTTGACGGAGTTCTTCCCTTAATTTGGAAATGTGTCGGATGAAGTTTACTTCTGACTACTGTGACAAAAGCCTGACAAGTCAAAAGAAGTCCAGACTTATAAATACTAGAAGGAAAAACAAGATAATCCTGCAAGTTCAGTGCCATCACAGCACAGTTTAGGTACAACACAGTTCCTGTATACCTATGGAAAAGTTTCTTTAATCACACACATGGACCTGCCTACCGTACCGCTGTTGAACCACTTTCACAAGACCCTCTCAGTAGGGGTCTGGTTTGTTATGCTGAAAAGTCAGCCGTAAAACAGCACGCTAACCTGTTCAGAGGTTGGTGAGTATTCCTGTTTTCAGTAGCATTTAACAAAGTGTCTCATTAAACCATGATGAATGTTTGTTGCCTTGTTATTGTGAGGGCTTGAACAGCCATTACTATAAAGTAGCTGGTGGCCTAGTGGTTAGGAGTTGCCCCTGCGTTCAGAAAGTTGTGGGTTCGAATCCCAGTGCTTGAGGTACCCTTGAGCAAGGTACCGTCCCCACACTCCCTATTGGTGGCAGCCCACTGCTTCACTTGGTGAAAGGGGTTAATGCAGATAAAGAATTTCATATTGTTCACGCTGTGGTGTGACTATAAGGGGCCACTTTATTTTAAAGTAGGGCTAAACAATATATTGTTTGCTAATCAATATCTCAGTCTCTACAACACTGAGTATTACAAAAGGCTGCAATATGCAAACGAGCCTCTAACCAAACACAGTATTTCTGACAGGCCATCCAATCACAGCTCTAGGTGAGTTACTTGGTGTTGAGGTCTTCATGTAAAGCAATAAAAGTCTAAATATTAACCATAAAAATTTAAAATATATTGACATTGCAAAAACTATGATTTGAAAATGGGCTGTTTTCGTAGCTTATTTTTCATATATGGACTGAATGGATGGGGGGTGGTGAATGTACCATTTGGAATAAGTTTTACACACTTTAAACATTTTTTGATTCCAGAAAAGTGAAGATATGGGCCCTTTAATGTATTAAGCATTCTAATACCAATATGTAGGAATTGTGAACTGGACTGGCCTTCTCTTGACATATGAACGGGACAGTATGGGAGGCTTTTGAACTGCTCTGCTACAGTAGGATTGCTTATTAATATAAAATTATTTATTTTTATGTTCACAGAATTGACCTTCAAAAGCCACATTCTGAGTTTATGAACAAAAACGTTCTTGTTCAAAATTAGCTGAAGTGAAATCTTGTGTTTATTTGGGTATGTTTATCTTGGAGGGAGACCCTCAGTTTCTAACATTTTACTCTCAAAGGTGTGATTTCCCAATCCTGAAAAAATGAACATCAGATAAAACAAAATAAAACATATTCAAAATGTCATTAGTGCAACACCCTTTGGATGTTGACACCTACCCTGGGTCAATGTGTAGCATTTGGGAGACTGAATAGGTGAGTAAATAGGCCAGTCAGGCCCAGAGGGTGTCCTTTCATCCTCCAGCGGCGCATCCTCACTTTGCTGTCTTTCCCTAGATTGCTCAACAAGTTAAGACATAAATGGGATTTAAATAAGTAGGAGACAAAAATACACCTTCTTATCTTGTTCTGTCCACTTTCAGCCATGACAATGCAAATTTCCCACTTGTGGGACCCCCAACTCCAACCCCTAACCCTGCTCCCTCCTGAGCCCTTATATGGAAACTAAGGTGCAAAAACAGCCTGTTTTGAACTCATTGTTGTGATGTCACAAAAACTGGCACATTGACTTATATCTGCCTGTTTAGCATATAGCCGCAAGCTAACCTGAAGAAGCCCTTCAGCACAAACTGCTTTTGAATGATGTGCAATGCATTTACATATATCAGTCTTAAAGGCAGGGTCACAGAAATGGCACATTTCTTCCTAAAGAATCCAGAGAGATTGGAAAACGGTCATGTAAAAATGAATTATGACTCTTATTGATGACATAAAGCAACACTAATGTTACAAGTGAACGTCAGGAGGGACCAACAAATCACTACACATTCATCAAGATGGTAAATTTTAATTGATTATTCGCCCAAGTCATCGAGCTAAATTGATTAACTGTGACGTATAACAGCTTGTATTTGACCTGCCTGTAACAGTCTCAGAAGCACCTTGTTTTTCATTTTTCCATAATAGATTTGCCACGAGGGCCCCTATGTTTGAAATGCCCCTTCAGCAAGCCATGCTCATGGACTGAAGGAGAATAATGAGTGGCTGAAAGCTGAGTGAAATGCATCCAAATGCGCTGCCCCCCCACAGTGTAAGGTGGGAGGTAAACAAGGCGCAGACTACACAAGGCTCCTGTTGTTTAGCTATCCTATGTCGATGCGAGGAGCTCATAGCTTGACCTTTTTTTCCTGCGCTTCAAAGGGCTAGCTGCTCTGCTTTGATCAAGGCTGACTCACATAGGGAACCCAGTTGGTTAACTCACCTGCTAGGTTCGGTGCCAATCAATACTGGATTTCCTCTCTGTCTGAAAACAGCTGAGACCCCATGCCATACGATAAGCGGTCTTGAACAATGCCAAACTCTGGGACTATGGGTTTATGAGGGGATGATTTGGGTCCCCTGTAGGCCTCGGATCTATCTATGCTAATCAGGGGATGAATTGCAGATAGTCTGTGGTATAAATAAAACATACCAATACAATGTTGGGACAAGACATTCAGCGATATTGTGCTACACTGCCAGGAGTCTCAACCTTTCCCACCTTTATGGCCCACTTGTTTATAAGCATAACAGCCCAAAAGACAGTCTTTTAACTGTCTGTGTAAAAAGTCTCTTAACTGTCTCCCTACATATATATATATATATATATGTATATGAGAGTGTGTGTATATATAAATATACATGTGTATAATGCTATAGTGTGCTATAGTGCTGAAATGACTGACACTACTTGCATTATTTTAAATAATGATAATTCAGCAATTCTTACCCCAAGTGTATGAGCCAAAACATGATTTGTGTCTGAGATTTGCTCCTGTAGTTTTGCACTGCAGCTATAAGTCTAATGTTAGCTCAACCCCCTCCAATTAGCACTGTGCGAGCCTGCCTAAATCATCACACACTTGTTTAAAACCATGTCAAGTTGTTATGTAAGCCAAGTAGACTTGCTTATATGGTTTTCTCACTACATTTACAGGGCCCTATTTTTGTTGTCATCATACACATCCCTTTGGGCATGTTGGTGTGGTGGATGTTTTTCTTTGGTATTTCTGTGACCAGTAGTGCAGATTTACCTTGAAACTGGAAATATAATTAATTCTTATGTGACTATTTCCACCCTTAGTTTATTCCTTGGAATTAAACAGGCTGTTTCCGTTACTGTGCCTTTAAAACTGTTATATTTCAATAATCTCTTTTCGGATTGGCTGCCCTGCATTGATGGGCTAAACTGGCTGTTTTACTTTTGTTTCTGTGCGGACAGGGAAGTGAATCATGAAACTCAAATAATATTTACGAAGTTCCAGAAAATTCTAGATAAGGAATGATATATTGACATCACAGCTGCAGTATGTAGCAGTATAATTGCAATACTAATGCTTTGTCCATATAGTACAGCCCTACTATCAAGCAGGATATTGTGTTTTCAAGTGGAGTCAAACCTGTAGTGGATAAGTACTTGGGTGTTGTACTCCTGAATAATCAGACTGGACCATGATTACAGATCTGATATCCCTCATAGAAATTATGAAGTAATACTGACCCCATGGAACTTAATTTTCACTGCTGACCTGCTGCCACTCTTACACATTTGCACTGATCGGTACAGGAGAAAGGACAGCTGTTCATTTCTCATTATGCCATGAAAAATTTTTTATGGACTTTTTGTTGACTTTTTTTCTGGTCAAAATGAAATCTCTTATGGGCAAAATTTCAGTGCATCACTGAATTTCAGTGCATCACTTTATAGATTTCACTTGATTCAGAATAAATATAAGGCTGGTGTAACCTACTATAAATGTGTTTTCTGTATTCTGTAAACACTAAAGATGCAAACAATAGGATACAATGCGTGCTTTGGCTGATTGACTTGGTGTTAGAGTACATTTGACATTGCACATTGAATTCAATTGACACTGAATTCCAAGCCCAGTGTTTCCATCGTGCAAGGGTAGCTGCCTCAAAATCAACACACTGCCTCGCGTATCGGAGCGCCACGGGACAAATCTCAGGACAAACCCTCGTGGACGTACAATTCCCTGAGCATCTGGAGTTTGACAGCTCTTTGTCCTTCCCCGGACCAGCTGCGTTTGCACGATAGAATAAGACGGAGGTCTATTGCTATCTTCGGCCTGCTGCTTTGGTGTGAAAAACAAATCAGTCTTGATGGCACTCCCATACGGACGGTACAGTGGCCATCAGGCTTGGGCGGCGAATCTGTTTAAGCACAGCAGAAGCAGCTGGGTTCCATCTCCAGCTCCTCGTTCCTCCGTGAATGAGATTTATGTGTTTAGATGCCGATTCGTATGACTGACCTATTTTCTCCAGCCAGCATGCTCATTGTGCAGTTAATGCTGTTTCTCTTCGCGATTTATGGCGGCTGGTGGCAGCCGCTCTGCCATCACCCGTGTCAGGCGCTCACCCCAGGGAGCAGGCATATAATTCCACTGATTGGTGGCTGAGATGGGAAAAATGAAGAAAAATAGAAAATGAGAATGCATTGGTGCATCATGATGCATTGATCTTAAGGTGCCGATTCAACAACTTTTGGAATGCTAGAATTGATTATGATTGATTGCGATAATTTTTCAAATAGAGCTGACACCATTAATCAATTGTACTCTATTAAATGGATTAAAATTTAAAGGAATGGTCTGACTGGGAATTGCATGCTGATATCTAATATTTTGTGTCTGCCAGTGTACATAAAATATGTTGTATATTCTAATCTATATGTGTACATGTGGCACATGTACACATATAGATTAGTCTATACATGTACACGTATAGACAAATGTAACATTTCTAGGGGGCCACAAATGGAGCATAATGAATTAAATGTAGATATTTTAAAACAGTGGCACCTTGGGGTGATGTGAATGTGCTGGCCTGGGCTGTTGATTGGTGCTGGATGAACACTTTAAAAATGTAGATACATCAAATATCATAATGAATAGCCTCTCCAATGCATATTGTCACATTTTTGCTTTGTGATATCAAAATGTTGTGAAACATTGTTACACCCCTAGCTGGTACTGATTCTGATGATGGTCCCTGAAATTTTTTCTCAAGGAACTGACAGTGATGGTAATGCATATTATGACTTCTTCCACTGCTCTCTCTTGTGGTAAGAAACAGAGCCTGATGGACACACCCATTTATCTCCATGCCACAGAGTTTTTAAAAGGCTTCCTAGCTGATTTTTGAATCTTTTAAAAGCTGCATTTTTGTCAGCAAAAATTTTTTTGTGGCTATTTCCATTACCACCTGCAAGCTAGGACTCCCCCAGTCTCACAGTGCTACCAGCAGATGTTTCATTCAAGACATGTAAAGCATCTTCTCAAACTGCCACTAATGCAACTCATAGCTCAGCACGCTTGGAGGAGAACACTAACCAGCAATTCAGCTGCCAGAATGAATGAGGATACTCCCGGCCACGAACGGCTGAGGCATCATCGGTAGTCAAACTCATGTTTTGGCCTTTTTTGGGAAAACAAATGTGAAGCTTCTGTAGAGCTTATTTATCTGTTATGTTTGAATACATTTCTGTATCTGGTATGATGCCGATGCAAGATTGACCTTGGAGTGTTCCTGCTTGCCTGCCTTCCACACGAACACCATGGAGCCACCTGCCTGTACTGTTCACCCTCCTGCTGAGCCACAAAGCCTCACCTGCCTGCCTCACTCACCCTCCTGATGGGAGTGATGCCTGCACACACACTAACTATTCAATCCTAGATGTTGTGCACCTGCCTCACAATATTGTTCACAGTCATACCAGCATGCTCTCATGGTGATCATGGATTTAATGCTCATTCACACTCTGATGGACTTCTAACAGCAGTCAGGGGTAAATCAGAAATGCTGTCTAATGGAAAGCTCACTTTTTTTTCTTTAGCCATTATTCACTGTTGAGGATGGATTCCCCTTTTGAATCCTGGTTCCTCTCAAAGTTACTTGCTCTGAGGGAATTTTTCCTTCGCCTTAGTCTGCTCAGATGGGGCTGGATCTGGATTTCTGTACAGTTGCTTTGTGACCGTGGCCATTCTGATAAAGACAAGTGTACAAAAACTACAGATAATAAGTTGAAAATGAGATATAAAGGCTAATATTAAAAGGTCTGCCAATGGGGTGAGCAAAATTTATTTAGGATTCCTTAAAATAAAAAAAATATTGTAATGAGATTCAGTTGCTAAGATATTTTTTATGCTAGACATTTAGGTATTTTTGCTTATTTTTGTCTATTTTTTGCACATTTTGCTTATTTTAAGAAATCTTTCTCAGTTTTTTTAGCTCCACTTTTTGCTCAATATGAGCATTTACGGCTTGCATTTTTTTCTACTTTTTGTATGATCTCATGTTTATATAATTCAAATAAATATGAACTGAAATTGAATATTTAGTGTTATTAGTCAAAATAGGAGAGGAATAATTGTACCAAATCAATCCAATTGAATCAAATCACGGTGAAATTCCATTGATTTTCTAAGGAATCGTTAGGTTACAGTTGGACCCCTGACTTTAAAATGGATTAGAGGTGTGTGGATGCTTTCTGTTCGCCTGGAATGTTCTTGGAGTTCATTTTCTTCTTTGCTTCACTTTTTTCCTTCTTTTGAAGTGTTTGGAGGCAGCAGGTTCGCAGAACTTTGAATTCTGTTCCATTAAAGTACTGCTGCTGTTGTGCAGTGCTTTTTCCTACATACTGGTTACGCTGAGTGCCAGATTAAACACAAAGACGTTAACCCTTCAGGTCCAAGAAAAAGTAGCACTGTATAGACGACTGAAGGTAGGAGGAGGGCTCTTGTATTACTGAATGGAAAACATGAAGGGGCAATGGCTCATAATGCGGCCATTTACGTAGCTGGAACTTGAACTGGATGAACATATTGTGCCAGATATGGTGCCTGTGTGACACTGTCCTATTTGCATTAGGCACATATTGAATATCTATGTTTGTATATTTTGCATATATTGCATATGTTAATCAGAATATCAGTATATGTCTATCTATCTATCTATCTATCTATCTATCTGTGTGTGTACATGTGTATATGTGTGTGTATAATTAATATTGCTTGATAATATAA
>JBBPCZ010000001.1:2110507-2131814 GCA_037974445.1 Brycinus macrolepidotus
TCTATCTATCTATCTATCTATCTGTGTGTGTACATGTGTATATGTGTGTGTATAATTAATATTGCTTGATAATATAATAATATTGCGTGATATATAATATAATAGTATTATATTACATTTGAAATCCAGATTCAGTGTGATATATTGTTTTTATGTTTGATATTTATGAACTAATTAGTATTATAATGTAAATAAAAACTAGCAAAACATTTTATCCCCATTTTATACATAATAATGTTACTGCCCTGTTATTTCTATGTTTATACCCTGAGGTTTGCAGGTGTTTCTTAGATTTTTTGAGGCTGGGCAGAGGAACTAGTGGTGCAGTGTCACGTCTCTGTATTCACTGGGGGTTAAAAGTCTTGTTCAAGGACACCGCACCAGCAGCAAGGGACATCACACCTGTGTTCTTCTAGCATTCAGTCAACATGTCTTGATTACAAATAGAGGTCCAGTCCTCTCACTTTTATACACTCCTGAGCCTCAGAAATGTTTGCATTATGTCAAATCGCCATGTACTAACATGAGGAGCACTTATCATCAATATTTATGACTGATTCTGAATTCTCCACAGACAAATTGGCTGTTTTTGGTCCAGATTTTATTAGGTAATTTTTTTTACTTACTTTCAAAGAAACAAGCAACACAGCCCATATTGTCTGAAATGATTTAAAGGTCCTGTATCATGGAAAACCAAATTTCCCTTGCTTATTTGAGCAAAAAGAGTTTGATGTAGTGTGTAATGTTCTGTTCACTCTCAAGGCCATCCATTCTATATATGGAAAAAACTGAATGAACACGCTGTTCTTTTTTGTAATGTCCCAAAGAACCTACACATTTACATGCAAGCCTAATCAATAAGAGCTTCATCAATAACAGCCTAATCAATAAAGGATTAGCGCTGTCCATTTGGGTTGAAGTTAGGAGGAGTGGTCTGATTTTTGAATGAGGAACAATAAAGGGCAGTCTGTCAGAGGATAGCTCGTTTAAACATAGTAGTGCGGTTTGATTCAAAAAAGAGATTGGAAAACGGTTATGTAAAAACTAATTATGGCTGTTTTAGCATCTAAAACAGTAAGAATATCAAAAGTGAGCCTCATGGAGGGAAATGTAAAATACAATAAAAAAGTAGGGCCCTTTTAAATAAATTGCGGGAAGGGAAAATTGGCTGGTTCTGGTTCTGGTTCTCAGGAGACTAATCTAGAACCTTCAAGAACCATATCATGTCAGACCTACAAATATAGTGTTAGTTTGGCTTGAATAATTTCACGTAAAGTGATCATGTTTAGCCCTGTTCTTGATCATTAGACAATACTGGTGAGAAAAGTCATGGAAGACAAAATTGCCAATCTAGAATCTGTTGAAAATTAACAAAAAAGGATGTATGTCGAACAGTTTGAACCGCAAAGGATTGAATATCGCGAAAATCAATAAGAAGCAAAGACCAAAAATCTCTCCCATGACTGCACACTGATAACTGAAGCAGGAGCTGATTCCATCATACTTGGTTTCTTTCAGCTTTAAATCTTGTCACACGGCTTTAGGCTCCCGTAAAACCCTTCCAATTCCATCAGGTCTGACCACTTTATGAAATTCCTGACCGCTCAGCACACAGAGGCCGCAGAAAGAATCTGACCTAAAGAGTGTTTTCCTGGATGTTGCAGCTAAGCTATAGTGATCTACATCAGTGAACTGTAAATTTTCCAGATGCTGGATCACTGGGCCAGGTGTGCGTACGAGCGTTGGCTTTGCACAAAGTCAGCCTAGTCATGGCCACAGTATACTTTCATAATGCATCTGAAATGGGGATTGTGTGGAGGATGCCAGATACTCATGAGGGTTTAAACAGCAGAGGAAAAGTTCTTTCTCAAATTCTTTTTTCTTAAATGTTAAAACATAGAAACTCCAATCGCAGCTTGTACAGCAACTTGCCCAGCAAGCAGCTGGGCTTCAGCTGGCTATTAATACAGTGTTGCCCCCTATTGGATATGTTCTGAACAGCAGTACTTTTTATATTATATAACTTTAGAATCACAGTTAATTATGAAATATAAACACTGCAAAATGCTATTTCAGCCTGGCCTAATCACCGTCAGCAATATAAAAAACAATTTCTTGATTCTTATAATTAATTTGCTTCTTATAATTTAAATTTGCTTGTCCTAGATACAGACATTGTATTTCATAGGCCCCAAAAATTCATAATTTTATTAAATTTTTGTCCATGTGCAATGCCATTAATTTAGCACTAACATACTACTGGAATCCCCAAGGGGCATTAGAAATATCATAGAGGTGTTTTTGACATTTATAGCCCAAACTGAAGACCTAGTTCTAATAGTCATGGCTCACCACACCCCTAGGCATGATAGTGCCTTAATATCCACTCCATGCAAGTACTCTAATTGCATGGGAGATGTGAGTTGCACCTGCAGTGAGGTGTGCACACAGGCAACTTCATGAAGCTTCCAAATACGGCCGCTTTGGGTGCCTAACACTTCATTTGTAGCAGTTAGATTTGCATGTGAAGAGCCCCATTCATGTCAGGCTCCTATAGTGCTGTTATGCCATCATTTCTAAAAGGATTAAACAAATTACTTTTTACTGAGTCCATGAACAGCTGCCTCACAATAGTGTCTGATTATAAACTTTTTTAGAAACCTTCGTGGTGAGTGAGGCTATACTGTAATTTATTCTAAATTAAAACTGCAAACGGTGTGTTGTATAGGCATAAATAGCTTCTTCATAATTTAGATTGGAGCTGTATGATTTGCATTTGACATTTTTTTCATATCTTTGAACACTGATAATTATTTCTGGTTATTAAACGCACAGTTTTAAGCAGAAATCGTATTCTGAAAGAAAAAAACAATGTGTTGCGGTGTACTTCAAAAAGGTGGAGTATGAAATAAGTAAGCATTGTTATTAGGGGTGTGACGAGACGCTCAGCTCTGCGCACAAGACGATACACAATGTTGGGCTCATGAGAATGAGACGAGACGAGATTTTGACAAGATTTTTTAGATAACTTTAAAGATGAAATAGAATAAACCTGAAAGTCAAAAACACAAAACCACGCAGATGCATTTTGAAATGATGTAACTTATCACTGCAGTATGACTAATTATTAATTATTAAGCTTGAATTATCGTATGCAGTAGCAACTGGACAGAACAATATACACTCACTGTAAGTTTTAACTGTAAGTTTGTGACTCAAATGACTGGCTTCTCTTGTATGATTTCTCAATAGTTTCATCCAACTTACTGAACCTGTGTGTGACATTCTATCTGAACTCCTTTTCACAAGTTGAACATACGAAAAAAAAACAATATAATTAACAAAAATAAAACTTTTCTTAGTCTATTTTAAGTGAAAATAAGTGCAAACCATAAATCAAAGTAGAACACTGTCAGTGCTCAAAGTACAGAGTGACCAGATTTTTCTTACAGCTTGATACAGAACTCTGAACCTGAGATGGTTACAGCTACACAGCCTAACCTGAGATATGGTCATATTTCTGAAAAAAAGCATATCTACGTTTTCTGGGAGCAGATGAGACCTCTGGGTGATAACTACATCTCCTGCAGTTGAAAAGACATGCTCACTTGGGACAAAGATCACAGGGATGGACAGGTATGCTTTAGGAAGTGGAGACAGCAAAGGATATGGTTCTGTGGTGGTTCTGTAAGTGTCTTTGCAAAGTGCTTGTGTTAGCCGTGGCACCTAGCAATTTGTATGAGGGAAACACATTCCCCCCATTCTATACCCCTCACATTAAAAATATTTCCGATGCCCCTGTTTAGATGTCATGCTGACTGCTGCTGGATGCTGCTTTGCGAGACTGCTTTTCGTGTGACGAGAAATATTGTCACATTTTAATATCGCGAGATCTCGTGACACGAGATCTCGTCACATCCCTAATTGTTATCCTTTATAATTTCAACACTGAAGAAAGTCCTGCAGGTTTGTGCTGTTGTGAGTGAATGGCTAGACTTTTTCTCTGCAGTAAAAGCTGTACATCACCACCTAGAGTGTTGAACTGTTCAAACACAGTGTGAAGCAAGTGCCAATAATGAACTGAGGCCTACTTCATATGGTATAAATTGCAGAATATTGACCTCAAGGCATTATAATTAATAGAGATAGCACAAGAGAAAAAAAAATACTAAGCTGATGCACTACACCACATCATCTAAAGGTGTACTCACTTTAGTCAATTCATGCCGTGCCCGAGCACGTTTGACCCCCAATCTCCAGTTTGTTTCACTCTATACTATGCCCAGGCCTACTTGAGGAGGTGGACTTAGACATAGTTCAGTTGGTTCATGGTTTGCTGGACAATTGGGCAGACAAGAATATCAGAATGGCTGGATACAACATGAACATGAAGAAATTTAGTAATTTGCAATTATCTTCCTGTTTGATCTTCACTCTGTAAATCTGGCAGCACACTGAAAGAAAAGCATAAAGCAGTGAGTGTTGTGATGACATAAGCAGACCTGGGACATTAAGCACAGTGTGAGTGCAAGCCAGCTAGGGAGTGGGAAGGGGGTTCAGTCGTGCTTGGGCACGGTACAAGGCCTAGTGTGAGTACACCCTAAAAGGAGGCTTACATACTCACACTACTCAGACACTCCACTACCCCACAGGAAGAAATACACAGCCAATAACATGACCTCACACCATGCAAGTGCATTTCCACTGATATCAGTCTTAAATTATGCAGATTGGTGCCATTCTTAGTGTAATTGCATTAGCAATCACACTACTGTTCTTCTTAAGTTTTATTTATATTATTTTTATAGCTGATTATTGGTGCAGCTTCTCCTCCCACAGTTTGTGAGATATTGGGGCCATCAGGGGCTGATTATTGATTTAAATTCAATAATTTCCCCATTGACTTGCACGATGGAAAATTACCTTATGTAAGCTGTGGAGCAGTGGAGGGCAATCCAACTTTGCATTCTAGCTTGTTAATGCCATTCTTCATGAAGCCAGAGGAAGGTGAGCATTTAAGTGTTTGTGGGAACAGCTGTTGTCTGGTGTTCTTCGCTTTGATACTGGAGGTAACTAATGTATAAACTATAAATCCCAGTTCTACTGACACTGTAAAGACCCAGCTATAAGCAATATTGGTTTTTACACCTTTAAAAGGGTCACCATTATCTTCCACAAAGGGCTTGACCAAAATCAAGGAGCTCACCTGGCTCCACTGGTCTCAAACAACTGAGTGTTTCGATGGGCTGAACTACTGCTTGGTTGGAACGAGAACCTGCAAACACACTGGTCCTTTGGAGGAAAGAATGATGACCCATGCTATAGAAGAAGCACACTGGAGTTCTTAACTTCAGTCTTGGTTTCAGATGTTCCCTCAGCAATTTCCTCTGGGATCAATAAAGTTTTCTGATTCTGATTTCTGAACATTCCTGATCCAAGGCTTGTAATGACCTCATGAGGTGAATCAGGTGTGTTCAGGAATAGTTTAAACCAGTGGTTACCAAACTTGGTTCTGGAGAGCTACCTTCTGAAGGGCTCATGTCCAAGGGATCACCAATTCATTTGATTTGTCTTAAATCAGAGTTGGAGCTGAGTTCTGCAGGAAGGTAGATCTTCAAGACCAAGTTGGCCACTGGTTAAAACTGCAAAACATCTCCAACACCATTCTAAAACACTTCTTGGACTGTTGGAGAAAAGCTTTGGCTCTAATTTGCTTCTTTGTAAGCGCCCACACCAGGCTGAGTAATGATTATTGAATTATTCAGATGCTGAATGATTGAATTCTATGGATGGTTATTTTGAATGTTTTTTTTTTTTGTCTTGATGCTCATGTCTATAGTTTAGTCTTGCTCTTAGCCAGCTCCACTCATTGGTGAATAATAGAGATTTGCATCAGGCAAAATGTGATTATATCACACAAGTACTATTGAACAAATGAAATGAATCACTGTTAGACTTCCAACATTCTGTGTATGTCTGTGTGTGTGGGTGTGTGTGTGTGTGTGTGTGTGTGTGTGTATGTGTGTGTGAGTGTGTGTGTGCGGTGTGCGTCGGAAAGAAGATGATCTGTGGGCGGTTGTGAGTCAGCATGGACCCACTCCTACCCCCGAATTCATCCTACTCTTGGACGATGACAGAGGAAAAATCTGAAAGAGAGAGAGAGAGAGAGAAGGAAAAAAGGCATAGATAGAGAAAAAGAAGAAAGAGTGTCGGAGATTGAAAAGGAGAAAAAGATGGGGGAGGAGGAGGGGGAGAACCAGAATAATAAAGAGAGAGAGACACAGAGCGAGAGGGAGAAAGATACAAAAAGAAAAATGTTAGAAAAAGAGAGAGTGTAAAAAATGGAGAAAGGAGGGAAGTCAAAAGGGAGATAGAGATAAGAAATGGAGAAGAGGAATGGGAGAAGAATGTCAAGGAGAAAAGGAAAGAGTAAGAGAAGGAGAAAAACTGAAAGAGAAAAGGAAGACAGCACACGCACACAGAGAGGAAAAAGGCTGAGAGAGGGAGAATAAAGAGAAAGGGTGAGAGATGTGAAGTTGAAATGGAGAGAAAGGGAGGGGAGAGGTGGAGAAGGACAGAGATTGAAGGAAAAAGAAAAAAGGAATAAGAGAAGAGCAAGAGAAAACAAGAAAAAAGAGAAAAGCAAGAGTAATAGAGAGAAAGAAAAGCGTGTATGAAAGAGGCAAGAAAAGAAGAAATAGATTGGAGAGGGAGAGACAGGGCAATAAGAGAGTGAGAGGGAAGAAGACTAAAAGCAAAAACGGAAAGGGGGTAGAAAAAGAGTGACAGAAAAAAGAAAGAGAGACAGAGAGATGGGAGGGGGCGAGTAAAGGAGAGAGAAAAGAAAGAACCCTCTGTCTCCTGCAGACGTAAAAGCTAATTACTCCTTGAGGGAACAGAACAGGGTAAATAGGAAACTTCAATTAATGTCGGTTGCCATTGCCAGCCTATTTACTCGCTGATAACCCCCCACCATCACCACTCATAGGTTGCCAGGTGTGCGTTTGCTGTCGTCCTGCTGGTGAACTGTGAAGGAGAAGAAAAAAAAAAGTTTTCATTTCCATTCAAATCAGAAAGCATGAAATGAAACCTGTAACACTGCCAAATATTGTGCCCATCGTGATTCATTCATTGTTGTTGGAACAGATTTTTCTGCAAACACTTTTTTCCATTTTGCACGTAGAGGCTGTGCTGACATTTTTTTTTTGTCCCACTGAAAAAATGACTAAAATGACCACAGTGGAGAGAAATGACTAACGTGAAAGTGAGGAGCAACAGACAGCGGTGGTTTTGCTGTTTTTGATGGCTCTGTGGCAGGATGTGGGAGAGGATGATCAGTATTGGGCTGATGTTTTGGTGTCGGTAACGATCCATTGTGCTTTCTGTCTCTCCATGTCTTGCAGGTTTCATTTACACATGTGGCGGGTCATTAAAAGGAAGGAACGGGACCATAGAAAGCCCAGGATATCCGCACGGATATCCTAACGGAGCGAACTGTACCTGGGTCATTGTGGCCGAGGAAAGGAACAGAATTCATATAGTTTTTCAATCCTTTGCTGTTGAGGAGGAATATGACTTTTTATCTTTATACGACGGACACCCGCACCCTGCCAACTTCAGAACAAGGTACGTGCCTTTACTCACATAATTGTGTATTTGTTTTGTTTGGAGTGCTCTGCCTAGGCTCAGTGACAACATCAACAACAACAACAACAACAACATGAGGTCCAACGTGTGTTCAGAACCTGTCCCGTCCAAACGACTGGTCTGCTGCAGCAGAACGAAATGAGTCATGGAGTCTTGCGGTTCTGTGGACCGCCTAAGGAGGAATCCTTGAAAGCTTTCCAAAAGAAACACCTGTGGATCTTGAGACAAATGCTGAAAGGTTTATAAAAAAAGTTTTTAAGTGCAATCCTAAAAGAAACTACCACATTACCAGATATTCTCTTAAGACTTGATCTAATCATCAAGTTATGAAGTTATTTGTTAAAGTGGCAGTTTTAGAGGCTTATCTTTTTAACTTTCAGTTAAAAGCAAGTGTAAAGTTATTGTAAAATTTGAAAAATATTTAAGTGCATAAGAAAGACAAGAGGTGGGAAAGACATATGTAATAAAGAACATTTGAATTTAAGAAGTTAACAAAACTTCAAGGTTTTTATTTGTCATATACATTTCAAAAAATGTTTCAAAAACTTTTTTTTATTTCCAAGTTTAAATGAAAAAATCTCAATGTGGATATCCAATGTTGTCTCAGACGTTTGGACCCATTGTAGCTCGTAACTCACTCGCATTTAGCAGGCTGAAACTTCTCCACAAGGAAGCGCCATTAACAGTCAAATAGCTTTTGATACTTCATAAGATCAGTATCAGTATGCTTGTCCAAATGCGAACAGTGGCACTGTGTTATTTTGTCTACACAATAAAAAATTGCTTAAAACAAAAAAATGACAGAAGTCAGACAACTAAAACAGCACGGGAGCGTGAACTCATATTTAGCTTCATGAAAAATTTGTATGGGAATATTTTTTGTGCAGATGGTCCTTGGTTATAATTCTTCACCCAGCTGATATATTCTCTTCACTGCTGTGTATTTTCAGCAGTGCTGTCTCTCAGCCTAGCTGTCGTTAATCTGAAAGCCTCTCCAAATCCCCTAGAGGCAAAGGTGTGTGAGGTGAACCCATGCTAACATATTGGTGTCTTCAATAAAGGTTACACTTGGTGTGAAAGAACCAGCCCATGATAATGATTGCTAAATCTCGCAGCCAGTGAGAGTTGCAGCCCCCTGCTCGGTTGATTAAAGGGTGGAAGCGATGGTGGTTCCTGCTCCAGCACTCTGAAACCGAGAGTGCAGGCCAACAGCCTGATTCTCCAATTCCACCCTCATCCTTTCTTCACACTGAGAAATTCTCCCTGTCTCAACCATCAAAAAACCTTTCAAAAGGTAGTATTATTAGGTTGAGTCGTTTTATACAGTACTTTATACTGTAGACTTCAACATTATGAGCAGCTCTATTAATTGGATGAGTTAGAACAGAAAAAAAAACTCTGCCCCAAAAGTACTATAAAAACTATGAATACGATCATTTTTATGGAACATTTTAACACTACATCCAGTCAAACGAGCCTAATTATGCTTTATTTGTATTGAAACATGCAGTGTTCTGATGTACTGACAATATCCCCTCTATGCTGCATTGAAATATGACAGTTTATCACGATAATGAAAAATTGATCAGTATTCTTATATTGCTGACACCTACACAATAAGTCAAGTGCATATATTTTAGACAATATTTCAAGAACAAGACGCTATCAGTTCAACACTAGAAATCCTGCCAATGAAGTACTGTTAAGATGCTTTTGTTAAATAAAACAGACAATGCAGTCAGTTCTTGTTTGAGACTTGAACAGAGTTCATATTATTTACTAATTTAAGTTAAGTTAAGTTAAAAGTTATATTTATTTATAAGTGACTTATTTAAGGGGACACATTATTTGAAGCTGGGAGCATAACCATTACTTATATCTGCTGCAAGGCTGCCCACTCACCTCCTTCAGTGCCGCCACAGTGGTGTCCAGAGTGAGATTTTTAGCTTTAAAGGCTGTTTTAATGTCCTACAGAAGGAAGCTAGATGTTTCTAATGTTACTGCTGGACGGCTGTACATTGTATCTACATTTTAGCCTCTATTTCAGCAGCTACACCAGCAGTCAGGATTTCTTTATCGCAGTGGAGGGAGGGGTTCCCAAAGGTTGTATGACATATTTGCATATTGCATGCGGGGTTAGGGTTAGTGATGAAGGAAAGCGTGAAATTGGCATGAAATGAGTTCAAGGGACACAGGTATGAAATGAGTTTGAGGGAAGCAACGATGCACTACGAAAAACTACACAACATGACAAATAACATTAAATGGTTGTCTTTAATACTCAGAATTTCTGCTGTTAGAGTAGAAGAATTTGGACACTGATAATCACATTTCACAAATTCATACCAGTCAGTGGTGTTCAACTAAAACTGTGGGATTCTATTTAATTTCTGACCATAACTATATTGGCTGATCTTATCAATAATTATAATTAAAGTTTAATTTGTGACACAATGTTTATGTCATTCAGGCCTTTATTGATAAATTATCTACCCCATGGTTTGATCACTGAGGTTCACACATCGAGAATTCTTGATATTCTGAATATTAATTTTATTTTGACTTCATTATTGATGTCCTACAGCTTTCTCATTTTATCATCATTCTAACATCTAACATTTAAAAAAAAAATTTGCAAGTTGCTACAATGTGAGTATTAACACGACCAACCCACCAGATTTTTTTGCAGAAAAAAAGGTTAGCTAAAAATGTATTAAAACTCAGATGTTGTCTTTTTTCTGTTTTTCTGTTATTTATTTATTTATTATATTTATTACTTTTTTTAAGATGTAGGCAAGGCAGAACACTAGTATAAGAAGAGTAAGTTCCAGGTTATCATTCTAATAAATCAATGTGCGAGTAAAACTGCCTGAGTGTGTTTGTGTGTGTGCGTGTGTGTGTCTATGCATGATGCTCCATCAGCCACATGGTGACCTAGTTAAAGTTTCTATGAAATGTCTGATCAGTGATTACAGCATTTACTGACATTTGACAACAAAAACTCCAAAAAGTGAAAGTGAAAGTAAAAAAGAGACAGTTTATATTGAGTGGTGTCTATAGATGAAGAAGAGGTTCCAGAATATGATAATAGATTATTTTTAAACTGAGCTCTGTTGTCCTCAGTTTTGGGTTTTCAGATGTGCTCCACTTTAGCAGAACTTGGTTTCTAATTGCAAGATCACATCTCAATTGATTTATATTGCTTGTGATGTGATTATAAACGTCTAAACAGTGACTCTATTTGAATATTTTCTATGATTTGTGCGCCAAGTATGGGCCATGCTTCAAGAAACTGCTTCTGGGACTAAACATTGAATTAACAATGCTTAACACAGTCAACATATATTTTATTTGCTGAGTATGTGCCATCTTCTAAAGCAATTATTCATCTGATTGTTTTCCCAATTTTATTCTCGACAATACCTCGTAGCTTTGCTCCAAGACAGAACCCTTGTCTCGTCTCGTCGAAACAGCAACAAATAAGAATCTTCCCCCAGACTGAAATCCTCCGAAGGCTTAAAACCCACACACTTCCATGCTGTCCTAACTTCTTGCTAATTAGAGGCCAATGTAATTACTGTTAAGCCTCACACTGCAACAAGACTTAATGCCGACAGTGAGCGGAGTTAGACGAGGCCCAGCACGCTCCGTAATGGGGCGAGCGTTTACAAGCCCCTGTCACTAATGGGGAAGGCACCGTATTCAAAAGGAAGTGGTGGAGCGTTTGAAGGTGCAGGTGTTACATCAGTGTGGGATTTCACAGCTTTCTCTCCACATGCTGTTCACATTTGGAGTGAACTGACGGAGCTTGTACTGTGCAAGATGCTGTCTTTTGTGGTCCCCCTTCTAATCCCTGTATTTAAATGCCTTGGAAATCGGGATTATTGTCAGAAAAAATAAATAATGATTCCTGTAAATCTGTTCATTCCCCCCAAAAATAGCAACATTTTGTTCTTTTGTATTGCATGTCACAGCTCCTTTCGAAAGCCAGAGGCGTTCGTCACAGGGCCACGTTGTTTGTTGTGCCTGTAAGTGCATGACAGGAACTTGAGTGCCAGTACCCACAGTTGTCTAATGGAGACGGAAATAGAATTCAAGATCCTTTTTAAGTGTTTGAGCACCAACTGTCTCTAAAATGAAGGAAACAAGACTTCCAAATCAATTGAACTCAAATATAAAAGCTTACCATTCATCACAATGTCACAGGAATGAGTGACAGAACAGAAGTGTGATGCATTAACTGGCCCTCCATCATGTAAAAATGTATTTTCTTTGCTTGTTTTGAAAGATGCGCAGTTATCTACTGTGTGGAAATACCTTTCATTCTCCTGTCCATACAGACTATATAAGGAAAAACAACCCATTTTGAATTCACAGTCGTAGTGAGGTCACAGCCATGACTGTCTGCCTACAGCAGTTTAGTGGCCCATTTATACACTGTAGGGATGGAATGTTGTCACTGCAGACAGTCTGTTGCAGAGAGATTGGAATAGGTCTAGGTACATTGTACTTTTCCCAGAAGCAAATGGATTATTGGAACTGTTGGTGGTTATATTTGACTGACTGGTTGGATTGAAACTTTTCTGCAATTTGATTATTTTCTGACTTTATGTACCTAAAAAAGTCTTAATTCCTTTTCTGCATGACTGTTTTACAGCCTCTTATTATCCATTTAAACCTTTATTATCCATTAAACCTACTGCTTTTGTTACTGTGCCTTTAAGACTTGTGTATATAGATGATCTGCGTTCTGATTGGCTCAAATGCGAATGCTTTTTTTCTGATTGACCCCTAATAAAAAAAGCTAAAACATTCCTTAACTTCTATAGACTGTAAGATATGTAAGATATATTCAAATACGTTGTGAGATCACAAAAAAAATGTGTTTTTCCCTTTATGGGTAAATAAAAAATCTGTCACCAACATATTTTACATTTATAGTAATGTTTTGATAAGTTATAAGCTTGGGACCACATTTCAAATACAAAACATTACAGATATTCATTTTCTTATTTCTTTGATCTCTGTATTATAAAGTATTATGAAATTCTTTATGACCCTATTCATCAGTGTGAACACGTTGGTGTAGTGCAGTAGCATAATAACAGAATCATTTCACACATATATGTGCAGTATATTTTACTTGATTGATTTAAATCCAGAGGATCAAAATCTGAAGTGATTCCAAACTTTTGAACGCTGTTGTATATCAATTTAAAATTTGGAGTCACAAAAAAGAAGTTGAAAAATGGTAAACATGAAATATAGATGTATTTGGTAAAATAGAAACATAAAAAAGCTATGAATTTACTCCAGCATAAAAAATAAAATAGAACAAAAAATGTAGAGAATGGAGAATAAAAGAAGAAAACAAAGGCCCACTGTATGATATAATTTAACTCACCTTGTACGTTTTGGCCACTGCGACAGGCCTTTGGGTGGGCACGGCCCACTGTCTAGATGTGGCTTGGAATTCTAAATGGATCTTATTAGCTTTGCATAAATCGATGGTTTCTCCACATTTAATGCGGGCATGGCAGTTCATTATTGGGTTATTAATTCATTAATCTCCCAGCTCGCAGAAGTGGCAATGTCAGCACTGATGCTTCTAATCTTGCTGAGGTCTAACGTGGACATTAGTCACCGTTTGATTGCCTTTTAGTTTTAAGCAAGCGATGGGAAATGTACACAAAAGAGAGTCTGAGTGAATATTGGAAGTTGCTTTAGAAGGTATATAGAAGGACAACATGAGTACTGCTACCTGAAAACCCCAAAGAGCCCAAATCTATGCTTGTCTGCATGAAAAACTGAAGTTCCATTAAAGCGTGAGAACTTCACATCATCTTCTAATGGATCATCAGATTGAATGGTTCTCTCCCTTTTGTTCTTATGGTGCTTCCTCCAGGCCAACTCGGCTTAGAGTACACACTCAAGGACCATGGGACACCTGTTGCATCACTATTTTCTCTGATTGGTCCACTTCACAGAACTTTTCTTTCGTTCTTTCATAAACACTATGCATCATACATTCATCTTTGGCAGCATTTATAGCCTGCAAAATATAACTGATGTAGAAAAGAAGAAGTAATTTTGAAGGAGTTTTCCGGACGAACATTATGCCTTGACTGAATTGCTCTGCTGATGATAATTGCCCAGGTAATTCAGGTAACAACTCCTAAAGAAGAAAATCTCAAATAGAGTTTTGTAACGTTTGTAGTCATCTGCTCATTCAGGGTTATGAAATTAAGGGTATTAATCCTGTAAAACACGAGTGGTACGGATCCGTGCTGGCAATACAACAAATGGTGAATCCTCATCATACAGCCAAATAACTCCTTATATGGAAGTTCCCCTGGTTTGTGTTGATGCTCGAGGTGTCAGGTGGCATGTTGAGCTTTGTTTGGAGTTCCTATGTCATATGGAGCCAAAG
Organism: Brycinus macrolepidotus; assembly: GCA_037974445.1. Taxonomy (NCBI): domain Eukaryota; kingdom Metazoa; phylum Chordata; class Actinopteri; order Characiformes; family Alestidae; genus Brycinus; species Brycinus macrolepidotus. Next base: position 2,124,585 of record JBBPCZ010000001.1, read on the forward strand.
TTATTGTCATTCAAAAAACATGATAATAACTGCTACTGGGGCTTTAAAGATGACGTCACATGCAAATGCCCATAAAGAACAAAAATGCCCAAATTTCTTTTATTTTAGGTCTTAGAAACAGGCAAAAAACACAAGATCTTTGAAAACAGGAGAACTTTCAGGATAGTCTCCGCCCACAAGTGGGTGGGGAAAACCCACAGAGGGAGGGGGAAGTCCGCAGAGCGGCCTAGCGGCGGCACGCCGAGCCAAAGAGCAGCAAACATTGAGCGCGTTGTAGAGCAAACACTGGTTTTAGACCGTTTATATTTGTTGAAATCAGATTTTACTAATACACTCTAAGGGTTAATACAGAGTTTGGGGCTAGATGTTGGAACATTGCTGTGAGGATTTGACTGCAGCCACACGAGCTTTAGTGAGGTCAGGTGCTGATGTTGGATGATTGGTTCTTGATTACAAATGATGCTTCATTTTATCCCAAAGGTATTGGATGAAGCTCTATCACTCCAGAGCGCTTGGATCCACAGCCCAATGCTTGCGGTGGGGGGCACTGGGCTTAGTGACCTTAGGCTTATTTGTGGCAGCTCTTGGCAATGGTTTTCTATGGAGATTATCCAAGCATTCATCCATTTTCTGAGCTGCTTATCCTAACCAGGCATGGTGGGGGTGCTGGAGCCCATCCCAGCACCCATAGGGCAAAAGGCCTGGAATTGAACCCTGGACCACTGTGGCATCCCCAATTATACAAACATTTTTACCCTAAATAAAGAAAAAATATTGCAACATGTCTTGCAGTTTACATATTTGGCAATGGTCCAAAAAAATGGAAATTCTTGGAAAACAAAACCAAATTCAGCCCCCCCAGTACCGTGCAAGTCTTAGGCACCTGCAAAAAAAAAATTTAAAAACTGTCTAGATGAGCAGTGAATGTTTTTTTTTTATATTAATATTACTTAACCAACTAAAAAAACTAAAAAGAATAAATACAAATAATATAATACAGCAAATAGTGATTTTATGGTGGAAGTCCAGTATTACTTGAAGTTTCCATCAGAAACCTGGTTTGACTCAATCAATTCTTTATTAAATTAAATCAGGAGGAGAAATCTGGAACCAAACCTGTATTCTCCTTACCAGCTCATGAATTATCAACTACTTTTTTACAAACAAAACAAATCTTGACTTTTTTTATTGCTTTCTTGTTTGTTTGCCTTCAAACAATTTGCAAAGGTGCCTTTTGCACCGTACTGTATGTGTACACTGTAGACCCTGACCTTTGCTATTTTGTCTGTCTGTATACTTGTATATAGTTGAGATGACAAAGTTCACTTTGACTTTGACTAGGTCTAAGGCTGAAACCTGAAACCAAATTTCAAACCTGAAACCTCTCCCCCATCACTCAGCTAACCGGTGTGAGCATCACCTGATGTGACTGAATGGACAGTTAGTGTTCTCCTCCAAGTGTGTTAAGCTGCCCAATGATGTTGCATTAATTGCAATTTGAAAAGATGAAGTGGCGCTCAGAGGAAGCACGTTCTGCCCATCTTCACCCTACCAGGTCATATTGTGTGATTGGGAGCATCCAGCAGGTTCAGTCGATTACAGATGGTGTTAGCATGCTAGCATGATGGTGCTAGGAAAGTCTAGCAGTGACGTTCCTTTTTCTGTCATTTTACTTTATATCGAGTCAGATGTCACCATTTTAAATCGCCATTTCTCACTTCACTGGCATTAATATTATTGGTAAACAATTGGATTTTCATTTTTAGTCCAAATTTTCAGCCTTTTCTCTCTTTCGAACCATTTTCAGAGGCTAAAATGTTGCCGCATCTCAGGCAATGACTGTGTTAATGTGATGTACTTTATTCATGTGGAAATAAGATTACTTTTTTCTGTGTAAAATTCAAAGTTCCCTATACTGCCACATACATAATTTATAACCTTTTAGACCACTTTAAAATACATATATACAGAAAATTAGAAAATTGCATATTGCATGTTACATATTGCATATTGGCCTTTTTAAAGCAAAGCAGCACAGTCCTGCTTACCATATGAACTCCTCTGGCTCAGAAGGTCTCTGCTAAAGCCATTAGACAATATCAAGCAAGAAGAGAGAGGAGAAATATTTATCTTTCATCTAGTGACTCCCCCCCCCCACCCCCCCACCCCACCGCCACATGTCACCTTCTGTTCGGGAAAAATCCATTTATCAAAGCAATTTAGACAGATGCTCCTGACACGTCGCTTATCCAATAGTTCCCTGACATTGCAATTTGTCATTCGTTCCTTTTGGTAACGTTGCATCCCAAAATAGCATTCCATCGACATCACACAGAACTGCATTTAAACTAGCCCCCAAAACTGCGGCGAAGCTTCCAGACGGGGCAATGACAGACCAGCTCTGCTAAGAAGTTGGGCAGATTGACCATTGCGGCTCAACTTCCGCCCTGAGTCAAATCTGAAGCCACCTTCTGCTTTCAATATTGAGTGGCAGTTTGTTAATTGTGTTTTTTTTAACTGAAGGAATGTGCAGATTTAATTAATTGATGGCCCATTTTGACCTGCAATAGTTATTAAAACTAAATGTCATACTCTGGCAAGCATAATATCTCATAATATGTCAAAGCGTAACGAGCGAATTAATCACATCCCATTGTTTTGGTGGTTGCAAGAGCAGCCTTTGTGGTAACTCAAGCTAATTACATGCTCCAGTGCTACTCATATTGCAAGTGTATCCTTTATTGCGACTCCAGATTTGACTTATTCCAGGGTCAGTTGTATATGTCAGGATGTGTCACCAATATGACAGTTTCATTTCATCACACCAGGATGGTTCACCATCTGGGAAGGCCAAGGCCACACCCTTCAAGGAGTTCAACGAAAAAATCTAATATATACAGTTTTACCACTTACTCAACATGTAGTTGATTGGCCTTGTCCAATCTGGCTCCTGTAGTTTAGTGCTAGAGCTATGAGGCTAGTGATGCTGACAAACACTACAGATATACACTTCACCCATAAAGTTTTCCATAAAGTTTTCCCTCAAATGTCTTGACTGGTTGACCATGTTTGTAATAAATAGAAAACTTCTTAGGAACCTATGCATATTGTTTAAAGCCATTTTTCTCAGTGTGTGATGAAGTATCTTTATCCAAGCATAGTTAACATTAGAATAAATGTAAACAAACAAGAAAGCAGTAAAAAGTATCAAGATTTAGCTTGTTTGTAAAAAGTAGTTGATATTTCATGAGCTGGTGAGGAGAACACAGGTTCAGTTCCAGATTTCTCCTCGGTTCCTCCAGCCTTTTTTTGGATTTGTGAAATTCCATCAGCAGCTCCTCATTTAATTTAATGAAGGACTGATTGAGTCAAACCAGGTTTCTGATGGAAACTACAAATAATACTGGGCTTCCACAAGGAACACACTGTACATAAAGTCACTATTTACTGTATAATGTTATTAGTATTTTTTGTTTTAGTTTTATTTAGCATATTTAATGATATTAATGTGATACAACACTCACTACTCATCTAAACAGTTTTCATATATTACTTTAGCAGGTGCCTAAATCAAACGTATTACAGCAGGAAAAATAAATAAGCTGCATAAAGCACATAAGCAAGTCTATTTGAGACTGGTTCTCAACTGTGCTTGGTTTGAGGTTGATATGTACTGATTTCATGCTGATTGGTTAGCTATGGGCTTGCTTTTGCCTCGTAGCTCCAGTGCAAAATTAAAGAACACCAAGTATGTAATATAATGTTTGATATTCTACACATGAGGTAAAGCGGGGTTCTGAGTCCCAGTCCTGGGGCCACTATTCAAAGTTTATACCTGGTTGTTTCGTGTGATTATTATCTGGACTGTATATATATTTATACTTGAGAGTCAAGTTGGGTCAGATGCACTTATTCCACCTGGTCAGACTGAAATCCAATTTCCAATATGTTAGAAATAACTTAGTCTTAGAAGAGGAACACCTATCAGGAGATTTCCTGAAGGAGCAGTGATTACTATGTTAAGTGGTCAGTATACATTGAAAGATTTTGGACTGTCCCAGATGAAAGATGACAATCATGAAACAGTTGTGTTGATTTTCTTGGTTGGGACTCCTAAACGGTGGTCCTACGTCATACTGTGGGAGAGGTTCAAAAACGGTCGTTGTCATGGTGACCAAAGACAACCTGGAATTATTTTGACAATGTCAGAAATTTAGGACTACCATCTCACAGTGTGTGTGCTGCTACAACGTATGTCTACAGACCAGCCAATAAAAATGTGGCATGAAATGACACACCATCGTCCATCTACGCTCCTTCCCACACACCATCGTACATCTGCACGCCTTCATACACACCATCATATGTCTACACACCTTCACACACACCATCGTATAGCTATACACCCTCACATATACCATCGTAAATCTACACACCTTCACACACACCTTTGTACATACCTTTATACACATCATCTACACGCATTTGTACACACCGTTATACCTCTACACACCTTCACACACACTGTCGTACAGCTACACAACTTTACACACGCACCGTCGTACATCTACACACCTTCACACACACCATCGTACATGTATACACCTTCACACACACCATTGTACATCTACACACCTTCACACATTCCATTTGCACACCTTCATACACACCATCGTACATCCACACACTTTTACACACACCATCGTACATCTACACACCTTCACACTCACTGTCGTACATCTACACACCTTCACACACACCATTGTACATCTACACTCCTTCATTATTATGCTTTATTTAACCAGGTTTGTCCCATTGAGATCTCAGATCTCTTTTGCAAGGGAGACCTGTCCAAAATAGCAGCAACACAGTTTGACAGACACAATAGAAAAAAAAAATACAATAAAACATTATTATATAAAACACTTGAATACAGTATGCCTGGCCTCCAATGTTTTCACCTGACCTTTAAAATCATTCACGGATACCATGTTTTGCAAATGAATTTCAGACTGAAGATTGTTCCAAGCATCAGGTGCCGAAAACCTAAAAGCTTTCTTTCCCAGTTCTGTTCTGACTTTTGGAACAATCAATTTCAAAATGCCCATTGAACGGAGATTATAACCTCCTTGCTTCCATGTCAAAAGTGATGATAAATAAGAAGGAATTTTTCACAGAATGGCTTTATAGATGAACACATACCAATGACTGAGGCAGCAAGCATATAAAAATGACCAATTCACTTTAGTATAGAGCACACAATGATGAGTGTGAAAACCACAGTTTATAATAAACCTCGGTGCCCCATGATGCACACTATCCAACATACAAAGACAATGAGCAGATGCATTCATATAAAGTATATCTCTATAATAAATAACAGGCAAAAAGGTTAATTGCACCAGTTTCTGTTTTGCATAAAAAGAAAAGCAAGACTTATTTCTATAATAAAATCCTTATAAGAGCTTCAACTTTTTTTACTACATACTGAATGTGCTCCTTACAAGGGAAATGGTCATCAATTAAAAATCCTAGATATTTAAAAGTGGATACCAACTCTTTTTGTTGACCACTTTCCGTCAAAATTTTCTCCAACAGTGCTGATCCGTTTTTGAAGTACTGAAAAACATGAGTTTTGTTTTCTCTACATTTAAAACAAGTTGTAGATGACAAAGCTGTTCTTGTATATATATATATAGTAAACAATAATGGACCAATAATTGAACCTTGTGGAACCCCCTTATGAACTTGCAATAAATCAGAGGTAGAACCATCTATTTGAACTGCCTGGGTTCTATCTGTGAGATAATTTGCAAACCACCCAACAGCTTGTTTAGAAAATTCAATACCTATAAGACGATCAGTTAAAATCTGGTGATCAACAGTGTCAAAGGCTTTAGAAAAGTCCAGAAACAAAGAAACACAACACTGCTTGTCATCAAGAGCTTTTGTTATGTCATTTATGACCTTGAAGGCAGCAGTACTAGTGCTATGATTTTTTTGGAAACCTGACTGATAGGGTGAAAGAATAGAGTTGGTTTCTATATATTCTTTAACTTGTCCATTGATCAGAGATTCAAGCACTTTAGCCACAACAGAAAGTTTAGAGATATGTCTATAATTATTTAACATGCTTGGATCACCCCCTTTCAGAAGGGGGATAACCAAGGCCAATTTCCAGTCCTTAGGAATTTCGTTTTATGACAGTGTTAAATTAAAAATGTGGCACAGTGGTCCAGCTATGATTTCAGATGCCAATTTTAGAAAGCCAGGCTCCACGTTATCTGATCCTACTGGTTTTCTAGGGTTTAGTTCTTTTAGGGCCTTTTCAGCTTCTGTTGTGGTAAAAGGACTAGAATTAAAAATCTGCATATGATCACTAATCCGATCAGCAAATGTGAATACTCTAGTTGAGTTTTCAGGTTGAAACAAGAAACCAGAGGAAATAAAATGTCTGTTAAAAGAATTTAACATTGCTGTCCTGTCAGTTACCCTGAGACCATCAACAAGCATACTAGTTGGAAAACTAGTCAAATTACTGCTTGCAGACAACAATTTGATGATCTTCCAACATTTCTTTGGGTTATTGGGGCTTTCCATAGTTCTGGACAAATAAAAATCAGCTTTAGCTTTTCGCAGGTGATGTGTAAATTTATTTCTCAATTGTCTAAAATTAAGCCGATCTGTAATGCCCCGGTCAGCGGTCATTAGAGACCGCCCTGTGAACCTTTATTTTGCACACCTGGGTGTGTTCCATGGCTGGCTCATCTGTAAGGGTCCACAGCCAGCCGGGGTTTAGCAATAAGTAATGTTCCGTTTCCATTGGTTCCCGTCTGTGTCTGTGTTTGTACTAAAGTTTCCCCAGTGCCTGGTTTGTGATCAGTTCACCCTCACATTTACTTTGGTTTGTACCTGTCGTGTCTGTTTGGAGTTTGTTTGAGTTTTGGCCCTCGTGCCTCCTTTGTTTATCTAAATAAAGTAAGTCATGATGGATATCCGCAGTTGCGCCCCCTTTTTCCCAAGGTACGAACCACACATGACACAATCAGACGCTAATTTAGTCTTCCGTGTCCTGGCCCAAGTAGCATTATGCTCATGCAGTAGGTCTGCCATATCAGTTGTAAACCAAAGATTATCACGCCCTTCGTACACACCGTTGTACATCTATACACCTTCACACACTCCATCGCACATCTACACACCTTCATACACACCATCGTACATCTACAC